>OU696696.1:106727323-107012235 GCA_916050605.2 Platycheirus albimanus
GTTATGCCATTCGGACTGTGCAATGCAGCCCAGAGAATCTGTAAGCTGATGGACAAAGTCATTCCCGCTCGTTTGAGAGAGTGTCTTTGTTTACCTGGATGATCTCTTGATTTGTTCTCCAGACTTTGAAACCCACATGAGCGTTCTCAGAGGTTGCCAGATGTTTGCGTGAGGCTGGACTTACGATTAACGTCGAGAAAAGCAAATTCTGTTTTAAAGAGATCAAGTACTTGGGCTATTTCGTCGGTGATGGTTGTCTGAGGACTGACCCAGAAAAAGTTTCAGCGGTAAATGACTTCCCTGTGCCAAAAACTCCTAAACAACTCTGTCGGTTCTTAGGTATGACAGGATGGTATAGGCGCTTTATTCCAAATTTTGCGCCTATATCAGCCCCAATGACTGACTGCCTGAAGAAAGGAAAAGATTTCGAAATGTCTACAGAAGCTTTAACGGCTTTCGAAGAACTGAAGACTATGCTGGTAACAGCACCCATCTTGTCCAATCCTGACTTTACTCGACATTTTTACCTACAGTGCGACGCATCAACTACTGGTGTAGGGAGCGTTCTTTTTCAAATGGACGACGAGAAAAACGAACGACCGATAGCATTTATGTCCCAGAAGCTTAATTCCGCACAACGGAATTACAGTGTGACGGAACTTGAATGCCATGCGGCCGTTTTGTCAGTAAAGAAGTTCCGAGCCTACATCGAAGGTTTACCTTTCACTATAATAACTGCCCACGCAAGTCTTAAATGGCTAATGAGCCAAAAAGACTTGAGTGGTAGGTTAGCTCGTTGGAGTTTTAAACTCCAAGGGTTTGATTTCAACATCGAGCATAGGAAAGGCACCCTCAATGTAGTCCCGGATACTCTCTCACGAGTACATATGGACGAGATCGATACCGGAACACAGGAAGTTGACTTCAATTCACCACATTTTTCATCTGAAGAGTATGTTGAATTGAAGAAGACAATAGAAGAGAACAAAGACATACTTCCCGACACATGCGTCTCGGACGGATTTGTGTACAAAAGAACCGACAAACGAACTGGGGACCCTATTCAAGAGGATATGGCCTGGAAACTTTGGGTACCGAAGGAGTTGTGAAGGGGTCTTTTAGCAACAGCACACGATTCTTTTACAGCCGGTCACGGAGGAATGCACAAAACTTTAGCAAAACTTCGCCAAAGATATTTCTGGCCAAATATGACCATCCAAGTTAAGGATTATGTACAAAACTGTGATATTTGCATATGTAATAAACCAATGAACTCGATTTCAAGGCCACCCATGGGACAACAGACAATAACAGAAAGACCTTTTCAACGACTATACATCGACTTCTTAGGACCCTACCCACGAACGAAGACCGGACATACACACATTTTCATCGCCTTAGACCACTTTAGCAAATATGTTTTCTTAAAGCCAATAAAACGAGCAACAGCAGCTGAGGTAGTTAAATATCTTGAAGAAAGTGTATTTCACATGTTCGGTGTACCGGAGTACATCCATTCCGACAACGGAAAACAATTTGTTTCAGAATTGTTTTCCAGCTTTTTAAACAAATATGGTGTTAAACACATACGCACGGCCTTTTACTCACCTCAAGCCAATGCATCAGAGCGTGTTAACAGGTCGGTGTTAGCGAAAATTCGGTCCTATATCGATAGTGACCAGCGTAATTGGGATATGCATGTAAGCAACACAGCTTTCTCTATTCGAAGCGTGTTACATGATGCCATCAAGTTAGAACCATACTATGCCGTTTTCGGAACACAAATGGTTCAACACGGAAAAACTTATGAGCTTTTAAGAAAATTAGATATGCTCAAAGATACAGATATTGAAATCGTAGATAAATCGGACAAACAAGCTTTGTTAAGAAAGCAAATATTTGAAAATTTAAACTTAGCTCATCAACGATCTACAAAGATATATAATACAAGAAGCAAGAACGTTTCTTACAAAGTAGGTCAAATCGTATATCGAAGAAACTTTAAACAAAGTAACCTATCGGACAAATACAATGCCAAACTAGGACCTAAGTTCCTGAAAGCAATTGTTTTGAGGACAAGGGGAAATTGCACTTATGAATTGGGAAATTTAAAGGGTGAAAGAGTGGGAGTTTACCATGCAAAAGATATCCACACTTAATGACGCACTCAAGCTGCTGTTGCTCAATTATTAGTAAACTGTGATATGTATGTAGTCTCATGTTCGATTATCATAGATTTATTTATTATTTATTTAGGTATTATTCTGTGATATACTTAAGATTTTATTTTTTTGAGATCTATTTATTTTTATTTTTATTTATTTTATACTGTGATATAGTTTAGATACCCATAGAGATTTATTTATTATTTATTTATAAATAAGCTTTACTGTGATATAGTTAAAGGATATAGATATATTTACTTATTTACGTGTCCGTCCGTTATATAGAGAATTATTTATTTATAATTATTTATTTACATAGCCTTATTTATTAGTAATTTATTTATTTCATCTATTTATTTCCCACATGTTAAGGTACAATATTTGTCTGTCACAGTTTTTTTTTTTTTTTTTTTTTTAATTATTTATTTTAACTTTTTGTCTTTATGTATAGGTATTTATTTTATCCATGAGACTGATAGACCGGTTAGAGAGATAAAGACTTAGTAGGCCAATTATCTGAATTTAAGGAAAGCTAGGTGATAAATAATATAAAAATTAGAACAGAGCCTCAAAATTTATATTTAGCAGATACCTAGATCCTCTAATTGGTATATTTCCTTAAAACCCTTATAAACTAATCATTTCCTTGACTACTACCTCTAAAAATGACCGACTATAAATCGTAAAGACGACTCAGGGCGTGGGACGTACCACACGTTGAGAACGGCTAGTAAATTGTTATACTAGTAAATGAAAACCCATAAATAATGAAACTGACGATTGACCAACTACATTTTTACGAGGTCGGTTTACTCACGACCACTCATAAACCGTCGTCGAGCTTGTTGCGCAGTCGATCAATCTGTTTAGATATGTAGGTACTTATAACTTGGTAATTACCACTACACCATGGTCTTGAAGTTGGTACCTACCTGAAAGAAAAAAAAAAATTATTAAAAATGATTTTTAAAAAAAAAGGATTGTCATCAGAGTCTGTCTTATGAGCCACCCTTCAAAGAAGTAGTTTCAAAGGCATTCCCTGATGACAAAAAAATCACTTATCTGTAGAATTATTATAGATGTGGTGATGGTCTGGGTTCACTACGACAGGATATCGGTCTAAAACAACAAAGATATAAAGTTAGATAAATGAGATAAAATTAGCTACAAGGAAGGAAATATACAACTTACCTACTTTCGAACAATGCATTGCCGATTGCATTCAACAATTTGGGGGTTGCTGACTAGATATGTAACGATTAAATATAATGATAAACACGTATATGAGTATACACATATCTTTTCCACAACTATTTCAATAAATATAACACCGAAAAACAATAATTTCACTCGAACAAATTAAAAACCCGCCACGAGTTAATTTACAATATTTACATTTTGATTTTCATGACAGGAGGAATGTCAAATTCCCTTCGAATGGTGACAGTCTACAGACTCGCCGTGAATGAAGTGCGAAAAAGAAAAATAAAGAAGAATGATGGCATCCACCTAAATTCGCCCCGGAAAAGATAGGGTTTTGTTGTCCGTTGGATTTAAATGTAGCAAAAATATATTTTAAAAATGTGGGATTTGTGCAATTATATTAGTTTTAGACATTTTTGTTAGTATTTATTCAATTTTAAGGTGTTTTGTTGAGTTATTAAGTAGTAATTTTAACCTTTTTACTACCTTAATTTGAATTCGCTCCGCAACATTCGGAGTAAGCTCAGGCCCGAACCTTACATGAACAGACCAATTCATTTTTAACGACACAAGTATTAGTGACTGGGGAAGTTGAACTTGAAATTTTAGATCTGCAAACTGCAAAGAAAAACTGAAAAGGAATGATAAACTAGGCCAAAAGATCAATGACCGCCTAAGAATTGCATTTGGTAATTAAAACCAAAAGTGCATATGAGAGAATCGTATAGTGGCACCGAATCAAGTGGTTTTGAGGCAAAGAAAAATAAAATGCACGACTGGGTCGCACGAACTTGCTCTAATGTGTGACAGTGGTCTAAGGGTTTGAGATATTGATAAAAATAAATTTTTCAAAATTCTTAAATAAATACTTAAACTAATTTGAGCTGAAAAAAAAGTACGCCATTTTATTTCTTGGATAAATTTGAATTTATGAGAATAAATTTATAAAAATCTGTGGAGCGGTTTTTGAGAAAAAAAGTTTTTTTTGAAAAACTTTTTGAAAAAATTTTTAAAAAAAAATTCAAAAGCGCCAGTTTATAGGTATTCAGCAAATACATTTATTTAAAATTTTTGGAAAAAAATTTAATAATTAGTTTTCAAAATATTAATTTTTTAAATTTTTTTTAAAAAAATGCTTTTAAAAATACAAAAAAATATTTTTCAAAAATATTGGTATGCAATACAAATTGAGCTACCTACAGCTATATGTGTGTGAAATTTCGAAAGAATCGGTTGAGTCGTTTTCGAGTTAGTCGAAAGCAAAAAAAACGGTCCTATGGAAAGTACCGTTCTTAGCCAATTTTTAAAATTTTTTTTTCAGCCATATGATTGGTCGTACCTAAAAACCAATACTGATTTTTTTAAATCGAAATCGTTAGAGCCGTTTTTGAGAAAAATAAGCTTTAACGTAACGGTTGTATGGCAGGTACCGTTATTTTTTGAGCTAAAAAAAAATTTCAATTTCCCCTCTGTACAATACCTAAAAAAGTCTATATACCAAGTTTGAAGCAATTCGGCCCACCCGTTTGGGCTGTAGGTCTCTATACATACAGACAGACAGACAGACAGACAGACAGACAGACATACAGACGGACAGAATTTTTAGACCATCTTTTTTCGTCTTCGCTATCATCGTAATGTCATGTTTGATTGTTATCTCAAAACTTTTTTTTTTCGACGAATGCATAACTTGCCTTATAGTACCTATAATCGCAAGTAAAAAAAAGTTTCGGGGACCGTATTGTGCGGGATTTTTCTTTCTTTGTTAAAAAGTGTAAATGAAAAATCGAATCAATATCGATTTATTATAATTGATCTTAGTCATTATCTAATAGGTGAGAAATAAGATATTTTTTTAAAATAAAAAAAAAATAAAAAAAAAAGAAAAAACTAAGAAAAAATTAAATCTTAGAATTGCTACAAAAAGAAGGACCTTGGAAGAAATTAGGGATACCTATAATAGCGTACCAAGGTTGGGAAGAAAGGTTCGAGGATTTTCTCACGCAGATTCATCAAAAGGCAGAGGTATGTGGCAAGTAAACTTTTTGTATTCAAAGATACTAAAACTAATCTTTTAAAAAAAAAAAAAATTCAGGTGAAGATTGAAATAACATCCCCTCATCACATAATATAGTATAAATATACATATGTAACTTTCGGCAAGGCAATCCAGAAGTTTCTTATTTGAATGCTCGATTCAAAGTTACAACAATCTGAGCCTCTGCCTAATTTTCTTCCTGAATAAAGGACGAATCCTTAAAGAAAGGACACAAAAGTGGGTGAACGACCGTAACATACCGGTGGTACCGTAAGGGTGTCGTTCTTAACCCTGTTGAAGGGCACCTCAAGGGCACCGATATAAAGTGCGGCAGGGTGCTCCACCTATACAGTTTTTTTTGTGTGGTCCCTTAAGGACGAAGCTTAAATTTGGTAGAGATTTTTTTTTATAAGTTTTTTTTTATTAACTTTGAATTTTATTAATTTTGAACTTTTTTTTTTGTGTTAAAAAGAAAGAAAATTAGTTTTGATCAATTTTTTTAGTATTTCTAAAGTAAAGATACAAAAAAAAAAAAAAAAAAAAAAAAAAAAGGAAAGTGCAAAAGTGAGTGAAGAGTCAGACTTTCCAACCCCTATCTATACATATATATATATATATATAAAGTAATCAAGCATTTTGAAATCCCTGGATAAAGCCAGTTAACAAAAGCAACAAATGTATCCTGGAACGTGCTGCCGGCAGGACCTCGAGGGACATTCCAAAGTAAGTGACTTTTAACATTCATTTAAAATTCATTCAAATATATATAATTACATATACATATATTATTTGAGTGGAGGAAGGATAGATAAGACACTCTCGTCATCTAAAATAAGCCATTTTTACTTGCGATTATAGGTACTATAAGGCAAGTTATGCATTCGTCGAAAAAAAAAGTTTTGAGATAACAATCAAACATGACATTACGATGATAGCGAAGACGAAAAAAGATGGTCTAAAAATTCTGTCCGTCTGTATGTCTGTCTGTCTGTCTGTCTGTCTGTCTGTCTGTCTGTATGTAGACCTACAGCCCAAACGGGTGGGCCGAATTGCTTCAAACTTGGTATATAGACTTTTTTAGGTATTGTACAGAAAGGAAATTGAAATTTTTTTTTTTAGCTCAAAAAATAACGGTACCTGCCATACAACCGTTACGTTAAAGCTTATTTTTCTCAAAAACGGCTCTAACGATTTTTAATTAAAAAAATCAGTGTTGCTTTTTAGGTACGACCAATCATATGGCTGAAAAAAAAGTTTTAAAAAATGGCTAAGAACGGTACTTTCCATAGGACCGTTTTTTTTGCTTTCGACTATCTCGAAAACGACTCAACCGATTCTTTCGAAATTTCACACACATATAGCTGTAGGTAGCTCAATTTGTATTGCATACCAATATTTTTGAAAAATATTTTTTTGTATTTTTAAAAGCATTTTTTTAAAAAAAATTTAAAAAATTAATATTTTGAAAACTGCTTATTAAATTTTTTTTTAAAAATTTTTTCAAAAAGTTTTTCAAAAAAAACTTTTTTTCTCAAAAACCGCTCCACAGATTTTTCTAAATTTATTCTCATAAATTCAAATTTATCCAAGAAATAAAATGGCGTACTTTTTTTTCAGCTCAAATTAGTTTAAGTATTTATTTAAGAATTTTGAAAATTTTATTTTTATCAAAATCTCAAGCCCATAAACCACTGTCACTCATTAGAGCAAGTTCGTGCGACCCAGTCGTGCATTTTATTTTTTAAGTTCTACTGTTTTTCCTTGAACCATAATTGAATTTAAGCCAATTGAAAAATAACAAGAAAAGACAGTTTTTTTTTTTTTTTTTTTTTTCTTATTCTCTATTAATTTTCTTTCTTTCCTTTCAATCAATCATATTATAAACATATATTGAATTATAATCTTCTAGTGTTAAGTTATGTCAATAATAAATTTTGACCCAAAATTTCAACTGAAATAGTTTTTAGATTTAAACAAAAAAAATGGAGTGCTAAGTCTTTATCAAGGGTGTGTGAGGCGAGATCGGCTGGGCCAGCGATGAACGAGGCATGACTTCGGCGTAATGTATAGATCACCTTACGAAGACTTCGACAATGACGTACTTACATATTTACTTACCTTACCAACTTACTTACCTACAAATTAAGATACTTACTTACCTACATACATACTTCATTACAATTACGTACTTACATATCTACATACTCACATAACAATACATGCATACATAACAATTTTACTTTACTTTACGCACCTACTACTACTTACTTACATATAAGATTGTAGTTGGGGGAAGTTTACATCAGGGGTCATCTCCAAACTTCTGGCCACGGAGATGACAATGGTTGTATCTTTGATACAAGGGTGGGGTAGGCCAATCTTCTGCCAACAACATCTGGCAGGGCTTTTGGCGGCTCGGCGAACCATTGTGTTGGTGAGACAGTGGGGTCGATGATGGATTTTGGTGGAAAATATAAAATAAAATTACTTATTCTTAGGCTTAGTATAGGATTAGATAGGTTTAGATTATATCTCCAATGATATAAAAAAAATTATAATATTAAGGGTTTAGCGTTTAGATTAGATTTAGAACTTCGATTTTTTTTATATTTTAATCACCAGGAATCCTTACATTGACGCCATCCTTTTACCAATGTCGTGGCATAGGTAACTAAGTCTGTGCAATTCCTTCACTTCCTTTTCCAGATCCTTATTCCAACTCCTATTTCCACTTTTCCTTTCCCTTCCTTATTCGGTACGAGATTAATTTTGTTTGCTGAGTAGGTGGCGTTTGGAGAAGGGCACATCCACACCCAATCCTTCGAGCTTAGCCGAGCAAGAGCAAGCGTACCACAGCTCTTCTCCAACACCAAAAGATGCCCCTGTGGCCAAACCTAGACTCGCAACAAATATTCAGTTTGAATTACATGTCCGAAATGTCATAATCTCTGATTGGCGAAAGTGACACGGTGAGCATAGCACCTTAATGCTTTTTTTTACACGTCACCTATAATGCTAGCGAGGAAGTAAAACGAACATTGAAAACTGGAAGCGAAACTGGAAAGTAGCAACGTCTGCCAGAAACTCGGATGTGGACTTCATTTTGAAGACACAGCCAGACGAAGAAACATCACCACAGAACTTAAAAATTTCTCCACGCAGCCGAGCCGTGATTAAATATCTTTTTATACGTAAGGAAAAATCCTCTAATTGCTTATGCAATTTAGAGGATTGTTCTTATAAGCTGGATTTTCAATAGAAAAGGTAAGGATTTTGGTGTTTAATTACTCCTCAGAGCGAATGAAATATAATTCGCTCCGAGAAATAAGAAATTTCGTCGCGTTACCTGGACAAAATTATAAAGTGGAAATCTTCTCGTATTATTAGGAACAGCAACCAGAGAGTATTCCAGTGAGGACCACATAACCCAACAGGCAGAACAGGACCTCGATCAGGCGCAGGAATTATGTACTAGCCCCCAGATTACCGGGAAAAATCTTTTTTTATATTTTTTGATCCACGCCCATACACGTGGACATACTATGTGCACATCCAATATATGTGTATACTTATCCATGAAATATATATACACGCGCCGGCTGCGCAGCATTCAATTATTTGGTTTTCCTGGAAATAATAAAGCACGCAAACAGGCATACCGGAGTTCTACTCGTGGATCGTAGTCGTTCGGCGTCGATCCGACACCACCATATCCTGGCCATTAAGACCAAGTCACTCGTGGCAAATCCTGGCCACAACAGCTTCATTTTTTGTGGCAAATCCTGGCCACAGCAGCTTCATTTCTTGTGGCAAATCCACAGCAGATCATTTCTTGTGGCATTCCACGCCACGAATCCCAACTCGTTTTGCAAAACGACTCGTTTTTGCTAAAACGACTTGAAAACGAGTTGCGATTTCAAGATGAACTACACGAAAAGATCTTTTTTTGAAGTTATTGTGAATAAACACTAAAAAAACAAAAAGAGCTGACGGCTTTATGTCAAAATAAACTCAATATTTCTACGATTTGAAATTTGATAAGTAATATTTTTTTTTTAGAAAATGTTTATATATCACTGTTTTTATTTATAACTAGGAACCAACGAATGGAAGGACTATTTGGTTGTGAAGCACTTTTCTGTGGAGGGTCATCTGGCATTCCGTGCCGTGCCCTTTATACCACAATGAAGTACCTATCGATCTCTCTTCTCTTTGAGAATCAGAGGAAGCGTAAAGGTTGTCCATGTTATGCCGAATGACGCCGATCGGCCAAGCCGAATAAGTATGGACGTGCCGAAAGCCGTCCCGAACCGAACCAAATCAAATGGATACTCGTTCGGCTTGGCCGACCGGCATAGGCCGATCGGCATGATATGGACGCTTATTAACATCATCAAGGTACGTGCGTGGGTGTTGTTGATTCCGAAGGCCTGAAATGAGCAACAGGAGAAAGGTCTCAGTCATTCAAAGAACTTGGTCAAAAAGTGTATGGAACTGAACAAGGACATGGAGATTAGAAATGTTAAGTCAGCCATCCAGCACCTCACGGAATATAAAGGCAAGCAAGGATTGAAATCGCCTGAAGACGAGGAAAGAAAAAGAAGTGCAAGGACAAAGCAAAGTTCCAAAGTCATTTGATATAAACAAATGCAAATATAACTTTATTTGGACATCTTTTTTCTTGTCGGCTCGGCGTCCTTGTTTGGCATCAACATCCTCAATTTTAGGATCTTGATTCATTATTTCCTTGTTATCTTTTTCTTCCTTTTCACCTTCTTCGTCAATAACTTCCTGGTCACGTTCTTCCTTGACGAGCAACTTGATTGGGTAGCCAATGAATTGTAAAAGTGCAAGTCCTCCTTGATGTACAAAACTATCCTTGTACAACGTCCCAGAGCCAGGTATTGTCCTGCTGAACATTGAACGAGCCTTCAGCAGAAGATTGCCACTCGAACTGCTCATCATCGTTATGCTTCCGCTTCGGGCTCACAGTCACTTTTTCAGTAGCATAGTAGGCAAAATAGAAACCAACTGTCCAATCTTCACTTCTTCCAATGCAGAATTATTGTTTTAATAAATTGATTGATATTCAATTATTAGCTCATTTGCCCATTTCACAGATTTTTCTATTTTTTTTTATTTTCAATTTCCAGCAATTGAAATGTCAAACAATAACTAGTAAATGTTCGGTGTGAACGCTCTACTCGTTTTGGTAAACGAATAGCCAAAACGAGTGCGGTGTGAATAGGCTATAACGCAACAGTTCCTGCTATAATTTATGTAAAACTTATAAAATATAAGACCCAATAAGGGGGTACTACAGTACCAGTGAATTATACCAGGTAACATTATTTGTATCCTTATTTATATATTGTGAATTGTGTGTGGGAGCGTTTATGCTCTAACCACGTATCCAGAAATACAAGCACGCCCAAGTTTGGTGCTGCTGCGAGCGGTGTACGCTAATGAACAGCACCGATAACCACGGACGGTGGTAAAAATATCATACTTTCTTATTTTACGGATGGCAGGACCTGACGCCTCCTCCTCCGCACATATATAAGAGAAACTCCACGTTCATATATATTTATCTTTTTAGGTATTTAAGTATATAAACTATAAAGTGTTGTGTTGTGAAGTTATTGCTTTTGGTGCTCAGTAAAGATTTGTGTATATCCCTCATCGTAAGCCAGGGTATACGGTAGCGACTTGATAGTCTTTAAATTATCTCACAGGCTTACTGGTTATAGTGTGGGATCGATTTCCCAAGAACGAAGATCTAATCTTATGGAATCGTGTTTAACATCTTGGAATCGAATTTTTTCTTTTGAATCTAGTGGCATGAGAATATGTAATTTCAATATTAGTACCAAATCGTCGCGCTCCCTTCGATATTAAAAGAAAATACTTACTCACTCAGTAATATAATACTTCTTTTCCTTCACGGACTTCTTTTAATAAGTCATTTTCCTTTTTTTTATTTTTATCACTTGGTCTTTGAGACAAATACGTATCGTGTCGGTAGTGACCACCCAACTTCGCGTTTTAACGCCGCGGTAGTAAAATTGTTTTTTCTGGGATTATTCCCAATTCATTCGCGTGTGAGTAATTGCTTCTAGTACCACTTTGGCTTTGGTGTTACCAAGTTGTCAAGCAAGTATATCCAGATCAGCAACCTAAATTCGGTACAATATTGCGCTGATGTGAAATATTTGTTTTTGTATGAGCTATACTCAATAACTACCACATAGTGAGTCGGTGATACCTGTGACAAAATACCGTCACTAAGGAAACGCGATTTAGTTTCCTTTTTTCTTTTTTTGTTTGTACCTATTTGTATGTCAGAATCCAATACTCGGTGAAGAATTTGGCTGATAATTAAACAAAATAAATCAAAGCATCTTGAGACAGCACACAGTCAGAGTCAGATTTAACGTAGTATTATATATATTTCCTTAATCCATAAACATTTCTTACAGGAAGCTATCCAGAAGTGCACTCCCGGATTTCCATCGTAAGAAAGATACTGAGATTCAATATCTTCTCAGTGTTTATAATATATAACCACATTTACATTTTTGCTATATATATATTAATTTGAAATTGAATATCATTTACATTACATTACAATCGAGTATATGTTGGACGCGAACTGTGTTCCTCCATGTATGGTTTATTTCTTTTTTTTATTAAATATTTAAACTGACTACCTTTTTGTTGCGTTGAGGTGAAGTACCTCAAGCAGATCCCTGATGCCTGATAGCTTTGTTCCTATCTTTTGAGTATTACGATATTGTAATCTAAAGATTTATCGTTTTGTCTTCGAGTTTAGGTTTAGTTACTTTGAAAATTTATTACTCAACGGCATCTGTTAAAGTTTCTTTGACCGCGTTCATGAGCAAAGGGACGTATAGATCCTACCGTCGCGTCGATTCAGTTTCGTTAACTTACTCTTGCAACCTTAGTAAGATTTTTAGATTTTTTTTTATACGCGATTTTAAGATTATTTAAAGATTATGAAAGAAAAAAAAATTTTGATAATTCATTGCTTGAGCTACACATCAATGAGCATAACAAAGTTCGGGTTTTATTTAAGATAAGCTTTGTCACTAGCGTTTATTATTAAGCTCAAACTTTTGGGAGCCTTTTTTTTTTTTTTTTTTTTTTTTTTTTTTAATTGTTCAAACCTCCTAACTCTCTCAACACTCGATAGTCCGCCCCATGCTCAATCATTCGCTGACCGAACAGAGCCTCATAGGGGGACATCTTGTGAGTGGAGTGAACAGTTGTGCGAAGCACACTACTTATAGACGATAGGTGAGCGTCCCAATTGGACTGCTTCGGATTAATATAAGCACGAATAGCCGCTAAAATCGAATGATTTACTCGTTCGCTAGCATTCGCTTGTGGCGAATACACTGCGGTTTTATAGTGCTTTACACCATACGCATCTAATTAACTCTGAAATTCCTTACTTAAAAATTGAGTGCCGTTGTCGGAGAGTATACTCTCGGACACACCATAAACTAAAAACACATTTTCCTGCAAGAACTTCACTACGTTTAGGGCTGTAGCTCTCCTCAAAGGTTTGATTAAGACGAATTTTGTTAGCTGGACAACAAAAATAACTATAAACACGTTTCCGCTTCTTGACTTAGGATAGGGACCAAAAAAATCTACATATAGATGTTGGAAAGGTCAATCGACCTCAAAACTATTCCCCATCTCCGTTCGTAGCGTCATATTTGAAGCCTTGGTAGTTTTGCAAACTTCACAAGAATCAACAAAATGCTTGACCTGCGAGTACATACTCGGCCAATAAAATCGTTGCCTCAACCTATAGAGAATCTTTACTACACCGCCGTGAGAAGATCTTGGAGGGTTGTGAGCTCGCTAGTTTAAGATTCTCTGCTCAATACTTTGTTGCTCATTTTGTTGTTGTTGTTGTTGTTGTTGCTCTTGTTCTTGTTGATGTGTAGGTCCTCTTCCGTTATTTTCACTTTGTAATGGAACTCTAATGGCATGAGCAGTATTGCGTCGATAACGTACACCAGTTTCCAGATTTTCAACCACTATCTCTGAAGCACTTAGTTCAATTACTTTTAAGCCGTTTGGTTCAAATGTTGCTGATAATTTATTTGTATTTATCAGGTTTTTCAACCAGACCACATCTCCAACTGCTATCAAATTACTTCTGGCATTGCGCTTTTCATCCGCATAATGTTTTTCTTTTTCCTTCTTTGTTTTGTCACGATCGTGTAACTCTTCATCATATTCGAGCGGCTGATTAATTTTTTTTAAGACTTGACAATGAATGTGTACTAAATCATTATTTGGCAATCATTAAAGTTGCTCTCTTGAAACTTATCTTATGCGATCATTTAAGTCACAACAAATATTTTTTTCTTATTTTTGGCAATCCTTAAAGTTGCTCTTTTAAATCTTCTGCGATCATTGAAGTCACAGCAAGCTATTTTTCATTACTTGGCATTTTGGCAATCATTTAAGTTGCTCTCTTGAAACTTTTCTTATGCGATCATTTTATTCACAACTAATAATTTTTTTTTAGACAACAAACACACTTAATTCAATATTATATATTTTAATTTTATTCCTTAACAGTCATATTAGGTATCCTTTATTGCTTTATTTTTCCTTTTATTTATCGCTTTTTTTTTTTTAATTTTTTTAATTTTGTTTTTCTTCTCGTCGCCAATGTAGAAATGTACGTCCGTCGCTGCTGCGTTCTGTATTCCAAGTCCTCTCTTATTATATCGTATCCATGCTATTCCAGTGTAGATTCTTGTTATTTCGTATCTATGCGATTCAAGTTCAGATTCTTGTTATTTCGTATCTAAGCGATCCTATTCCTTTCATAGGTCGGTGTTGCCAGATACTACAGGAACATTTTGTTAAAAAGGAAATTCTCCGAAAGAGGAAATTATTCCAATCCGGAAATTGTCGAAGTGAAATTTGAGGATCGGAAATGTAGGGTGAACGCCATCTAGTGACTGGTGTGATCACGAGAAGGAAATATAGATATCGCTTAAGGCCACAATCATATGCCAACAAATTTTTTTGGGGTGTTGTCACACTTAAGGACAGTGTCAAAATATTTTCCCTACAAACTTAATGTAAGACAATCAAAATATTAAGAAAGAAAAACTAAACCACAGCACGAGATTTCGGTAAGCTCCAATTGTCCGTTTATCTGATGGTGGTAATCTTCAATTCTCCAATTGGTACCATTAAGGACTTATATAGCGGGATGAAGAACGTTTTAAAATTTTGCTAGATAGGAGCCTTTCACAGCTTTTCCTTTGAATAAAAAAAATCCACCCAAAATGCAGATACTCGCTTCAATTGGAATCTAAAAAGAAATGTCGTTGCAATATGCAATTGAGCTACAAATTATGCTGAAAGAATTTATTTTACTTGATTGTAAAGAATTAATCATCAATGTATTTTTGCCTTAATCGACAATTGCAATTATCATTAATTAGCGAAACAAATCTAAAATAAAGCACAAATTTAAACTGTTAAAAAAAACTAAATTTGACTAATTTAAGTTTAGATTTTACCCGTTCCAACAATACAAATTTTCTATTAAATGACTACTGTCGACTGGACATCGAAAAGTGTAATTTAATTATGATTTGTTTCTGAAACACTGCCTGTACTTTTTCCGCTTCTTCAAAATACCAAGTCTTTTCCCTCTCATTGTTCTTAGCTTGAGATGAGTATACATTTAAAAAAGAAATGTATATATTCAAAAACTTAACGTTTTCATCGTCAACCTAAGGCAGTAAAAGTTGGTTCTGTAGGTTCGATTCAGTTTTAATCTTATAAACATATTTCGACGGAGTTATCATGTATGCAAACCACAATTACCATCGGTGAAAACCGCTGTGCACAGTAAAAATATCACTATTGTGACCAACCTTACCTTTGACAACTTGGCAACATGACATTGAAATTCGTTTGTTTACCTTTTTTTGCAATTTTCTATCGGTCGGGTTTCCTCGTGTAGAAATTTCTTTTCATTTCAATCAAAATATCATTTATTCGCTGGAATAAATAGTTCTGTTACATATACTCAATTTATAAGAAAGTGACTCGATAGTCGGAGAATTTTTGTTTTGTAACAGATTTAGAGAGAGAGAGAGAGAGAGAGAGAGAGAGAGAGCAGGATGCAGGAGCATTTCATGTATGCACTGCTTGCTGATTCTGATGTTTATATATAACATTTTACTTTTTGGTTTGCGTTAGAGGAAAAAACACTAAGAAAAATTGCGCCTAAAGGATTGAAATTACACATAGAGACTAGAGATATAAAAAGTTAAAATCGAAAATGAACACAAGTGATTATTACAAAATAAATCGCGATGTTGCATTTATTTGCAAACGCGCAAGAAAAAATGACGAAAGAAATGGAGAAAACACTAAAGGATACGCAGACATTACATTTTTTTTTCAAATATTTTTTGGGTTCATATTTCGCTGAGCGCATGGCCGTCTTAGGCCATACCGGGGCCCTTGGGCACACAAGAGTTCGGGGCCCTGTTGGAAAGTTTAAAAAGTGGAAACATTTTTTATTTATAGATCGAATTTCAATGTAATTCATTGGAATGGAATCGAAAAAAGTAGAGAGTGATATAGTTGACAATGAGTTTTCGTCGCATGTTTTTCCGTCAAGAAAACAGCAAAGACGGTTTGCGATAGCCTCTGTCTTGTAAATGTGTCAACTTTGTTAATTCATCGACGGAGTAGATTAAGGTATAATGTAATGTAAAGACGGTTTGCCAACATGCGGACAGGCAACGTACATCTGACCGTGCGAAAAACAGGGAAATTCGAGATTAATCCCACAGACTTCCAACGATTGACCTTGCGATTTTTTGACTGTCATCGCAAAAGCCAATATAAAGGGGAACTAAATTCGCTTGAATGGGAATGGAAGATCAGTTGGAATGATCGGATTTCGTGGGATGAGGAATTCCACTCCTTTGAACCTAGTCACTTTCAGCTGTTAATTATGCAGCAGAGTTCCTGGCATATCAAGCTAGTTCAAAAATGTCTTCGGATAGTTGGTCGCTTCATCTTCGTCGGTCACCCGGTCAACGGATTCGTATGAATGCAGTTCTCCAGCGATTTGGCTTTGAATTATGAAATTCAAACTATCGGCGTTCTTATTCTTCGCTGCCAGTATTACCCGTTCACTAATCGAATCGAGTCAGTTTCAATTTCTTGTCTTGAATCACTTAAAAATCTTTTCATCGTTCGGTCAATTGCTTCAAAACTCGTTTATGCGTCATCGTGCATTTATCCCAGATGATGATTTTGCGCTGAATTCTTGGTCATTGTGCACGTTGGCTTGTCAATAGTTAGAACATTCATAGGCAGCTTCAAAGCGGAATGTGAAGTTCTACCGCCTTCCAGCAAGGTGTCAAAATGGTAGAGTATGAAACAGCCAACGCCATTTGAGATCTTGACCGAATTGTTACCAGAGAAAGTGAATAAAAAAGGTTGTTTCATAAATGTTTAAATTAACTGAAAAGTGGATTTGATTTATCCTAGAAATGTTATAGTTTTCCAGAGAGCAAACTTGTTGTATAGTGTAATTGAATATATCAGCCTTTTGGGGCCCCCGTCCCGATAGGGGCCCTGGGCACGGGCCCCGTGTGCCCTTTTGGTACAGACGGCATTGGCTGAGCGGGGCGAGGTCGCTCTCTCTTTCTCTCTGGGGAAGTGATTCTGTGGGAATTCTTATTTACATACTAAATGGAGCCGACACACATTCGTCGTCTTACTGCTCCGTTTTTGGATCAGTATGCGGAGTCTAGTATGTGAATTTGACTCCGCGCGTGGATCCAATTCGGATCCATCGATCCATTTGCTTGAAGGGCTGTTCTTTTTTTTTTGAGAATCTATTCACAATAACATCACAAAAAGATCCGTTCGTGTAGTTTATCTTGAAATTGCAACCCGTTTTCAAGTCGTTTTAGTAAAAACGAGTCGTCGATGAAACTTGACATTAAATATTATTTCTTTTCGTTCTGGAATCTTGATTGGGACTGTTTTGTTGTTGGTATTGTTTTGGATGCTGTTTACTGTTGGTCGGAGTTGCTGGAATTGGTTCTCACCTGACGAAGGTCCCCGCTCTTCCTTTTGCCCCTCTGGGAGTTTCCTGAATGCTTAGGGCACTCTAGAGTGCTTATTTCCTTAGCGCCACAAAAGTAGCAAAACATTTTTCTTGCATGAGGACAGAAATGAAAACTATGGCCCTTTTGATCACAGTTCCAGCATGTAAAGTTGGCAGTATAAGTGGAACCAGATGTTTTGAACATATTGAAATCCGCGACTTCCTCCTAGTCAAATCTTCAGTTTCCTGATTTTCCTCAACGGAAATCTCATGTATTGACTTTTGGGAAGAATATCTCTAGATCCTTACAATCGGCAGACAACAAAATTTCTCCAAGCTTATCTTTGGCATTGCTTCGTATGACATCTACCAATTTCGAATCTTCAAAAGGTTCTTTTAAACGGTCGTTAAGACCGACAACGGAACTATTAAAGTAGTCAAACGATTCCTTATACCCCTGTCTATGATTGAGTAAACGCATGTACACCTCCATGTCACTTTCCTTCCTTTTTCATAGCTTTCTTTACTTCCTGAAAAGAAGCATTAGGATTTCTCCTAAGAAAGCTCCAAAAGCATTTGTTGGCCTTCCCATCTAGCATGGTGTGAAAATTTCCTACAAACTGTTCATCAGAATACCCTGAAGAAGTCTGTAGCCGATGCACTTTGAAAAGGAAATCGCCGACGTTTTCAGCACCGTCGTATTTTAAGTTCCACCTTTCTTATTTGCAAGGCTCGGACGTGTTTTGGAAAAAAGGAGAAATGGAATTTCTGGGCCTAGGAGTAGGTCGTGGTGGGGTGAAGGTGCTAGTCCCTGCACCTGTGTAGGTCTGGTTTCCCCTCGTAGTATCAGGGGCACTCTGAATCGAAGTTGGTCTGCTTACCTCTTCCATTTTGTTAATGACGTTGACCATAAATTGGTCCATTTGTTAGAAGAATCTAGGTTGGTTCATCGTAAGAAGAGCTAAATTCTCAATGGCTCCTTGGAAATTTGGACGAGGTAGATTTTCTCCAACATCATCTTGATTTTCCTCGAGAACTTCATTGGGTTCATCTTCCCGTAACCCGTTATTTTCCATTGCTGAAGACGAATTAGAGACAGACGAATCCAACTCTGACACCATAAATGACTCGTCTAAATTAAATCTGTTGATGCTGTTATGAAAACGTTGACAAAAACGCTCAAACTGTTCCGCAGACTGGGCTTGATACAATTCGAAAATGTCAACAGTTGAAGCCCTTTGACCTGAGCTCATAGCTCGAGTTGAAATGCTATTCCTAAACTTAGACGCGAACTGGATATCTTACCCACAAAGCAAAACCGAAGAAGAAAACAAAATCAAATATCAATTACACCGATATAAAATAAATCGAACCAAACAGAGAAACTTCTTCTTCTACTTGGTTGATTTTATTTTATTTAATTTATCAATGCAGTATATAGAGTTTGTATTAAGAAAAATTTAAAAACTACTTCTGAGACAGGCCACGGGCTTAAACTTCCTTCTTAATGATTAAAATCTTAATCTTGTTGGATATAGTTCACATTAGGGTTTTGTCAAAAATTCTATGTAAGTTGTACTAGAAAAATTTAAAAATTGCGTATTGACAAGGTTTCTTTCACTGTATGTCAACTGATGATTCCAAAGTGAGATTCCTGGATGAAACGCCAATTTTTTGTTGGACTAAAGGCCATAAAAAGCTATTTTGAATCAATAATTCAACAGTCCATTATTAGTGCTGAGTCTTCTACTTGGTTGATTTTATTTTATTTAATTTATCAATGCAGTATATAGAGTTTGTATTAAGAAAAATTTAAAAACTACTTCTGAGCCAGGCCACGGGCTTAAACTTCCTTCTTAATGATTAAAATCTTAATCTTGTTGGATATAGTTCACATTAGGGTTTTGTCAAAAATTCTATGTAAGTTGTACTAGAAAAATTTAAAAATTGCGTATTGACAAGGTTTCTTTCACTGTATGTCAACTGATGATTCCAAAGTGAGATTCCTGGATGAAACGCCAATTTTTTGTTGGACTAAAGGCCATAAAAAGCTATTTTGAATCAATAATTCAACAGTCCATTATTAGTGCTGAGTCCTCTACTTGGTTGATTTTATTTTATTTAATTTATCAATGCAGTATATAGAGTTTGTATTAAGAAAAATTTAAAAACTACTTCTGAGCCAGGCCACGGGCTTAAACTTCCTTCTTAATGATTAAAATCTTAATCTTGTTGGATATAGTTCACATTAGGGTTTTGTCAAAAATTCTATGTAAGTTGTACTAGAAAAATTTAAAAATTGCGTATTGACAAGGTTTCTTTCACTGTATGTCAACTGATGATTCCAAAGTGAGATTCCTGGATGAAACGCCAATTTTTTGTTGGACTAAAGGCCATAAAAAGCTATTTTGAATCAATAATTCAACAGTCCATTATTAGTGCTGAGTCTTCTACTTGGTTGATTTTATTTTATTTAATTTATCAATGCAGTATATAGAGTTTGTATTAAGAAAAATTTAAAAACTATAACAGAGAAACTATTGGGTTTTTCAATAAGAGCGCTAAATTTTTTTTTTAAATAAAACAAAAACGGTTTTGGATATCAATGAAATTCTTTATTCCTGTGAAAGTGCATTCGATGCCATTATGTATGGAACTCGATTTCTTTTGCAAGGTCACCACGGGCACGCTTGCAGAAGTCCAGAAGCTGAACCCAATTTTCGAAGGTTTTCAAGTATAAATCGGCCGATACTGCTGCAATTTCACGTTCCATATTCGTACGAAGTTCATCAATCGTCACTGGCTTGTTGGCATAGACCATAGACTTGACGTAGCCCTACAGGAAATAGTCTAACGGCGTCAAATCGCTCGACCGAGGCAGCCAAGCGACTGGACCATTTCCTGAGATAACACGTTCTCCAAACTTGGTTTCCAATAAATTGATTGTGACATGGCTTTGTCCTGTTGGCACCACATGTCCTCCAAGTCCATATCATCCAATTGGAGCCAAAAATATGCGGTTATCATTGAACGGTAGCGATCTCCATTCACAGTAACGTGCCGGTCTTGATCATCACGGAAGAAGTACGGCCCAATGACGCCGCCGACCGATAAACCACACCAAACCGTAATTTTTTCGGGATGCAATGATGAGTCATGGTGTACGTGTGGATTGCTGCCTGACCAATAACGCATATATTGTTTATTGACGAAACCATTCAGCCAGAAATGAGCTTCATCGCTGAAGATGATTTTTCGATGAAAATCCGAATCATTTTCAAGTTGTTGCTCAGCCCAATTCACGAACATACAACGCTTCTGGTGGTCAAGCGGCTTCAGTTCTTGCGTCAATTTAATCTTGTTAGGATGTAGGCCAAGATCTTTTCGCAAAATTCGCCACAAAGTCGTCACAAAGATGCTCAATGCTTGAGAAGGACGTGTGAGAGACACATTTGGGCTTTCTGCAACTGAAGCCTCAGCGGCAGCAATATTCTCGACACTACGGGCACTTCTTTGTCTCACTCGCATGGGAACATTTTGTACTGTGCCTGTGGATTAAAATTTTTCCATTCCACGAGACGCTCAATTGTTGATCTGCTAGGACGATTATGACGACCATTAATTGGACGTAGCGCTCTTAACGTTGAAGCCACTGACTCCGAAATTCGGTAGTAAATTTTAATAATTTCGTTGTTGGCTCGTATATCTTTCGATCATGAAATGGCAAACCTAATTGAAGAAATGTCAAAAGAGCGGCAAGATATGGCGTCATTTGCTGTCCTTGTCGCTCTACTTTTGTAGCGTCCCTGTTGAAAACCCTTTATAAGAACCTAAAAAAGGAAACTAATTAAAAAAAAATCAAATATTGTATTATTGTGAACCTAATCTCACATGTACAGACTGGGCTTGATACAATTCGAAAATGTCAACAGTTGAAGCCCTTTGACCTGAGCTCATAGCTCGAGTTGAAATGCTATTCCTAAACTTAGACGCGAACTGGATATCTTACCCACAAAGCAAAACCGAAGAAGAAAACAAAATCAAATATCAATTACACCGATATAAAATAAATCGAACCAAACAGAGAAACTATTGGGTTTTTCAATAAGAGCGCTAAATTTTTTTTTTAAATAAAACAAAAACGGTTTTGGATATCAATGAAATTCTTTATTCCTGTGAAAGTGCATTCGATGCCATTATGTATGGAACTCGATTTCTTTTGCAAGGTCACCACGGGCACGCTTGCAGAAGTCCAGAAGCTGAACCCAATTTTCGAAGGTTTTCAAGTATAAATCGGCCGATACTGCTGCAATTTCACGTTCCATATTCGTACGAAGTTCATCAATCGTCACTGGCTTGTTGGCATAGACCATAGACTTGACGTAGCCCTACAGGAAATAGTCTAACGGCGTCAAATCGCTCGACCGAGGCAGCCAAGCGACTGGACCATTTCCTGAGATAACACGTTCTCCAAACTTGGTTTCCAATAAATTGATTGTGACATGGCTTTGTCCTGTTGGCACCACATGTCCTCCAAGTCCATATCATCCAATTGGAGCCAAAAATATGCGGTTATCATTGAACGGTAGCGATCTCCATTCACAGTAACGTGCCGGTCTTGATCATCACGGAAGAAGTACGGCCCAATGACGCCGCCGACCGATAAACCACACCAAACCGTAATTTTTTCGGGATGCAATGATGAGTCATGGTGTACGTGTGGATTGCTGCCTGACCAATAACGCATATATTGTTTATTGACGAAACCATTCAGCCAGAAATGAGCTTCATCGCTGAAGATGATTTTTCGATGAAAATCCGAATCATTTTCAAGTTGTTGCTCAGCCCAATTCACGAACATACAACGCTTCTGGTGGTCAAGCGGCTTCAGTTCTTGCGTCAATTTAATCTTGTTAGGATGTAGGCCAAGATCTTTTCGCAAAATTCGCCACAAAGTCGTCACAAAGATGCTCAATGCTTGAGAAGGACGTGTGAGAGACACATTTGGGCTTTCTGCAACTGAAGCCTCAGCGGCAGCAATATTCTCGACACTACGGGCACTTCTTTGTCTCACTCGCATGGGAACATTTTGTACTGTGCCTGTGGATTAAAATTTTTCCATTCCACGAGACGCTCAATTGTTGATCTGCTAGGACGATTATGACGACCATTAATTGGACGTAGCGCTCTTAACGTTGAAGCCACTGACTCCGAAATTCGGTAGTAAATTTTAATAATTTCGTTGTTGGCTCGTATATCTTTCGATCATGAAATGGCAAACCTAATTGAAGAAATGTCAAAAGAGCGGCAAGATATGGCGTCATTTGCTGTCCTTGTCGCTCTACTTTTGTAGCGTCCCTGTTGAAAACCCTTTATAAGAACCTAAAAAAGGAAACTAATTAAAAAAAAATCAAATATTGTATTATTGTGAACCTAATCTCACATGTACAGACAAATTTTCAAAAACGACGAATCAATATTAAAAAAAAAAATTCAAGATATAATTAACTGGTAAACAAATTTTCATATAAGTCTGAGGATGAGAAATATGTTTAAGAGGATATAAGCACTACCAATATTGACAGGGAAGATGCCGTAGACCTGGAAGCCAACAAAAAAAAAAACAACATTTTAAATAAACTAATAAGGTATGTACCTATGTATGCAAATTAAACTATTGAAACATTTTAATGCAAAATTCAAATTTTCTAGATCATATGTTACCAAACACACAAATAGTAACAAGGACTCTGGATGTTAAATTACTTCGATTGGGACCTCTTGACAACCTCTTCCGGACATTATCGAGTCTCCAATCGACCGTTTATTAAAGGTGCATGCCTATATTCCAGGCATTGGGTAGCTCGTCACACAAATAATCCCATCGCTTGGCCTCTGTACCACCTTTAGCTAGACATAAATATGTGGCGCAGGGTCAAAAGTCCACAGGCCAAAAGTCCACAATGGACTTTTGACCCACTTGGGTGGGTCAAAAGTGCACAAATATATTATGGAATTTTGGCGCACCCTAGTGAGCCAAAAGTACACAAGGAACTAGGCCACAAGTTCATACAATTTAGAGGAAAGTGGGTCACAAGTCCATATTGAAGAAAAAAATTAAGAATTATTCTTTTTATTTTTAAAGAAAATAACAACACATGAAAAAAAAAAACAAAATAAACGACAATTCAATATAATCAAATAAAAAATCGCGCAATTTTTTATTTGATTATATTGATATTTACTTCAATAATGAATTAAAAAATCGCAGTGACTTAAATTAAAGCTTTTTACTTCTGTAAATGACAGACAACTTGGACAACTCGTTTGCATTGCTTGTTTCAAAGCATTTACCGATATAATCTTTAAATGAGAATATTAACACCATTGCTCTTCACAGCTGGTTACAGGGTGTACCGATATTTTTATGAATCACCTTAGTTTTATTTTTTAAATAAACTAGGAGATGAAATTATTATGGATAGTGAATGAATTTTACAAAAAAAAAAACAAATTGCGTACGCTAAAGAAGCTTAGACGTTAGAATGCTTCAATGATCGTTTTTCAATATCCTAAGATTATAATTAAATTTTTTTGAGTTTGGTCCAAGCATTATGATAACCCTTTGTAGAATACAATACAGAACTGTGACTTATTTTAGTCACAAAAAGTAAAAGATTGAGAGCTGTACACCATTATGGACTATTGGCTCACCTGAGTGGGTCAAAAGTCCATAATCGATGTGCCAAAAGTCCACAGGGATTTCTTGTGTACTTTTGGCTCACTATAGTGGGCCAAAAGTCCATAATATATTTGTGCACTTCTGACCCACCCAAGTGGGTCAAAAGTCCATTGTGGACTTTTGGCCTGTGGACTTTTGACCCTGCGCCTAAATATGTTTGTATTTCTCCTCCCCATTGCAATGCGATATCAAATGCTTTCATCCAATCATCGGGATTTATGAAGAAGGAAAACACAATATTCAAATAGAAACTAATTGAAAAACAAAACAAATAAAGTGCACGTCTGGGTCGTACCAACTTGCTCTTATGTTTTTAAAACGTCCTGCGGCTTGAGATTGTCGGAAAAAAGCATTGCAAAAATCCTATGAAATTTTATTAATCACTTAAAAATCAATAGTTAAAACGTTTTTTGGAGAAAATGAAGAAAACCATCAGATTTCTTTTGATTTTTTAAAATTTAAGCAAATTTTTTTTCAAAATCGTTCGACCAGTTTTTTCAAAAAAGGGTTTTCTTGAAAAAAATTTTCGAAAACATATTCCAATTTTTTTTTTTAGTATGCCAACTTCTAGAGCTTTGTAGTTTTCATCAGAAAAACAAAATTTAAAGAAAATTGATTAATCCGTTTTTGGAAAAAAACAAAAAATAAAAAAAAAATTAAAACTTTTTTAATAAACTCAAAAAAACTTTTTTTTGAAAAACTAAAGAATTTTTATTATTTCGTTTATAAAAAGACTTCTAAATTAAACTTTTATTTGAAATCCAACACGTGGATCACGAGAAAATCTGATTTAAAAAAAAGCCGGTCCTATGGGAGGTACCGTTATAAGACTTTTCCTGAAAAATCTGTTCCAGCCAAAACATAAAGTTAACTTAAAAAATACCATTTAGAAAGTTTTATCAAAATCATAGGAGCCGTTTTTGAGATAAATGAGATGTTCATTAAAAATCATATGGTAGGTAACGTTAGTTTTGGAGCTAGAATGCTAATTCCAAAAACCCTTCTGTAGGACGTCATAATAATACTTTGTACCAAGTTTGGAGCAAATCGGTCCAGCCGTTTAGGCTGTAGGGTGCCATACAGACCGACGGACAGACAGACAGAATTATCGGACCCACTTTTTCCGACTTCTCTATCATCGTAATGTTATGATTGATTGTCAAAAAAAATTTTTTTTTTTCGAATGCATAACTTGCCTTATAGTACCTATAATCGCAAGTAAAAATCTTTACAGCAAAACTATACCAATGTGTAGTAGATTCTACTGAAACATAAAAAAAATCGTAAAAAACAAAGAAAATGAAGTGGCTCATATTACTAATCCCCTTGCTTTAAGTGGGATCCATGTCTTTGGGCGCCATTTTGTAACGTGCTTGTGCGGGCTTGTAGGTCGGTGCTGGCATGCGAGCCTCCGGCCTATTTGCTCGTCGGTGGGGTAGGTTCTTGACCCTGTTAGCACCGCTACAAAATTTTTAACATGCCAGTCTTTGCGTTAGGCTGATGATAAACGCTACGAGATGTTTTTATCACCCTCCCTTCCTAAATCGTCATACTCGCCTAGACGATCCCGTAAGTGGCACCATTCCCTGTATGGCGCAGGGAAACTGGTCCTGAAGTCAAAACTCCCGAATTTGACTTTCGGGACTAATGGCCCATTATGGTGAGTCATAAGTCCCTAATCTTAATTTGGGACTTTTGACCCACCATGATGGGTTATAAGTCCCGAAAACTAAATTCGGGACTTCTGACCCACCTGGTAATTTTTTTCAGAAAAAAAATTATTGGACAGTTTTTAGTTTCATGGTTTTTGCTGTCATACTCATAGCAGTAAATATAGAGTGCTAGGCAATAGAAAGAAACTCAATCCTTCGCTAGCTTTCAAGGCAAGGTTCAACGCTAACAGAAATGTCTGCTTGGCCAAATGTCACGGCATCAGAAAGTCATCGCACTAGATTTAACATTTTTAGGAACGCAACAACAAAATCTTAAGCTATACATTTTTTATTTATCAAACCAAAATATTTCAAATCAAATAATTTTATATGATTAAGTATGATGACCTTGAACAAAAAAGAAAATGCAGCATGCTTTCTAGCAATTCACGCGAATTTTTGTTTTTTCACACCTCGAACTGATTCTATGTTGGGCAAAATTTTTTGCGCTCGCTACGCTTGCTAGAAAGCATGCTGCATTTTCTTTTTTGTTCATCATACTCGTACTTCATCATACTTAATCATATAAAATTATTTGATTTGAAATATTTTGGTTTGATAAATAAAAAATGTATAGCTTAAGATTTTGTTGTTGCGTTCCTAAAAATGTCAAATCTAGTGCGATGACTTTCTGATGCCGTGAAATTTGGCCATGCGGACATATGTATGTACATAATTTTTAAACCATTTATGTTTAATTGTTCTGTTTTTTTCTTTATATGTAGTAAACATTTTTTGTAGGTACTTACATAAATAAAAACAAATAGATTTATTATGTTGTCAAAGAACTTAATTTACAATATGGTTTCATTCGGGACTTTTGTCCCATTAGAAACGAAATAAAAACGGGACTTGTGACCCAGCTCAGTGAGTTATAACTCCCGAATTCATATTCGGGGATTATGACCTACCTAAGTGGGTTATAAGTCCCGAAAGTCAAATTCGGGACCAGTTTCCCTGCGCCTCCCTGTATATCTGTCCATACTACCCTCCTAAACTACTTCCTATCCTCTTTTTACGAAATTAGTTAAAACTCATATTTTGTGCTTTATATTTTCAAATTGATATTTTATTTAACATGGTAATTAAGTTGCTTATTGGTTTAAGTTTACGTTAAGTTGAATTTTCTTTTATTTTGTTGCGCTTCCTTTAAATTAAATTTATAAGGATAATTAACTTAACAGATCAAAATATATTAATCAAGGATGAATTTATAATTTATTTAAACTAACAAACAGTTTTGAAATCTTTACTCCCGAAAAATAACCCCCTTTTTGCTTCTATACAATACGCTCAACGGACAACGGAATATGGGAGTTTAAATCCTCTTTTAAACAAGAAGTTATATATATCTACTATCGGCAATCGTCCCCTCAAAAACCCTTACCAGAAGGAATTTAAATACAAACAAAATGAATCATACAATCAATACAGTGACAGGAATCATAAAAAAACTCACCAGACTTACGGAGCAATCTCCAATCCTGTGGCCACAGTATCCAGGTTGCTCCAACGGTGGTACGCAGAGTGTGGTACTTCTTACTTGTACTCTGTGGGAAACGACCGAATATGACAAATAACAATAACAATAACAATAACAATAACAATAACAATAACAATAACAATAACAATAACAATAACAATAACAATAACAATAACAATAACAATAACAATAACAATAACAATAACAATAACAATAACAATAACAATAACAATAACAATAACAATAACAATAACAATAACAATAACAATAACAATAACAATAACAATAACAATAACAATAACAATAACAATAACAATAACAATAACAATAACAATAACAATAACAATAACAATAACAATAACAATAACAATAACAATAACAATAACAATAACAATAACAATAACAATAACAATAACAATAACAATAACAATAACAATAACAATAACAATAACAATAACAATAACAATAACAATAACAATAACAATAACAATAACAATAACAATAACAATAACAATAACAATAACAATAACAATAACAATAACAATAACAATAACAATAACAATAACAATAACAATAACAATAACAATAACAATAACAATAACAATAACAATAACAATAACAATAACAATAACAATAACAATAACAATAACAATAACAATAACAATAACAATAACAATAACAATAACAATAACAATAACAATAACAATAACAATAACAATAATAATAATAATACTAAGAACAAAAAAAAATGTTATAACTTACCAAACAAATTAATTACCACCCTATGTTCGATACAAATATCGACAGATTTAAACAAAAATTAAATGTACATACATACATACATACCTACCATAAAGGGAGCAATCGTAAAAGAATTAGCCACTCAACAAATATTTTTTACATTGCATAGAAAATTGCAAATTCGATGACCTCGACAGAGGCCAATTACCCCGTGAAGATGGTTGTACATAAAGGACCGCTAGCTTGTGGTGCGACTTCCATCCAGCTATAAATTTGTACACATAACAGCTGGACCACTAGCTAGTGGGGCGATTGTCCAGCTAATCATTGCTGATATGTAAATGATGGATGCACCGCTAGCGGGTGGTGTGATCTTCCAGCTACTTACATATGTGTTAGCCACTGCCACCGGCGAAGATTGGCACCTGTTGTTCGAGATAGGCAGTCAGTTGGAAATTTTGATAGAGTGCGGTCGGGCGATAAGAAATCGACTACGACAAATCATCGGGTGCATTTTTTTTGGTGTATGAGGCGGTTAAGATAATTGTAAAGTTCTAGTAAAACCGCATAGTTTTTTTTTTGACTTTATTCTTTTTTCTATTACTAACTGCGAATTTATATAATAATTCAAAAAGCAAGCTATACAAAAAAAAGTGATTTGGTTTTAAGTGCGAACTAAAGAGTAAAGAGTGAAAAACGTAAATGGTACAAGAATAAAGTGTACCTACTCTACCCGCCCCTCCTTCTGCCCTATCTATATCGTGGTAAAATTAAATTTAGCTACTTGCCCACCTGTGAATAAAGAAATAAAAAAAAAAAAATAAATTAAAAGACTCAACGAGAGCAACATACTTACCAGATATTACCCACCTGAAAAAAAAAAGACAAAAAAAAAATAAAGACAACGAGATTATAATACTTACCCTTACCTACCTGAGAACACCTACCGAAAAATAAAACATTAAAATCTACAAATCTGGAGATCATTGGATGCGGATCATCATCAGAAGCGGATAACCCAGTGTAATAGTGTATTCCTATCCCATAAACCCTTCACCTACCCCGCTGACCTTCAAATTATATACCTACCATTTTTGCCCCTACCCAACTTACCTCTGTACCTGGAATTTTCAGTGTGTGCCCTTCTTCCCTTGTTGCCCTTCTACCTCCCTCATATCTACCCTTTTTTGTTGTTTCCTGGTGTTAATTGTGTCGCGTTTTATGTTATTTTTCTTATTTTATTAATATTAGTTATTATTTTTTTTAATAAATTTTCTTTAACAAGTGGCGTACCAAGAAAAAGGAAAATTTTTGAAATAAATAAATAAATAAAGTATAAAAAAAAAAAGTGAAGTAATCAAAAAAAAGAAAAAGAATTAGTTTATATGTGTCATATTAGTGGAATCTTGAGCACCCATCCCACCCCCTAACCAAAACAAAGTAACAAAAAAAAAATTACCCCAAACAAAACAATAAAATAATTCATTTCAGTGTGTTCTGGATTTTACCAAGGCGGTGCACCACATTGGCAGTTTGGACCACCCTGTAAGTTGAAAAAAAAAAAAGTTATATACATATATTTATTTTTTTTACCTGATATAATAACCTTCCTGTTCATATTTATGGTAATCACAGATTCACAGTACCTATTATATACCAGTTTTTTTTTTATATTTGCTTGGGGGGAGTGATTAGTTTCTTAAGGAGTTTCCCTAGTTCCATAGTCCCATATGGTCTCAAGTATTTTTATTTATTGAATTAATATTTTTTTTTTGATTACATTCAGGGTCAATACATGGTTGCCACATTTTTTTTTAGTTGCAGAAATAAATTGTTTACATTTTGTTATGAAATTTCTTCTAATTATAATCTTAATAAAAATAAACATATTAATAATAATGATATGATAAGAGTATGAGATTGATAAATATATAATTTTATTTCTTTAATAAATTATTTTTTTTTGATGTACCTATATTAAAGAATCAATTTCAACTTTGTTATAAATTAAGTTATAATTTTTTTTAATAAATTGTTCTACTCATTTGAATTTGAATAGATTTCTTATTTTTTTGTGAAAATTTGAATTCATTTTTGTTCCGGTATAATATGGATTGATTTTTTTTTTAGACTTTGTCATGGGAAGTTTTTTTCTTTTTTTTATATTTTTTTTATTTTTATAGATTTTGTTTTATATAATATGGTGGCCTAAACCTACCAGGTCAAAGGTGGAAGTGACGCAGCGACGATGACGATTGGGTAAGCGAGTTAGATAATCAATTTCGGGGCTACTGCTCAAAGAGAGGACGCAGTAGCCAAGGTGGTATCCTAGGATACATGGGTGGGTCATTCCTCTGGAGGGTCATCAACACCTAGGACCCTCCCCTCTCCCCAAATAGATCGATTTTCCCCGGTTTTGGACGACTGACGGCTTCACAACATATATGTGAACCAAACATTTAATTTCGTATTTTTTTTATTTTATTATTGGCATGATACGTAACTACGTTCAGGGCTAGGGTAGCAAGAACCCCCCTTCCGACGAGCTAGGATGTGCAGCTGCTAGCATGCCTCGTTACCCAAATCCTGGACACCCTCTCCTTCCTGATACCCATACACATACACATACACATACCCATACACATACACATACACATACACATACACATACACATACACATACACATACACATACACATACACATACACATACACATACACATACACATACACATACACATACACATACACATACACATACACATACACATACACATACACATACACATACACATACACATACACATACACATACACATACACATACACATACACATACACATACACATACACATACACATACACATACACATACACCTACACATACACATACACATACACATACACATACACATACACATACACATACACATACACATACACATACACATACACATACACATACACATACACATACACATACACATACACATACACATACACATACACATACACATACACATACACATACACATACACATACACATACACATACACATACACATACACATACACATACACATACACATACACATACACATACACATACACATACACATACACATACACATACACATACACATACACATACACATACACATACACATACACATACACATACACATACACATACACATACACATACACATACACATACACATACACATACACATACACATACACATACACATACACATACACATACACATACCCATACACATACACATACACATACACATTTTTTTTATATACATACATCTTTATACACATATACAATACATACATATACTCTTATACTGCCCGGACCAGCCTCATGTCCCTGTAGGCATGGGGTTGTAACGGTGGTAAGGGTTGGGGAGGGATACTAACACCGGTTCGTTACAGGTGGCGCCCAACGTGGGGCCCGAAATCGTCCAAACTTTTCAACATCTGGGGAGACGTCTGATCAGGTATACAATGGGTGGTCAGGTTGTATGCCCCAACGGAATTCGACTTTGCGTTTCATTCATTTCGAAAGTAATTACGTCCGCTATGAGGGGGTGTTTACCTTTAGTGTTGCGATTACTGTTTCAATGATTCAATAATAAGATTTTTTTTTTAAACCTTAAGGCCTAAGTTCGGAGATTGTTTATCCAGCTTCAGTTGCTTAAGGTCGCTAAAATTAAGTTTTTTTTTAAACGCAGGGCGCGAAGCTTGTCTGACCTCTTGGCGGAAAAGCCAGTCAATCATTGCAAGCACTCACCCGGCCTTAATTCGTGATCAATATCAAACTCGAAGAGGGGTGTATCCCTGTCATTGCTCAGTACCTGGTCAGACTTCTCATATTCTTTGGGGAGGGAATACTAATCTTCATCGACGGCCATCTCCTTCCCAAGTTTCTGATTCTTTTTATGCTGCGCCACTTTCACCTCGACTAAATGAATATCTATTGTTTGATTTTTTTTTACATACATTTATACTAATATTTTTTATAAAATTTCATTTTATATTTGAATTTTAGAAATTTTAATTTTTTTTTTAATTTGATTTATTTTAAAAAATTCTCTTTTTTTATTTATAAAAAAAAGCAAATTTACAATTAATAAAATAAACTTTTTTACTAAGGCTTTTAAGTTTTTTTAATAAAAAAAATTAAAAAAAAAAAAAAGAAAAAAAAAAACTGAATTTCTTAGATATTGAATTTTTTTTCTCTTCTTATTTAAAATTTTTTTTTATCAGATCTTTATAAAATTGAATCTTAACTTAACAAAAAATTTTGTTTGTTCTTGAATTCCTTTATTCTGCTAAATTCCTATCCTATCCAAATCTTTCCCCAAATTTTTCTTCAATGTCTAAAAGACGAGGGGGCACTACTGCACCGAAGCCTAGGGGTAGTCTTCGGGGCCGTGTTTTAAGGTCACAACTGACCGATTCGTTTGCAGACCTTGCCTCACCTCAGGTTCCGTCACCTCGACTCGCGGGAGCCAGAAGCAAGGAGGGAGCTGCCTCATTGCTAGCTCAAGCAGATGCGGAAGCCTCACACAGCGGGGTCCCTAGAGCCCGCGATTCCTTAGGTGGGAACGAAGAGCGTTGGAAAGACTACATCCGTGATGTTGTCACAGCTGCTGTTGGAGCGAGTCGATCTGAGGATTTTCATTTTCTTTCCGGTGAGTTGGAGAGGACTAGGACGGCCCTTCGGGACGAAGTGGCCGGGATTGTTCGTGAAACCTTATTGGCGCCAACTCCGGAAGTCAACCGCCCTACAACCTCCAGGGGGCCCAGCCAGCAGAAGGACCTTCTCTGCCTCACCCCGCGCAATCGTTCTCCTGCCCGTCAATCCTCACCACCTAGGAACCAACCACCACTTCGACCGCTCATACCTCCACGTGGAAATGCCAGAGCTGAAACGTCAAATGTGGATGATTTCTTTCGCCAAATAGACAACCTGAGCTTGAGTGACCCTATGAGCTCTACTCAACCGCAAGCTCGTCATTCAGGGTACAGGTTGCAAAATTTTCATAAATGGGGGTTGAAGTTTGATAACCGCACGATGTCAGTAGACGACTTTTTATTCCGGCTGGAAAGATTAAGGTCAAGCTATGGAGCCACGTGGGATGAAGTCGTACTTAACTTCCACCATTTCATATCTGGTCCGGTAGAATCCTGGTTTTGGGTGTACCTGAAGGCAAACCCTGACGTCACCTGGTTGGTGCTAAAAGACGCCTTGATCGAACAGTTCAGGAGCTTGGAAACGGATTCTGAGCTTTCGAGGAGACTCTACGACAGACATCAAGGCCCATCGGAAACTTTCGACGATTTTTACTCGGCAATACAAAAGCTGAACGGCAGGTTGCGGACACCAAAACCCGATGCAGAAATCATCGACATTATAAAGAACAACGTTCGTCGGCAGATGGGAATGCAGCTGATAACGTTCGATGCCAAAAACTTGGCTGAGATGGTCCATGTCTGCCGTAAGTTCGAAAAGTATCTCCTCGATCGCGAAGTTCAAAGATCACGACTTGGTCCAGTTCCACCTCCTCGTAGAAATGCGATCTCTGAACTAGATGCTGAAAAAGGGGAAGAAGAAGGGCTACCACTACCCGAGGCATTCCACCATAAGACAGAAAGAAATACGCGCACTTATGTCTGTTGGAACTGCAAGGGTAAGGGCCATTCATTTAATGAATGCCCTGACCCCCCAGGACCATCGTTCTGTTATAAGTGTGGCTGGGAAAATACCACCTATCCGCAGTGTCCTCGATGTTCGGGAAACGAGGCGAAGAGCAGTTGGAAACCCCGGGGGAATTGCTCTCTGGAGAAGAACCCGGACGGCCAGCAATAAATTCTTGTAATCCTATCCTCCCCCCCAGTAACTCCAAATCCCTCACTGAATCCGATAACTCCCCTCCTCCAACTAACCCTGTTCCTACAACCAGAATCCTTAAGAGACTGTGCCCACCCCCGGAAGCTGAACTTCAACCACCACCTATTGCACCTAGGAAACCGATTAAAACCTTGCATGAAAGATGGCAAAACTATCTGGATGTGCGAAAGCGAATCTTCGGGACCCAGAACACCATCGTTTCTGAGAAAGTGATGAAGCTGAGAAAGAAGTTTAGAGAAAAGAAGGAAGCGTACAAAGCCATAGAAGCCACCACCTTATGTAACTCCGAGGATCCTCGTCCCTATGCGACGGTCCACATTTTTGGTGAACCTCTCCTAGGGTTACTCGACAGTGGCGCCAGTATAAGCTGCTTGGGAGCAGATGGATTAGAATTTCTTCGCAAACACGGACAAAATGTCTCTAAACTTTCTTTCGAAGTGAAGACTGCTGATGGGAAACATCAAGCCATAGTAGGCAAAGTCTATGCGGAGGTTTCCTACAAAGGGATGACGAAGAAAATTCCCCTGTATGTAGTTCCGTCACTACAGCAGAAACTTTACCTAGGGATTGACTTCTGGAGGGAATTTGATATCGCTCCTCAGCTGATCTCTGAGATCTCCTCAGTTTCATGCCCGAATGAAACAGACCCGAACGCCCACATACTTACCGATCAGGACTCCGATCAGGACTCCAAACGGTTAAAAGATGCCATTAGTCGGTTCCCTTCCTCCGCTGTAGAAGGCCTTGGAAAAACCACGCTAGAGGAACATTTTATTGACACAGGGGATGCAGAGCCCATTAAGCAGCGTCATTACCCGATTTCTCCAGCGGTGCAGAAACTGCTATATGAGGAGTTGGATCGTATGCTTAAGCTCGGAGTTATTGAAGAAAGCAACAGCGCGTGGAGTTCTCCTGTAGTGTTAGTGCGAAAGCCCGGGAAAAATCGCTTATGCCTCGATTACAGGAAGGTCAACGCAAAGACAAGGAAAGATGCGTATCCACTTCCTCATATAGAAGGATTGCTATCGCGCCTTCCAGGTACACATTTCATTTCAAGTGTAGACCTCAAAGACGCTTTCTGGCAGATCCCACAGGAGAAGTCCTCTCGGGAAAAGACGGCCTTTACGGTGCCCGGCATGCCCCTGTTACAGTTTACGGTTATGCCATTTGGCCTCTGCAATGCACCACAACGCATGGTCAGATTGATGGACAAAGTGGTACCCCACCAACTGAGAGAACAAATCTTTCCGTACCTGGACGACTTGTTGGTGGTATCAAGCACGTTCGAGGAGCATGTGAAGCTATTGGATATCTTGGCAGGTCGACTGAAGGAAGCGGGACTCACAATCAACGTCCAGAAGTCAAAGTTCTGCTTCAAGGAGCTGAAGTATCTTGGATACATTGTCGCGGATGGATGCCTTAAAACGGATCCAGAGAAGGTCACAGCCATTTCGGAGTTTCCAGTGCCTACTTCAGCAAAGCAAGTGAGACGGTTTCTGGGATTAGCAGGATGGTACCGACGTTTTGTAAAGGACTTCTCTACCCTTGCAGGGCCCATCACCGACACGTTGAAAAAGGGGAAGAAGTTTACCTTCACAGATGAAGCAATGGAAGCCTTCAACAAGATTAAAATGGCCCTGACAACCGCCCCACTCCTGGTGAATCCGGACTTCACGAAGGAGTTCCTGATCCTCTGTGATGCATCGAATACCGGCATCGGATGTGTGTTATGTCAGCTGGACGAAAGTGGTAGTGAACGACCAATTTACTACCACTCTCAAAAACTCAACTCGGCCCAGCGCAATTATAATGTGACCGAGCGTGAATGCCTGGCTGCTGTCATGGGAGTTCAGAGGTTTCGAGCTTACGTCGAAGGACATCCATTCAGAATCGTGACGGACCATGCGAGTTTGAAGTGGTTGATGGGCCAGAAAGATCTAAGCGGTCGGTTGGCGAGGTGGAGCTTAAAGCTTCAGGGATTCGACTTCACTATCGAACATCGTAAAGGATCCCAGAATGTAGTGCCAGATGCACTTTCACGAGTGTATGGGGTAGACGCTCTGGCTTGCGATGACATATTGAAGAAAGATCCATGTGATGTGTTGCATATAGATCTTGCGGATCCTAGTTTTCAATCTACGGATTACCGCAAGCTCATAGACAGCATCAAAGAACAAAAGAATGAGCTACCTGATCTTCAAGTGTCGGAAAATTTCGTCTACAAGAAAGTCAAAAATTGCACAGGGAATCCTGTAGAGGACGACCTAACCTGGAAGCTTTGGGTTCCTGAACCGCTTACTGATCGTTTGGTTGCTCTGGCGCATCAGCCACCACGAGCTTCGCATGGAGGAATTGCCAAGACTTTGTACCGACTTCAGCAACAATTCTTTTGGCCTAACATGGCAGTACAGGTAAAGACGTTTATCGGGGGGTGTGATATCTGCAAGGCCTCGAAAGCTTCAAATACAACGCTAAGACCGCCTATGGGCAAAGCATTTTTAGCCGAGAGACCCTTCCAGATGTTGTACATCGATTTCCTGGGGCCATACCCACGCTCGAGAGACGGGAACACTCACATTGTGATTGCGTTGGACCAGCTGACGAAGTTCGTGGTCGTCAAGGCTCTTCGAAAGGCCACGACTGATACTGTGCTCCGATTCCTGCATGAGCAAGTCTTTTGCGTTTTCGGAGTACCGGAAACCATTCTCTCGGACAACGGCAAGCAGTTTATCAGTCGAGACTTTGAGAAGTGCATGACGACGTACGGCATAACACACGTCAAGACAGCTTTTTACTCCCCGCAAGCTAATGCTAGCGAGAGAGTAAATAGATCAATACTCGCCGCCATCAGATCCTACATAGACCCAGATCAGAAGAACTGGGACAGCTATTTGCAGTCCATAGCGAGTGCCCTTCGCACAACAGTTCATTCAGCGATCCACATGTCGCCGTATGAAGCACTGTTTGGACAGAGATGCATGGAGCATGGGCTGGACTATAAACTACTCCGTAAGCTGCAGGGTCTGAACAATGCAAATGTAGACGTAGTTTCTAAGGCATCGCAAATGAACATAATGCACTCCTTTATAAAGAATTCGCTTGCAAATGCCCATTCGGAATACGAAAACCGATATAACCTACGAAGTAAGGAGGTAAAATTTGCGGTGGGTGATATTGTCTTTCGAAGGAACTTTGCGTTGAGTGACGCATCGAAAAGATTTTGTGCAAAACTGGGTCCAAAGTTCACAAAAATGAGAGTGTCAAAAGTGATTGGAAGTAACCTTTATGAACTCGAAGACCTAAATGGAAAAAAAATGGGTAGATTCCATTGCAAAGATCTAAAAAAATAATATCGTCTGGCCCGGCATCCAGTCTGAGCATGAGACACGCACCAGGAATATGCTGTTTCTTCTCTTGCCCGTTCAAGTCGATAGATCTTGTTGAAAGGACAAGCTTTGTGGGAAACGACCGAATATGACAAATAACAATAACAATAACAATAACAATAACAATAACAATAACAATAACAATAACAATAACAATAACAATAACAATAACAATAACAATAACAATAACAATAACAATAACAATAACAATAACAATAACAATAACAATAACAATAACAATAACAATAACAATAACAATAACAATAACAATAACAATAACAATAACAATAACAATAACAATAACAATAACAATAACAATAACAATAACAATAACAATAACAATAACAATAACAATAACAATAACAATAACAATAACAATAACAATAACAATAACAATAACAATAACAATAACAATAACAATAACAATAACAATAACAATAACAATAACAATAACAATAACAATAACAATAACAATAACAATAACAATAACAATAACAATAACAATAACAATAACAATAACAATAACAATAACAATAACAATAACAATAACAATAACAATAACAATAACAATAACAATAACAATAACAATAACAATAACAATATCAATAACAATAACAATAACAATAACAATAACAATAACAATAACAATAACAATAACAATAACAATAACAATAACAATAACAATAACAATAACAATAACAATAATAATAATAATATTAAGAACAAAAAAAAATGTTATAACTTACCAAACAAATTAATTACCACCCTATGTTCGATACAAATATCGACAGATTTAAACAAAAATTAAATGTACATACATACATACATACCTACCATAAAGGGAGCAATCGTAAAAGAATTAGCCACTCAACAAATATTTTTTACATTGCATAGAAAATTGCAAATTCGATGACCTCGACAGAGGCCAATTACCCCGTGAAGATGGTTGTACATAAAGGACCGCTAGCTTGTGGTGCGACTTCCATCCAGCTATAAATTTGTACACATAACAGCTGGACCACTAGCTAGTGGGGCGATTGTCCAGCTAATCATTGCTGATATGTAAATGATGGATGCACCGCTAGCGGGTGGTGTGATCTTCCAGCTACTTACATATGTGTTAGCCACTGCCACCGGCGAAGATTGGCACCTGTTGTTCGAGATAGGCAGTCAGTTGGAAATTTTGATAGAGTGCGGTCGGGCGATAAGAAATCGACTACGACAAATCATCGGGTGCATTTTTTTTGGTGTATGAGGCGGTTAAGATAATTGTAAAGTTCTAGTAAAACCGCATAGTTTTTTTTTTGACTTTATTCTTTTTTCTATTACTAACTGCGAATTTATATAATAATTCAAAAAGCAAGCTATACAAAAAAAAGTGATTTGGTTTTAAGTGCGAACTAAAGAGTAAAGAGTGAAAAACGTAAATGGTACAAGAATAAAGTGTACCTACTCTACCCGCCCCTCCTTCTGCCCTATCTATATCGTGGTAAAATTAAATTTAGCTACTTGCCCACCTGTGAATAAAGAAATAAAAAAAAAAAAAATAAATTAAAAGACTCAACGAGAGCAACATACTTACCAGATATTACCCACCTGAAAAAAAAAAGACAAAAAAAAAATAAAGACAACGAGATTATAATACTTACCCTTACCTACCTGAGAACACCTACCGAAAAATAAAACATTAAAATCTACAAATCTGGAGATCATTGGATGCGGATCATCATCAGAAGCGGATAACCCAGTGTAATAGTGTATTCCTATCCCATAAACCCTTCACCTACCCCGCTGACCTTCAAATTATATACCTACCATTTTTGCCCCTACCCAACTTACCTCTGTACCTGGAATTTTCAGTGTGTGCCCTTCTTCCCTTGTTGCCCTTCTACCTCCCTCATATCTACCCTTTTTTGTTGTTTCCTGGTGTTAATTGTGTCGCGTTTTATGTTATTTTTCTTATTTTATTAATATTAGTTATTATTTTTTTTAATAAATTTTCTTTAACAAGTGGCGTACCAAGAAAAAGGAAAATTTTTGAAATAAATAAATAAATAAAGTATAAAAAAAAAAAAGTGAAGTAATCAAAAAAAAGAAAAAGAATTAGTTTATATGTGTCATATTAGTGGAATCTTGAGCACCCATCCCACCCCCTAACCAAAACAAAGTAACAAAAAAAAAATTACCCCAAACAAAACAATAAAATAATTCATTTCAGTGTGTTCTGGATTTTACCAAGGCGGTGCACCACATTGGCAGTTTGGACCACCCTGTAAGTTGAAAAAAAAAAAGTTATATACATATATTTATTTTTTTTACCTGATATAATAACCTTCCTGTTCATATTTATGGTAATCACAGATTCACAGTACCTATTATATACCAGTTTTTTTTTTATATTTGCTTGGGGGGAGTGATTAGTTTCTTAAGGAGTTTCCCTAGTTCCATAGTCCCATATGGTCTCAAGTATTTTTATTTATTGAATTAATATTTTTTTTTTTGATTACATTCAGGGTCAATACATGGTTGCCACATTTTTTTTTAGTTGCAGAAATAAATTGTTTACATTTTGTTATGAAATTTCTTCTAATTATAATCTTAATAAAAATAAACATATTAATAATAATGATATGATAAGAGTATGAGATTGATAAATATATAATTTTATTTCTTTAATAAATTATTTTTTTTTTGATGTACCTATATTAAAGAATCAATTTCAACTTTGTTTTAAATTAAGTTATAATTTTTTTTAATAAATTGTTCTACTCATTTGAATTTGAATAGATTTCTTATTTTTTTGTGAAAATTTGAATTCATTTTTGTTCCGGTATAATATGGATTGATTTTTTTTTTAGACTTTGTCATGGGAAGTTTTTTTCTTTTTTTTATATTTTTTTTATTTTTATAGATTTTGTTTTATATAATATGGTGGCCTAAACCTACCAGGTCAAAGGTGGAAGTGACGCAGCGACGATGACGATTGGGTAAGCGAGTTAGATAATCAATTTCGGGGCTACTGCTCAAAGAGAGGACGCAGTAGCCAAGGTGGTATCCTAGGATACATGGGTGGGTCATTCCTCTGGAGGGTCATCAACACCTAGGACCCTCCCCTCTCCCCAAATAGATCGATTTTCCCCGGTTTTGGACGACTGACGGCTTCACAACATATATGTGAACCAAACATTTAATTTCGTATTTTTTTTATTTTATTATTGGCATGATACGTAACTACGTTCAGGGCTAGGGTAGCAAGAACCCCCCTTCCGACGAGCTAGGATGTGCAGCTGCTAGCATGCCTCGTTACCCAAATCCTGGACACCCTCTCCTTCCTGATACCCATACACATACACATACACATACCCATACACATACACATACACATACACATACACATACACATACACATACACATACACATACACATACACATACACATACACATACACATACACATACACATACACATACACATACACATACACATACACATACACATACACATACACATACACATACACATACACATACACATACACATACACATACACATACACATACACATACACATACACATACACATACACATACACATACACATACACATACACATACACATACACATACACATACACATACACATACACATACACATACACATACACATACACATACACATACACATACACATACACATACACATACACATACACATACACATACACATACACATACACATACACATACACATACACATACACATACACATACACATACACATACACATACACATACACATACACATACACATACACATACACATACACATACACATACACATACACATACACATACACATACACATACACATACACATACACATACACATACACATACACATACACATACACATACACATTTTTTTTATATACATACATCTTTATACACATATACAATACATACATATACTCTTATACTGCCCGGACCAGCCTCATGTCCCTGTAGGCATGGGGTTGTAACGGTGGTAAGGGTTGGGGAGGGATACTAACACCGGTTCGTTACAACTCCTGATATTATATTATATACAATACACTTTCTATATTTAGAATTTCTTCTCAAATTAACTAGTTATTACTCGTGTGCGTTAGTATGTGCGATCACAAACAGATTTTTCTTCAAAGCGAAGATTAAAAAAAAAAAAAAAAAAGAAGTAACTTAATGTAAAAGAAAAAAAAATTAACAAAGAAAAACTAAACCACAGCACGAGATTTCGGCTAACTCCAATTGTCCGATTATCCAACGGTGGTAATCTTCAATTCTCCAATTGGTGCCGTTAAGGACTTATATAGTTGGATGAAGAACGTTTAAAAATTTTGCTGGATAGGACCCTTTACAGCTTTTCCTTTGAATACAAAAAATCCACCCAAAAATGCAGATACTAGTTTTAATTGGAATCTAAAAGGAAATTTCGCTGCAATATGCAATTGAGCTACCAATTATGCTGAAAGAATTTATTTTGCCCGATTTTAAAGAATTAATCATTAATTTATTTTTGCCTTAATCGACAATTGCAATTATCATTAATTAGCGAAACAAATCGAAAAAAAGCACAAATTTAAACTGTTAAACAAAAAAAACTAACTTTGACTAATTTAAGTTTAGACTTTACCCGTTCAAGCAACACAAATTTTCTATTAAATGACAACTGTCTACTGGACAGCGAAAAGTGTACTTTAATAATAATTTGTTTCTGAAACATTGCCTGTACTTCTTCCGCTTCTTCAAAATACCAAGTCGTTTCCCTCTCATTGTTCTTAGCTTGAGATTAGTATACATTCAAAAAAGAAATGTATATATTCAAAAACTTAACGTTTTCATCGTCAACCTAAGGCAGTAAAAGTTGGTTCTGTAGGTTCGATTAAGTTTTAATCTTATAAACATATTTCGACGGAGCTATCATGTACGCAAACCACAATTACCATCGGTGATAACCGCTGTACACAATAAAAATATCACTATTGTGACCAAGCTCACCTTTGACAACTTGTCAACATGACATTGAAATTCGTTTGTTTACCTTTTTTTTTTGCAATTTTCTATCGGTCGGGTGTCCTCGTGTACAAATTTCTTTTCATTTCAATTAAAATATCATTTATTCGCTGGAATAAATAGTTTTGTTACATATACTCAATTTATAAGAAAGAGAGTCGATAGTCGGAGAATTTTTTTATTTGTAATAGATTAAAAGAGAGAGAGAGAGAGAGAGAGAGAGAGAGAGAGAGAGAGAGAGAGAGAGAGAGAGAGTGAGAGTGAGAGAGAGAGCGAGAGAGAGAGAGCGAGAGAGAGAGAGAGAGCGCGCAGGATGCAGCAGCATTTCGTGTATGCAAAGCTTGCTGATGCTGATGTTTATATATAACATTTTACTTTTTGGTTTGCGTTAGAGGAAAAAACACAGAGAAAAATTGCGCCTAAAGGATTGAAATTACACATAGAGACTAGAGATATAAAAAGTTAAAATCTAAAATGAACACAAGGGATTATTACAAAATAAATCGCGATGTTGCATTTAAGAAATAAAATGCACGATTGGGTCGCACGTACTTGCTCTGTGTGTGCAATAGTGCGACGAAAACAAACTTTTCGATCAACAAGAACAACTCATTTTTGAAAAATTTGGTAAAAACTAAAAAAAACTGGAAAACTCGATATACGGGAGCTAACGTTAAGTAACCTTTAGTATATCAAATTTAGATGTCGTCTTTTGGGTGATATAAATGATATAAATTTCCGCTTATGGCCAAATTAATAAAACTGATTTTACCAATTTCCGCTGTAGTCATGTGTAGCAAAAAACTAAAAATGCAGTTTTGTTTGAAGTATTCAATGTATGTTACATACAAAGTTTCGTAAAAATCGGGGGAGCCTTTTTTGAGTCAATTAGAAAAAACGAAAAAATTCGCCAAAATCTAATGGCTCTTTGTATAGGAGCCACCATTTAAAAATAAGAAAATGAAAACAAATCAATGCCATCTGAAAGGAACTATACCAAACAAAGTTTGAGTGAATTCCATGCAACCGTTGACAAATTATGGCCATTTGAAATAAAGTCGTTAAGAGCAGATCTCCGTTATTTGCATTTTTAGCCAAAAACTCAAAACGCAGTTCTCTTAAAAACACTAAAAAAATATAACACAAAAAGTTTAATCAAAATCGTTAGAGCCATTTTCGAGAAAATTAGAAAAAAACCAAAAAAAGTTGGCTAAAACTCAGAAGCCACCGTTTAGAAAGGCTTCAGTGAAAAATTTACTAAACCATCCTATAGAACACTATGAAAAACTATGTCAAACAAAATTTTAGTTGATTCAATCAAGCCGTTGTGAACTTATGGCTATTTAAAAAAAAGCCGTTAAAACCTGATTTTCGTTACGACCATTTGAGCCAAAAACAAAAAACGCAGTTTTGTTAGAAATGCTTAAAGTTAGCTAAATTTTAAGTTTAATCAAAATCGTTAGAGCCGTTTTCGAGAAAATCCAAATTGAAAAAAACCGTTACTTGAAAGGTACCAGTTTGAGCCGGGCTAAAACGAAATAAAAACAACCTCGACAACCGTTTTTCTTCAAACTACTATATATCAAATTTGAAAAAAATCCGTCAAGCGCTTAGGCTGTACCATGACGTGAAAAAGCGCACATCCGCACAGACGCACAGACAGACCAACGGACGGTATGGCGAAAACCACTTTTTTGGGCTTCTCTATCATCGTAATGTCATGTTTGATTAAAACCTCGATTTTTTTTTCTGCACGAAACCAATACTTGCCCTATTGAGCAAGTAAAAATGACGAAAGAAATGGGGAAAACACTAAAGGATACGCAGACATTACATTTTTTTTCAAATACTTTTTGGGTTCATATTTCGCTGAGCGGGGCGAGCTCGCTCTCTCTCTCTCTCTCTCTGGGGAAGTGAGTCCGTGGGAATTCTAATTTACATACTAAATGGAGCCGACAAACGTCGTTTTACGGCTCCGTTTTTTGATCCGTATGCGGAGTCTAGTATGTGAATTTGATTCCGCGCGTGGATCCAATTCGGATCCATTTGCTTGAAGGGCTGTTCTTTTTTTTTGGGAATCTATTCACAATAACATCACAAGAAGATCCTCCGTTCGTGTAGTTTATCTTGAAATTGCAACCCGTTTTCAAGTCGTTTTAGCAAAAACGATTCGTTGATGAGACTTGACATTAAATATTATTTCTTTTCGTTCTAGAATCTTGATTGGGACTGTTTTGTTGTTGGTATTGTTTTGGATGTTGTTTACTATTGATTGGAGTTGCTGGAATTGGTTCTCACCTGACGAAGGTCCCCGCTCTTCCTTTTGCCACTCTGGGAGTTTCCCGAATGCTTAGGGCACTCCAGAGTGCTTATTCCCTTAGCGCCACAAAAGTAGCAAAACAATTTTCTTGCATGAGGACATAAATGAAAACTATGGCCCTTTTGATCACAGTTCCAGCATGTAAAGTTGGCAGTATAGATATATAGATAGATTCTTTATTATTTTCGGTTTTAGAAAGTAAAATTTTTTTTAAAGATTTAAAAAGCATGGCAATAAGCCGTCTGCCGGAAAGATTCAAAATATTAAAGCAATAATAGGTTAAAGAGAGAATATTGTTGGTACAAATAATCTTGCTAGTTATTATAACAAAAACAAAAATATAGTATATTATTTAAAAACAATGAATAAATATTTAAGTACATCCTGTGACTTATTTAGGCAAAAACAAGAAAGAAACAAAAAAGAATTATTTTTTTATTTCATAACCATAAGTAAAATTTAAAACATATTTATTTAAAAGAAAATGTAGGCAAGCTTTTAAAATTACTATATAATAAATAACAGATTTTACAAAAGTGACTTTTAGTTTAGTCAAAACAAAATGGAAAAAAAAATATATGGGGCTCTTAGTTTAGCTAAAACAAAGAGTAATCGATATATATCAGGGGAAGGAACTGCATATAAATCTTTTATTTTTTTTTTCTTGCGAGCTTTTAGTTTGGCTTTAACAAAAAACAAAAGAGAACTTATAACTCAAAACAAAGTTTTGCATGTGAGACATAGCGTATAAGAGATTTAAAGCCATAATTTCCATTTAGAACTCGGATACATTCTTCCAAAGAAAGAAAACTAGTACGGGAGTAAAGTCTTCGGATTTCCTGTAGAATTGGGCAAAGCGCTAAAAAATGTAAGACATCTTCGTTCTGATCAAGGTTGCAAAGTGAACAAACTTGGTTCAACTCTGTTCTATGTAGCTTATAGTTCAATTCAGACATTTCAGTTCTAATCTTAAAAATCAGGCTCATTTCAGATACTGTGAACTCTTCTCTAAAATAGTTATTTTCACCTAATTGGAAATTAAGTTGCCTATATATATTAATAGAAGTTGATTCTGTCCCTCGCATAACACATTGTCTATACATTGTGTCGTCTATGCAAGAGATACATTCGTAAAGTGAGTTTTTCAACTCTTCTACGTTGTCTACTGTCAATGACTGCAAAATTATGCGTTACAGCTAGATCATACCAGTTTTTAATTGGACTATAACCGCAGCTAAAACAAATCATAAGGATCCGTTTCTGTAGGTTTTGGTGAGATCACTTCATTACCTTCACAATGTAATCCGCTTTAGCTTTTAAGTTTTTTAGATATATTTGAGGTAAGCCTGACTCCAGGTGAATGGCGTAATTGGGAGTGTTGTTAGGCAGCCTAAAAATTCGTTTAAAAAAATACCTTTGTATGTTTTCCATCTCTTCTTTGCTGTTCGTATCCATATACTTCATTCCCATAGTAAAAACAACTATTCACTGTGGCGTTAAAAACTTTGAATTTTGACATAGGATGTACGGAATTATTGGTGAAAAGCTGGCTCCAGATACTATTTAGCGCTGTTTTCGCGGCACTAGTTCTTGTTTTGATATGGGTGTGGAGATTCAAGTTATACGTCAGTATATATCCCAGATACTTAAATTCATCAACTACTTCGATTATCTCACCATCTGAAGTCCAGTTCCGTGCATAGCCGATAGATCTATTTCGTGACCTGAATTATTATTTTTGATTTTGTGGTATTTATTTTAAGATCCCACAAATCACAGTATTGTTTTAGCTTATTGATCTGAAGCTGTAATGTTAGGGGATTATCTGACAGAATCACTAGATCGTCTGCGTACTGGAGAACTTTGATAGTGACATCTCCAAAGAGGATGCCCCCAGGCATATAGTTTTCTATGTCGTTGATAAACAGTGAAAATATTACAGGACTTAAAACACATTCTTGAGGGACACCTGTATCACATTTGAAAACTCTTGACTTTTTCAGACCATTCTGAACATGTGGAGACATGTTCTCAAGAATCTCCCCATAGATTTTTATAAACTTGGTCGATAGACCGATGACTGAAAGTTTATAGAGTAGCGAACTTCTATTAACTGTGTCAAACGCTGCTTTCAGGTCGACAAAAAAAGCATTTGTTGGAAGAATCTAACTTGGTTCATCGTTAGAAGAGCTAGATTCTCAATGGCTCCTTGGCCATATGGACGAATTAGATTTTCTCCAACATCATCTTGATTTTCTTCGAGAACTTCATTGGGTTCATCTTCCCGTAACCCGGTATTTTCCATTGCTGAAGACAAATTAGAGACAGGCGAATCCAACTCTGAAAACCTAAACGACTCGTCTAAATTAAATCTCTTGATGCTGTTGTGAAAACGTTGATGAAAACGGTCAAATTGTTCCACAGACTGGGCTTGATACAATTCGAAAATGTCAACATTTGAAGCCCTTTGACCTGAGCTCATAGCTCGAGTTCAAATGCTATTCCTAAACTAAGACGCGAACTGAATATCTAACCCACAAAGTAAAACCAAAAAAGAAAACAAAATCAAATATCAATTACACCGAGATAAAATAAATCGAACAAAACAGAGAAACTATAAGAACCTAAAAAAGGAAACTAATTAAAAAAAATAATCAAATATTGTATTAATGTGAACCTAATCTCACATGTACAGACAAATTTTCAAAAACGACATATCAATATTAATAAAAAAAACTCAAGATATAATAAACTGGTTCCATATAAGTCTGCGAGCCAACGAAAAAAAAACAACATTTAAAATAAACTAATAAAGTATGTACTAGGTCCTTATTTTTTGACTTTTGAATTATATCCGGGGCACTTTCTTATTTGATTATATACCTCGAAATATGAAATAGGTTTTTTTTTTAATTTAGAGGTCGCTACCAGCTGCCAAAATTCTTACAAAAAGCGTTAAGGGGCAGCTTAAATGGTGGTTTCATTTTCGCATTTTACGTGCAAGTGAAATTAGCATAGACAAGCGCTTCTTATCCCTTTCTTACCTTGATATTTCTCTCCTCTGTTCCGACTCGTCGATGTTCCACCGTTAACATAATCAAAAATATAAGCCGATTGATTGTTTTGATGAAGTGAACTAAACAAGTGAACACTTAGGTACTTACCCCGCCCGCACTTCAGTTCTAATAAGTCGTTAACGAAAGTGCACGTGTTTTATTTGTGAAGGTCTTGCAATGGCGTCTACAAGTAGCGAACTCAGTAAAGTTACTATGAATCAAAGTAAAGTTTGGCTTATCGGTCAATTATTATCCAAATTAAGCCAATCAACGTTGCCATCCATCGGTGAAGTTTTGCGTTTTTTTTGGAACGAAGTTCCTTATCGCGCGTTGTGAAAGGGGGCTAGACGGAAAAAATTCTTACCAAAAGTTGTCACGACACTTTTTGCTATAGTAAGCTATTGTAAGCTGTGCGGCGTGCGCATGTTTCTCTGTCTGCCTGTCTCTCTCTCTCTCTCTCTCTCTCTCTCTCTCTTATAGAAAACAAGCCAGATACTTTCATTTCTATTTCGCATTGAACAGTGTGGTGTCGCGACGATTATTTTTGTTGAGTGTATACAGGTTTTTTGTACGTAATAAATCCTACTATATATATTAATATATATATATATATATATATATACATATATATTTATATATACTATAAATGTGAATGTTACGATGTTTGGATGCTTGGATGTTTGTTGCTGACTAACGCCAGAACGGCTAAACGGATCTGGATAAAATTTGGCACAGAGAAAGCTTATAGTCTGGAATAGCAGATATGCTATTTTTTATCCCGGTAAAATGTATGGTTCCCCTGGGATAGATTTGTTTTAATTTTTGAAATTACACCAGAATGGATGAACGGATCTGAATGATATTAAGCACAGAGATAGATTATAGCCTGGAATAGGATATTGGCTACTTTTTATCCCGGTAAAATTTATGGTTCCCGTTGGATAGATTTGTTTTAATTTTTGAAATCACACCAGAATGGCTAAACGGATCTGAATGAAATTTAGCACAGAGATAGATTATAGTCTGGAATAGCATATTGGCTACTTTCTATCCCCGTAAAATGTATGGTTCCCGTGGGGTAGGTTTATTTTAATTTTTGAAATTACACCTAAATGGCTGAACTCATCTGAATCAAATTTAGTACAGAGATAGGTTATAGTCTGGAATAGCATATTGGCTACTTTTTATCCCGGTCAAATGTATGGTTCCCGTGGGATAGATTTGTTTTCATTTTTGAAATTACACCAGAATGGATGAATGGATCTGAATGAAATTTAGCACAGAGATAGCTTATAGTCTGGAATAGGATATTGGCTACTTTTTATCCCGGTAAAATGTATGGTTCCCGTGGGATAGATTTATTTTAATTTTTGAAATTACACCAGAATGGCTGAACTCATCTGAATGAAATTTGGTACAGAGATAGGTTATAGTCTGGAATAGCATATTGGCTACTTTTTATCCCGGTAAAATGTATGATTCCCGTGGGATTGATTTGTTTTAATTTTTGAAATTACATCAGAATGGCTGAACTCATCTGAATGAAATTTAGCACAGAGATAGATTATAGTCTGGAATAGCATATTGGCTACTTTTTATCCCGGTAAAATGTATGGTTCCCGTGGGATAGATTTGTTTTAATTTTTGAAAGCACACCAGAATGGCTGAACGGATCTGAATGAAATTTAGCAGAGAGATAGATTATAGTCTGGAAGAGCATATTGGCTACTTTTTATCCCGGTAAAATGTATGGTTCCCGTGGGATAGATTTGTTTTAATTTTTGAAATCACACCAGAATGGCTGAACGGATCTGAATGAAATTTAGCACAGAGATAGATTATAGTCTGGAATAGCACATAGGTTTCTTTTTATCACGATTTAATGTAGGTATGGAATTATAAAGCTATAAAAGAAGAAGAAGCTAGATTACGATAGACGACTCCTCAAGCTACAGTCCACTTCTTGATCATCTGAAACGCGAGCGAAGCCGGGTAAAGGCTAGTAATAAATATTATTATAATTTTAAAAAAATAAAATTTTATTACAATTCCTTCACTAATTAATCGAAAGGAACTTCGTTCCATCCGGGTGTCCCTTGACACCTCTCAACTTTTTTTTACTACAAAAAAGAAGAAAAGAAAATCATTCGTGAAGCTAGTGTACCAATTTAATTAAAAAAACATGTCATCAGTAAAATTGAAAAACTATTCAAAGAATGGCAGAATCTAAAAAAAAAAATAAAGAAAAGAAGAAAAAACGTTCAGAAGCATTAAAGAAAAAAAAACAAAACTGGCAACAAAAATTAGAAGATTTATTTGATATTGCTCATCGTGATGCTTTAAATATTATGGCTTTAGAAGAAGACAAGCTGTTTTTATTAGCAGTCCGACAAAATCGACGCCAATTTTTAATTGGTTCAGTGGACAGAAAAAGTTTAAACAAATGAAAGAAAATAAAAGAGAAAGAAGAACGCCTTGAAAAGTTGCGCGAGCGTGAAAACAAAGATATCTCGGCTTTAACAGAAAAGTGCTCTTTTTCTTCACTATCATTTCTTTCGTCGTCGTCTTCCACCAGCATTAAAGAAGCAACTTCGTCTGACTCCAAATGCAATTCAGAATTGCCCAAAGTGCAACCTTTGTATATAAAATCTATAGTAGTAGAACGTACAGAATCGACGGTGTCGGCCTCGCACGCATCCACACAATTTGTTCAATCCACACAATTTACTCATTAACAGACTTTGTGTGGATGGTGTGGACCTTAAGAATGACGAGACTCAACTCAAGTCGCAAAGAATAGGTCAAAATGGAAGAAATCACAACTGAGTGCATTATGAATTCTGTTTGAGTGGAATTGGCTTTTGAGGGTGGGTTTGTGTGTTAGTAGGATTTATTTTTTTTTTGGTTTGATGGATTTTGGGGGAAATGTATGGCAGCCATCTATAATTTGAATTTTTTTGAATTGATGTGATGGATTTTGTTGGACTTGAAGAGGAAATGTATGAAAACGTTCATATTTCATGTGGAAGCCATGGTTGCAAATAAATACATTTTTCTAGCAAAATAATAATGTTTTGTGATTTAGGTAATTATTGTGGGGCTTGCACTTTAGTGTATAAATGCACTAAAGGATTATAGGTATGCGGTATTTGAGGATTTTATAAGGTATAATAAAATTCGAGGACGTGTACATGGGTTGAAACAAGAAAAAAAAGCACATGAATTCTAGAATTATTAATAGGTAGGTATATGCAACCTACTTCATTTGATCGCCGCTTTTCTAAGATAACAATCGTTTTACATGATGTGACTTAATAAGTACCTATATTCTGAAATACTAAAAACGAGGAATTTCTAAAACTCTTTTTTTTCAAATAATTCTAACCTTCCCTTTCCTAAAGAAAACTAGATTTATTTATGATTTTTACAACGATTGCACAAATGACTATAAAGAAAAACAAATTTTTACAAATGCATAGGTACGCAAATATTAACACAGAAAATTACTATTAAAGTTAAAAAAAAAAGCCTTATAAATTTTGCAGAAACCCGTAGAGGTGGCAATCATATCGCAGTACGTTTGAAATTTTTGCAGCAAGATTTTTCACCGTTCTAACATCCATAGCAGAAATTGTTATTGAGTGATTTTTTTTTATTGGGAAGTGATTGTGTGAGTGTATTGTGTTGAAATTGAAATTTGGCAAATTCTTGCTAACTGGACTGGTCATAGATATTTGCAAAAAAAAATGCACGACTGGGTTGTACGAACTTGCTTTAATGTCTGAGAATTGTTTATTGGCTGCATAATTTATATTTAAAATTATTTCGAAAATTCTTCTATTTTTCAAATTCAATAAAGAGTTTTCTCAAAAAATTAAGTAATGCAATAAAATCTAAAAATTGTTTTTTTGGAAAACTTTTTGAAAACATTTTTCAAACAAAATTCAAAAACGCCAGTTCATAAGTATTCAGCAAATACATTCATATATAATTTTTGAAAAAAATTAATGGGCAGTTTTCAAAATATTAACTTTTTTCAAAAAATTCAAAAATGCTTTTAAAAATACAAAAAAATATTTTTAAGAAATATCGGTATGCAGTATAAATTGAGCTACCTACACCTTTTTATGTGTGAAATTTCAAAAGTATCGGTTGAGCCGTTATTGAGATAGGTAGTCGAAAGTAAAAAAACGTTCCTATGGAAAGTACCTTTTTTAGACAATTAAACCTAACGGTTATATGACAGGTACCGATATTTTTTGTTTTACAAAAAAAAATAATTTCCCCTCTGTAGGTACCTACAATATCTAAAAAAAATGTACGATATAAAAAAAAATGTGTGTGCGTAATTCACACTCGGTTGAAGTGAAACTTCAAAGAAGTTGGTATACCTAATTTACGAGAGAATGAGATGAAAAACTCAGCCACCCAGCACCAGCTTTTGGATTACTTTCAAACCTTATGTTATGTATGACTAAATGCTTTCAACACGTATCTGTACAAATACAAAAGTTTCAACACATATTCAAGCATACAGACGTACCGACATACCTTGCGTCGTTTTGACTCCTTTTTAAAGTATGAACTCCAGGACGCCACTTTTAAAACAAGTCAAAAAAATATTCGAAAACTGACTATTTTCAAAAATTCAGGATACTTTTTTAAAATTTAAATAATTTTTTGAATGCCAATTTTTTATAAATACTTTTGTTATGTATTTGTTTGAATTTTACATTCTTCTTGAATTAAGTTTATTGAAACCTTTGTAAAGCTTTTCTTGTTAGACAGCATTCAAATCACGTACCTATATTAACTAACATACTAACTTAATCGTACCAACGCGCCTGCTCACTCGCTTTTGTTTAACATAATGCTTAGTAGACCTGAGTGAGAGGCAAAACGTATGATAGGAGAAAATGAGAGCTAGAATATAAAATACTGTGTCAAATTTTTTTTTCATTCGTTCTCTCTCAGACTTGTTGCGATATATTTTTTTTTTAATTGATTTACATATTTGCTTAAAAGCGTCATGTTGCATTTCCGTTTCGTGGAGTTTCAAATTACCCCGATATTAAAGAAGTTTCACTTCAATAATAACACACCACGCTGACATCTTACTAAAAAGCTGTAATACGCAGCCGCACACAGTGTACAGTAGCTCACGTAGTTTTCACATACAATAACACACGTTAAATGCTCAAATACAAGCACGTATTAAACAGTGTGCGATATACATATACACCGATATCTGATCTCTCGCTCTGGCTCCCAAATTACAGGCGACTATGCTTAGAAGACGGGAGTGGGGACGCTACGTAGTGTGGGACAAAGAGGAGAGACCGATAATATAAAATAGTATGTATATTTCTGTCTCATTCTTTCCTGGCTTCATCCTACGCATTTTTGTATTTGTGTCTCTTACCTGTCGTTTTTTCCGTTGCATCCGGTTTGAAATCACAACGATTCTAAAGAAGTTTCACTTCAAAATTAACATTTTTTTTGAAAATTTGAAGAAGCAACATTATTTAAGCGCTTTTACAAAAATTTTTTTATCGAAATCCGTCAAATAGTTTACGAGAAAATCTGATTTGAAAAAATCGATACCTCCTACGGGAGGTAGGAGGTACTGTTATAAGACTTTTCCAAAAAAATCTATTAAAATCAAAACAAAGTTTACACAAAAAACACCATTCAGAAAATTTTATCAAAATTGTAGGAAGCGTTTTTGGGAAAAATTAGTTTTTCATTAAAAATAATATGTCAGGTACCTTTAGCCTTAGAGCTAGAATAGAATAATAATTCCCAAAAACCCCACTGTAGGACGTCATAATAAAACTATATACCAAGTCTCAAGCTAATCCATCCAGCCGCTTAGGCTGTAGGTGCCGATAAAGACAGACAGAATTGTCGGACCCACTTTTTTCGGCTTCTCTATCATTGCAATGTTATGTTTTTTACGAATGCAATGCATATCTTGCCTTAAAAAAAAGTAAAAGATGTTAAACTAAGCACGGAATAAGGACTGTGTTTTCTATTATAAAATATTATTATTTGTTTGTTTTGGTATAGTAATATAAAAGAAAATATAGTTTTACTGCGATTATTTCCATACACAGATAACCCAATCGATTTTAAATTTTAGCCGTCTTCAAATTTTTGGCGCCCCTAGGCCTAAATCCGCGCCTGCCTTTAAGATCTATTGTGCCCCCTTTTTAAGCACTGGATAAGGATACTCATCCTACAGCACTTCTTCCAACTTGGTTTCTCTTAGGAAGCTAAGTATTTGAGGTATTTTTAAAGAAGGTAACCTGCCCTTCTCTATCTGTTAATTACCCAGGTGTTTTTGTCTTTTGTGCATAAGTGCACCACATCTACCTAGTATGTGGTGCGGTGTTTCTTCTTCTTCATTGCAGAATCTGCATGTTGCGCTGCTTGACAGCCCTAGGATATTAAGATGTCTTTTTAGTTTGCAGTGCCCTGTGAGCAAGCCCGTTATCATTCTCAGGTTGTTTCTGTTAAAGTTAGTGCAGGCTGTAAATCGCTCTAGGTTGTTGTTCCCCAGTAACATTTTTGACTGTCTTAGCTTTGGGAGTTCTTTCCAATGGTTGGATCTTTTGGTTTCTTCGTTTGATTTGATCTTGTTTTTGATCACATTCTCCCCAAGACCGCAGTAGGGTTCCGGTCCAATAAAGGGTGCTGTTGACCCTATTTTCGCCAGACGGTCAGCCTCTTCATTGCCTTCAACACCAACATGGCCTGGTGTCCAATGTAGAGTGACTGTGTATTCCCTGCCCAAAGTGTTAAGTTTCTCTTGGCATTCCCATACCAGTTTGGAACTGATACTGTATGAGCTAAGGGCTTTAAGTGCTGCTTGACTGTCTGACATTATTGCAATGTTTTGCTTGCGATAGTTCCTATTTAAATTTAATTCAGCGCATTTTCCTATCGCGTTACCTTCCGCTTGAAAGATGCTTGAGAACTGTCCCATTGGATCAGAGACTTTGGTTCCAGGTCCAAAGATTCCTGCACGGGTTCCTTCAATAGTGTTTGATCCATCAGTGTACCACTTGATGACATTTGCTTTAAAGGTGTAGTTTTCTGTTTCTCCTAGCCACTCTTTTTTGCTACTTAACTTCGTTTGAAAGTTTTTCTCGAAGTTTTAAATCTTAATCATGCTATCTCCTGGAATATCAAGGGAGGTTATTATTTCGGACAGGGAGTCTTTTTGTCTAAGATTTATTTGTTTACCTTTGCCGGTGCCCTCTTAGTATCACTAAGTGTAATGGGGTCAAATGCAAGATGACCTCCATTGCTGCCGTAGGGCAAGTTCTCATTGCTCCTGTAATGCATAAGCGCGAGCCCTTGCACTTTTTCTAGTCGTAGCTAGTTCGGTTCTTTTATGCCACACAACCCCACTATAGGTGATAATGGGCCTTACCATCATAGTTAACATCCATCGTATTATATTCGGTTTACATCCCCATGATTTTCCTGCAAGTCATGAGGGACTTTGTGGCTTTCCCGACTGTTATTTCAAGGTGTTTGTTCCAGAGGAGTAAACTATCTAGGGTAATTCCTAGAAATTTGACCTCCCTCTTCGTATCGATTACTTCACCTTTTAACCGGATTGGTTTCATGTGCGGTAGAAGTCTTTTATTTGTGAATGGTACAATGGTGCTTTTTGATGGATTGATATTTAGTCCCACTGATGCGCACCATTTGCTTGTTATTGTCAAACCCCTTTGTATTATGTCACAAAGGGTTTCTTCAAACTTTCCATAAGCTGTTATTACAATGTCGTCGGCAAAGCCTAGTTATTGTATACCTTGAGAAGTAAGAAATTCTAAGAGCTCATCCAAAAGGAGGCTCCACAACAGGGGTGATAGAACCCCTCCTTGCGGGCATCCTCTTGTTGTGGTGATTTTCTGTACGTTTTGTCCGGAATGTGCCTCTGCTATTCTAGTACTCAGCATTTCGTCTATCCATCGAGTTATTGTGATGGGAACACTCTTCATAACTAGTGCTTTTTTGACTGCCTCGTGAGAGGTATTATCAAAAGCACCTTCTATGTCGAGGAACACACTTAGGGCGGTTTCTTTGGCGTCGAGTGCCCTTTCTATAGTGTTCGTTAATTCGAAGAGGGCGGTCTCTTTTGATCTGCCCGCTCTATAGGCATGCTGACGTTGATTCAGAGGCATACTCCTTAGAACTTCTGATCTGATGTTATTGTCGATCACTTTCGCCAAAGTTTTCAGTAGGAAAGATGTTAGACTTATCGGTCTGAATGACTTCGGATGGGTGGTATCTTTTTTCCCGTTTTTGGGATGAAGATAACTTTAGCTTTTCTCCACAGACTTGGTATATACCCAAGTGCAATACTGCTTCGAAGTATGCTTATGAGGTACGGCATTATTTCATCTTTGCCTTGTTGCAGTAAGGCAGGAAAGATGCCATCTATGCCGGGTGATTGAAAAGGTTGAAAGGTACTAATTGCCCATTATAGTCTTTTTCCAGAACAGATTGTTTTTGCTATCTTCCAGTCTTCTCTGTTTGGTTTGAAGGGTATTCTTTCAATTCTATCGTTCACTATGGGTGCGGTGACCATTTTTTCAGATGCAAAAAAGAGGATAACCTTTAATTTACTTAAACAAGTTTAGGAATAAACCATATTTATTCAAAATATTTGTACATATACTTCAAATTACAATTCAGTTCAGTTTGAAAAACAAAAATTCTTATAACAGACAAACAAAATCCAAAAATAATAAAAACTTAAGTATACTTTATTTTAGAGTTCAACTCAAAGGAACTGTTACCTAGTTTTTGTATTTTTCTTCACAGTGAATTTTTTTTAAGACGTCATCCCGACTTCTTAGAAAAGTCCACAATTATAGTCATAATTGCACTTTGTTATCAGCGTTGCCTCTAGTGTATCAACTTTTTATTGCGATTTTTCAGGTGTCCAAATGTTATTAGAAATTGAAAAGACTCTACGAGTCTTATAGCGAGTTTCATTCAAATTTGGAAGATTTGTTCTCAAAATCGAGAATTGCACTTTTCAATGAAACTTGTTTTGGCAATTTGACTTTTTGTCATTTGCTTTTTGTCTTTTGTCATTGGAATTGCTGACTTTGGATTATTGCTAATTGATATAATTAATTGGATAATTAAAGTACATATCAAGTCCTTCGTTCATTGTTTGTTTATTTTTGTTTTATTTATCACAGACTGGCACAATTTCACGACAAACGACAAAAAATAACAAATTATTTCTCATTTCACGTTTGACAGAAAAGTATTCTTATCGATTCTCCCAACTCATCAGAGATGCATTCTTTCGTGTTGAGAATCGATCTTGAATGAATGAAACTCTTAAAAGTGAAAAAGATCGAATCTTTTGACAGAAAGAGCAATTCTTTTCGTGAACGAAACTCGCTATTAGTATATATATAAAAAGCCAAAAGAATGTAATGAAAACTTGACAATTGGATTTGGGTGACAGTTTGCGATTCATTCACAATAGCAAAACCAGATGACAGATCTGAATTGTTCAAACCAGTGCTGTCTTCATTTTGTGTTTAAGTAATTTAGTTCTGAAGAAAGTATTATACTGTGTAGGAAAAAGTTTTCAAAGAAAAAAGAGGACATTAAGAGGACAATTGAGTAAAAAAAGGACAAATTACTGTCCTCTTTAAGAAGAACAAAAAAAAAAAGGACACGATACCAAAAACAAGGACTGTCCTCTAAAAAAGAGGACGGATGGTCACCGTAACTATGGGTTGAAGTACCTGGAAAGTGGGTGTTCAGTAGCAAATTAGATCTTTGCTCTTAATTGTCTGTGAAGCTACCATCTGCGTTTTTAAGTGCCAATGATGTTAAAGTTTTCTCCATCGACAGTGCTTTGTGTAGTCTGGCAGATACAGGTGTGGAGGATATGTCTTCGCAAAAAGTTTTGAGGTTGTTTCTTTTGGCCTTCCTTAGTTCTTTGTTGTATTTGGTAAGCTCTTCAGATTAGTTTTGCCACTCTCCAGTTCTCTTTGCCTCATTAAAGAGTTTTCTTACCCTAGACCTTAGTTTTGAAAGATTATTGCTATACCATGGAGCGTATTTCTGTTTTCTATCAGTTTTTATAGGCAACTGAGTTCATACGCCTCATTGATTGCCCCACTAAACTGCTTAACTATATTCTCTCGTTCATTGTGACTATTAGTCGTACTAACTGGACCTAACTGCTCAATATTGGTTTTAACGGTGTTCTTATATAGTTGCCAGTTCATATTTCTTGGGTTCCTTCCAGAGGTATTCTCTATAAGAAGGCCCTCTAATAGAAACACAATAATTCTGTGGTGTGGTCAGACATAGACGGTTCGTTGGAGACTCTCTTATCCCTTAAAACTTGACTTAAGTTTGTTGATCCAAAGGTTAAGTCTAAGAGTGATCGTGTGCATTTTAGGGATTTCAACAACCAGACACGACGTAAGTTCTACTCCTTTCCAAGTGCTTAGTTTGGGAGCCTTTTCTCTAAGCCACTTAGTTGTGTTAGATTCTAGGCAATCCACCACAAGCAGGCCAGTTTTGAAGTGTATGCCTTCAAATTTAAGTTTATGCTCCCACCCTAATGAAACTTCCTCAATAAGTGCGTCCTCAAGTAACGTTAAGTCGGCTGTACTAAGCGTTACTTGGGGATATTCTTTTGGCTATACAGCTACTTTGACCAGTTTGGCAGCGTTGGCCTAGGAAGTTTTCTTGCCTTCGCTCGGTCTTGTTTTTGCGGTATTGGACCTTCGGCTGTTGCTGCCGTTTTAGGTTTCTTGGGTGCATGTTTTTGAGGTAGGGTGATGTGGCTGCTGTCCCTCTTACCCTGCCTGTTCTCTTGCTGCCCATCGCTAGGAATAATCTTCCTTTCATCAACCTTTTTCCTGGCTTCCTGAGGGGTCATGCTTTCGTCCAGGAATCGGAGGTACCACTTTGTACCCGCTCCGCTTAACCCTTTCCTGAGTGGATCATCCAGTGCATCTGGTTCACGCAATTCTGGTAGTGGAGTGAGTCTGGGATTGCGGCTATATGGTGGTCTTTTTAGATTGCCTCGCCTCACCAGATGAGGCTGCGGCTACCTCCTGTGGTGCTGGTGTTCTTTCACCACAGTTGACTTTTTGGGGTTTTTCAACATCTTCTTCGTGACCAGGAGGTGTTTTCTCCTGACTACTAGAAGACGTTCCTCGAGTCTCATTTTAGTCTTGTCCGGCAGGTTTCCTACCCTGACAAGCGGATGAGCCAAGTCCAGCTTCCCGGTTTTGCTGCTTAGGAGGCATCCTCTTCTGGCTATTGTTGCTTGACGGTTTCGGATCTGTGCCATGGAGATTTCTTTCCATTCGATTCGCAAGTTCATTGGCGGTTACATCCCGCGGAATGAAAAAATTTTTATAGTTTTTGTTGTTTTTGTTTTTTGTTTTGTACATTTGGTTCCCACAATTAGCTAGAGAGTTAAAAGATCCACTGTATCAGAGCTCCGCATGCTAGAGTAAGGTCTGGTTACTCTTTGATTGAATCCGGTTTCAAAGAGGCTCCGTTAGAATACAGCCGGTTGCCCTTGGCTGCAAACCATCCAACAGGCACGGATCGCATAACACCCTGGGTTAAGAATGGCAGTTCTTGGTTTGTAACTTCTCAAAAGATAACCAGTAGAGTGGGATTTCCCTCAATCAACCGGCCCCAAATCAGTCTTTGGAACTTAAGCCCTCGCACCACAACAACGTGACTGCCTTCGCGAAGGCGGTGCTGGCATGTGAGCCTCCGGCTTATTTGCTCGTCGGTGGGGTACGTTCTTGACCCTGTTAGCACCGCTACAAAATTTTTAACATGACAGTCTTTGCGTTAGGCTGATGATATACGCTACGAGATGTTTTTCTCACCCTCCCTTCCTAAATAGTCATACTCGACTAGACAATCCTGTAAGTGGCATCATTCCCTGTCTACCTGTCCATACTAACCTCCTAAACTACTTTCCATCCTCTTTTGACGAAATTAGTTAAAGCTCATATTTTGTGCTTTCTATTTTCAAATTGATATTTCATTTAACATGGTAATTAAGTTGCTTATTGGTTTAAGTTTACGTTAAGTAGAATTTTCTTTTTTTTGTTGGATAATTATAAATATAAGGATAATTAACTTTACAGACAAAAATGTATTTATCAAGGATGAATTTATAATTTATTTAAACTTACAAACTTTTTTTCAATCTTTACTCCCGAAAAATAACCCCTTAGTGCTTCTATACAATACGCTCAACGGACAACGGAATATGGGAATTTAAATCCTCTTTTAAATAAGAAGTTATATATATCTACTATATTCAATCGTCCCCTCAAAAACCCTTACCAGAAGAAATTTAAATACAAAAAATGAATCATACAATCAATACCGTTACAGGGATCATAAGATAACTCACCAGACTTACGGAGCAATCTCCAATCCTGTGGCCACAGTATCCAGGTTGCTCCAACGGTGGTACCCAGACTGTGTTACTTCTTACTTGTACTCCTGATATTATATTTTATATATTACACTTTCTATGTTTAGAATTTCTTCTCAAATTAACTAGTTATTACTCGTGCGCGTTAGTATGTGCGATCACAAACAAAGCGAAGATTAAAAAAAAAAAACAAAAGAAATAAGTTACTTGTAAAACAAAAAAAATTAACAAAGAACAACTAAACCACAGCACGAGATTTCGGTTAGCTCCAATTGTCCGATTATCCAACGGTGGTAATCTTCAATTGTCCAATTCGTGCCGTTAAGGACTTATATAGTTGGATGAAGAACGTTTTAAAATTTTGCTGGATAGGACCCTTTCACAGATTTTTCCTTTCAATAAAAAAAAAATCCACCCAAAAATGCAGATACTCGCTTTAATTGGAATCTAAAAGGAAATTTCGTTGCAATATGCAATTTTGCTACCAATTATGCTGAAAGAATTTATTTTACCTGATTTTACAGAATTAATCATTAATTTATTTTTGCCTTAATCGACAATTGCAATCATTAATTAGCGAAACAAATCTAAATAAACTGCACGAATGGGTCGTACGAACTTGCTCTTATGTGTTAAAAAGGTCTTGGGTGCTTAAGATTTTGGGAAGAAGCGCTGAAAAAATCATATAAAATTGTATAAATCACTTAAAAATCAATACCTAAAACGTGTTTTGGAGAAAATGAAGTAAACCAACAGGTTTCTTTTACGTTTTTGAATTTTAGCAAAATTTTTTTTCAAAATCGTTCGACCAGTTTTTTCAAAAAACGGTTTTTTTTGAAAAACTTTTCAAAAATATATTCAAAATTTTTTTTGAGTATGCCAATTTCTAGCACTTTGTAGCTTTTATCAGAAAAATAAAATTAAAAAATAATTAATTAAACCGTTTTTGGAAAAAACAAAAAATAAAAAAAAATTTTAAAACTTTTTTAAAAAACTCAAAAAAAACTTTTTTTGAAAAATTTAAGATTTTTTATTATTTCGTTTATAATAGGGCTTCTACATTAAAAATTTTATCGAAATCCGTTGAGTGGCTTACGAGAAAATCGGATTTCAAAAAACCGGTCCTATGGGAGGTACCATTATAAGACTTTTCCTGAAAAATCTATTCCAACCAAAACATTAAGTTTGCACAGAAAACATTACTCAGAAAGTTTTATCAAAATCGTAGGAGCCGTTTTCGAGAAAAATTCAATTTTCGCTAAAAATCGTATGGCAGGTACCGTTAGTTTTAAAGCTAGAATGCTAATTCCAAATACAACTCTGTAGGACGTCATAATAATACTATCTACCAAGTTTGAAGCAAATCGGTCCAGCCGTTTAGGCTGAAGTTGCCGATACAGACAGACGGACAGACAGACAGACAGACAGACAGACAGACAGACAGACAGACAGACAGAATTGTCGGACCCACTTTTTTCGACTTCTATATCATTGTAATGTTATGTTTGATTGTCAAAAAATTTTTTTTTGCACTCTTTACGTGCATGACGGTGCGAGCTGTGCTGCGAATCTTTCTGCTGATGCCTGCGTGCTATGTATTCGCAACTTTATCAATCGGAATCGCCGCGGTATTCCGAAACGTATTAGATGCGACAATGGCACCAATTTCATCGGAGCAAAGAAGGAGCTGTTTAATGCAGATATTTTGGAAACCGAAGCCATTAAAGCTGAACTTTCGTCAAGAGGCATCGAGTGGTTGTTCAATTGCCCATTAAACCTCATGCACGCGGCTGTTGGGAGAGGTTGGTGCAGTCGGTGAAAAGAGTTCTTTTACATATTCTCTCTGAGATTGCACCAATTTTCGAGACGTTACAGAGCGCCTTGATAGAGGCTGAAAATATTGTGAACGGACGTCCACTAATGCAGCTTCCGTCTCCGCAGATGATGAGAATCCTTAGACGCCAAACCATTTCTTGTTGGGAGGTCCCAACTCCACTCATACTCCTATACAGATTAACGAACGAGCCCTTTGCCTCAGAAAGCAGTAGCGCACAAGCCAACAACTTAAGGATCGCTTTTGGAAGAGGTGGATCCGAAAATATTTGCCGGTCCTTACCAGAAGATGCAATTGGTTCCAAAGTGTAGGACCATTCAAAGTCGGGGACTTATGCCTTGTCTGCGATACCAATGTACCCAGAAGTCAATGGATTCGTGGTAGGATAACAAGAATTTTTCCTGGCCAAGACGGACAGGTTCGTGTTGCAGAAGTGAAGACAAGCACAGGAATTTTTCGAAGGCCTGCAGTGAAGATTGCTGTTCTTGATGTTGGTGAGGCTTTTGATCCGGAGCGAATCACTTGGGTTGGGATGTCGTAGAATATTGTAAGATGTCATAGATTATTATAAGTTCATACAATATTATAAGTTTCTATAATCCAAGTGTAACCTTAGCTCAGGTACCGATTCCAAAGCAAACAGAACTAGCCGTCAATCTGACATTTTAAGATTTTCTGAGCGCGCTCATGAAACGAAGTGTGAAACCTCAAATGTTCAGTCAAAAGATCTCACTTACGCGCCAATGGAAACCATTTTGTATCATTTGTCTTTAGAATCGGAACCTGAGCAGAGGAGTTGCTAAAAAAGAGTAATAAGGTTTTCACACTGGACCAAAAACTCAAAAATTTACGAAACCTAATTGGAGCATTCACACTGAACAAAAACTAGTTTTTATTTGACGTTTCATGAATATGTGAGAGTTTGAAAGTACTTTTTTCAAAAAATCCCTTGACATTGAGTGAAAATCCCACTCAAATAAGAAATACACCTCGCTTTTTCTCTCTTTTGTTGGTAAAAATCCCATACTCTGAGAACACTACACTGTTTTATTGACGAGTTGATGGTGCAAAAAGATCAGTTTGTTTTCACATACTTGCGATTGCAAATAGGTTTTGAGGAGTTTTATCAAAAACTACTAGTTTATGAAAGAGAAACATATATGGGAAACCTTGTGGTTTTATGTAGGTTTTGGGGTTTTAGACAAAAACCGAGTTTTTGATCCAGTGTGAAAAGCCTACAAGTTTCTTATATTCTGATATCTAATGTATGATTTCCTATTTTAATGAATTTAGAGAATAAACACCGCATAATACGTAATACATTACGGTTGTAGTTTGCAGTTTATTTCAAAGGACAATTGAGTCCGATTTCTACGTCCATTGCCAGTGGACGGAGTGACAGCCCCATTACATAAAACAAAAATATATTGGGAAAGAATAATAAAAAAAATAAAGATAACAACTTGAACAAATTCAAAACAAATCCTGATTTTGAGAGGACAGTACTTGCACCTTGTATTTTCTCTATTTCTTTATTTTCGCTAATCTTTTTGTTTATACTTAGATATAACACTTTAACTTTCGTATATGTGCTTTTATATAATTCTTTATATAATTATTTTGTTTATATTGCATCAAAACCATGAATAAGTATGACTCTCTACTTGTATGTACTCTCTAAAGATTCAAAAATGCTAAAAAGAGAAACAATAATGTTTATAAATTAACCACAATCATAACTTCAATCACTCGCTTGATTGTAACATAAGGAGGATATATATAAAAAGAAATCAAATCATCAGAAAGTAAAGAATGAATTTATTTGACATTAATAGAAGAAGTAATAGGAATCATTATAAGACAAGGAGCTGCCAGCATTCTAATAAGTTAATTTTAAGCTTACTCTATTACAATTTACAATACTCCCACTTAAACGTAAATTATTAATTTTTATTTGGCAATCTCAAAACTAGTCCCTTAGCAAAAAATCATTTTTATATTTTGGAACCGCTTTCGTCAAGAAGTCTGCCAACATCTGATCAGTCTCGATGTAATGCACTTTTATGTTGCCTTCAGCAACTTCATGTCTAACGAAGTGGTGTTTTATATCGAATGCTTAGTTCTCGCTCGATAAGCATGTTGTACCGATAAATCAATCGCACTCTTATTGTCGCAAAATATGGTTGGTATGTATGTGCTGCTGGTCAGTTCATCAAGTAAGCACTTTAGCTATACTGCTTCTTGTGAGGCTGCCGATAGCGACATGTATTCGGCCTCTGCTGTTGAAAGCGCTACTGTCCGCTGTTTCTTAGAATTCCAAGAAAGTGGTGCTCCTTGTGGTAAGAACGCGTAGCCTGTGGTTGAACGCCTTTCGCCAACGTCGGATGCCCAATCTGCATCGCAGTAGCCGCAAAGCTCTGACTTGTCATGTTTGCTATACACAAGTTTTGCGTCTGCCGTGCCTTTTATATACCTGAAAATACGTTTAATACCTAACCAATGAGGCTTACCAGGATTTTGATTGAATCTGCTGATTGCACTGACAGCATACGCCAAATCGGGACGAGTAACTTAAGCGGCATACATGAGGCTCCCAACGGCTTCTTGGTACGGCACCGTTGTTGATTTCGTCTTGTTTTTTTTGAGAATTTGGACACATATCCTCTGACAAAACTTGACTCGTGTCCATCGGTGTAGATATAGGGTTGCAGTCAACCATATTGAAACGTTGCAGAATTTCTTGAATAAACTACTGTTGGTCAATCGTTTAGTCTCCATAAACTCGATCGTGATGAATTTGCATTCCCAAAAGATAACGAGCAGCTCCCAGATCCTTCATTTGGAGCATTTCCATTAAATATTTCTTCAAGTTAGATTTTATCACAATATCGTTGGATAGAACCAAGGTGTCATCCACGTATACAGCTACTATTAGTTTGTTTCCGTTTGATGTCACAAAATAAATGCATGGATCGAGTTGCGGCTTCTGTTGTTCCACATTCTGCTTGATTGTTTCAGGCCATACAATGTCTTTCTTAAGCGGCACACTTTTGTGGGGTCTGCAGAAAAAACTTTGGGTTGGTACATATATATTTCCTTCTGGATATTGCCTTGTAGGAATGCGGACACCGCATCCATTTGGTCTATTTCCATGTCGTATTGGACCGCCAAGCCTAACAAAAATCATATCGATGTGTAGCGGACTACCGGTGAGTACGTCTCTTCATAATCAAGGCCTTTTGTTTGGGCGCAACCCTTGGTTACAAGCCTCGATTTATATCGTGATATATTACCAGAGTGATCACGTTTTGTTTTGTGACCCATTTGCAGTCAATTACCTTACGATTTGCAGGAGTAGGGACAAGGTCCCAGGTCTTGTTGCTGATAAGAGCTTGGTACTCTTTCTGCATTGCTGCATGCCACATCTCAGCTTAAGAACTTGACAACGCCTCTTCAGTTGTCATAGGATCACTCGTTACTTCACGGGCTATGAACGTTACAAAATCTGTATTAATTATTGGTTTCTTATGTCTCGATGATTTTCTGATTTCAGTCTCAGTGACGTCATGATTGGTTCCATATGGCAAAATGTACTCATCTTCCGTTTCGGAAACAACAGTGCTGTTAGCATCAGAATAATCGGTGTCACTTGCGACATATGATTGGGGCTCCTCAGCGCCTATTTCTTCCTCTGTAGAAATTTCTTTTGCGTTGGCAGATACTCTCTCTTCTGTCGAATCTAAAGATAAACAAATTATATGAGTTTCATTGTTTGCACAAATTACCTGACTCTGAGAAGGCTTTGCATTTTCCATGAAGATGACGTCTTTGCTCATGTAGATTTTCTTCTTGGGATCAACAGGTCGATAGACCTTGGAGTCTTCACTGTATCCGACTAGCATGCATTGAAATGACTTGGGATCGAAATTTTCCGCTTCTCCTTCTCCAAACCTAGGTTTGACTAAACTGGTCGGTCAAAGTCCGAAACGAAATTATGAGATTCGGACTTTGACCAAGGCCCTGATGGTCAAAGTTAGAGGGAAAATATTATTTGTATGGTGTGAGAGTGGGAATTCTCTCAAGGCGACGGCACGCTCCCGCCTGGTCACTGCGGTCGCAAAGCCGCGTGCCCCCCGCGTCGCCCCCCCCCCCCACGCACCGAAGTTAATTTCCACAGCGACGGCACGCTCCCGCCTGGTCACTGCGGTCGCAAAGCCGCGTGCCCCCCGTGTCGCCCCCCCACGCACCGAAGTTAATTTCCACATCTTAAGGATATTGTTCAATACACTTTACCAGAGATTAAGTAAATGTTACATGCTTCAAAATTGTTTTTGGGTGATGAGAACCAAACATTTTTACTTAAAATAGTGATTGGAAATTACGCCCAAAATTTTGGAAATATCGCCCAAATATTGCAAAAACAATTTCCATATACAATTTTTGGGCGATATTGCCATTTATTGATTTGGGCGATATGGAATTTTGGGTGTTAAGCCAAAACTTTTGGGTCATATTTCCTTTTTTTTTTTGATTTTGGGCGTTAAAAATTTTTTTGGGCGTTATTTCCAAATCAGTTTGGGCGATATTTCCTTGGGCGCTATTTCCTAACGCCGTTTTTAACTAAATGCGCATGGAAGTATATACGGTACTTATAACAAAAAAGCAGTTTTTAAAATTTGTGTGTCTGTCTGTCTATTTGTTCCGGCTAATCTCGGAAACGGCTAAACCGATTTCGACGGAATTTTCACTGGCGGATGGCTGATGCTGTAAGGAGTAACTCAGGCTATTTTAATTACTCCTTTAGGTATCATTGCGGTCGCAATTTTCAAAAATTCATATTTATGTGCCGACTTTGACGGGATTTTCATGGACAGATAGCTTATTATAATAATCTTTACACATAAATGAAATGAAGTGTCTGTTTGTAATTTCAAAATATCAGTTTTTTACTGAATGCGTATGAAAGTATATACGGTACTTATAACAAAACCACAATTTATAAAATTTTTGTCTGTCTGTCTGTGTGTTTGTTCCGGCTAATTTGGAAACTCCTAAACCAATTTTGACGGGTTTTTCACTGGTGGATAGCTGATGTTGTAAGGAGTAACTAAGGCTATTTTTATTACTCCTGTAGGTGGCGCTGCGGTTGCAGTTTTCAGTAATTCTTATTTATGGGCCGATTTTGACGGGATTTTCACAGCCAGATAGCTGATAATCTATACACATAAATTAAAATTAAGTGCCTGTTTGTAAGTCCAAAATATCAGTTTTTTACTAAATGCGTATTAAAGTACTCGTATATATGGTACTTATAACAAAAACGCTGTTTTTAAAAAATTTTCCTGTCTGTCTGTTTATTCCGGTTAATCTCGGAAACGGCTAAACCGATTTTGACGGGATTTTCACTGGCAGATAGCTGATGTTGTAAGGAGTAACTGTTTAGTTCAACAGAACAGTCTTCATAAGAAATTTGTATTCAAATATTTTTTTTTTCACATACTGTAATGACTTTTGCACTTTCATAATATTCATAATATAAAACTCAATTGTAGTGCCTTCTGCATTTTCAGCATTAATTTAATTTTCAACCAATAATATAACAAAACACCTTGCAGCTTGCACACTTAAATTATTTTTAAATTCACTTTTTCGTTAATTCGGAATTATTTATCACACCAACCAAATTGTAAATAAATATAGACTAAGCTAACTTTTAAGTATAAATATCGGTAGGAAATAAAATTGATTTCAGATAGCAACAAAACAGTACCCAAGACTTTTTATTTATTTCAAGTGAGTCTGCTTGAAGCTGTTTTTGTCATCTCAAGGAGTTATAGTGCTGCACTATATACTCCACCCCAGTCACAGTACAAGAACTGTGATCTGGACAACATAAAGACGATAGAACAATCGTCTACATTAACTAAGGCTGTTTTAATTACTCCTTTAGGTGGCGATTTTCACTGGCAGATAGCTGATAATCTATACACAAAAATAAAAATTAAGTGTCTGTTTGATATTTCAAAATATCTGTTTTTTACTAAATTAGTATGAAAGTATATGCGGTACTTATAACAAAAACGCAATTTTTAAAATGTGTGTGTCTGTCTGTCTGTTTGTTCCGGCTAATCTCGGAAACAGTTAAACCGATTTTGGGATTTTCACTGGCAGAAAGCCGATATTGTAAGGAGTAATTAAGGCTATTTTAATAGCTCATGTAGGTGGCGCTGCAGTTGCAATTTTCAAAAAATATTATTTATGGGCCGACTATGACGGCATATTCACAGGCAGATAGCTGATAATCTATAGGTACACAATACACATAAATAAAAATGAAGTGTCTGTTTGTATTATCAAAATATCAGTTTTTTACTTATACTTATAACACAAACGCAATTTCAAAAATGTGTGTCTGTCTGTCTGTTTGTTCCGGCTATTCTCGGAAACGGCTAAGCCGATTTTGATGGGATTTTCACTGGCGGATATCTGATGTTGAAAGGAGTAACTAAGGCTATTTTAATTACTCCTGTAGGGTACGCTGCGGTTGTAATTTTCAAAAATTCTTATTTATGTGGCCGATTTTGACGTGATTTTCACAGGCAGATAGCTGATAATCTATACACAAAAATAAAAATGAAGTATCTGTTTGTAATTCTAAAATATCAGTTTTTATAACAAAAACGCAATTTTTAAAACTAGAGTTCGCCCCGTGGTCGAAATTCGACCATTTCTCAATTGGGGGGGGGGGGGGGAAATGACATAGGTGCTTCATATATACATTCGCTGTTTCCTTACATGGTCCCCTTTCAGAATATATATAGGTTTGGCATATTTGTTTTGATTATGACAGAAAAAAAGGGTGGAAACTGGATTTTTGAACTCCGTATTAATATATTAGATTTGTGTGTATGTCTGTTTGTTCCGGCTAATCTCGGAAACGGCAAAACCGATTTTGACGGGATTTTCACTTGCGGATAGCTGATGTTGTGAGGAGTATAAAAAGCTATTTTAATTACTCCTTTAGGTGGCGCTGTGATCGCAATTTTAAAAAATCCTTATTTATGGGCCGACTTTCACGGGATTTTCACAGGCAGATAGCTAATAATCTCTACACATAAATGAAAATGAGGTGTCTGTTTGTAATTTCAAAATATCTGTTAATTACTAGATGCGTATGAAAGTATATACGGTACTTATAACAAAGCGCAATTTTTAAAATTTGTGTCTGTGTCTGTTTGTTCCGGCTAATTTTGGAAACTGCTAAGCCGATTTTGAAGGGATTTTCACTGGCGGATAGCTGATGTTGTAAAGAGTAACTTAGGCTATTTTTATTACTCCTGTAGGTGACGCTGCGGTCGCAATTTTCGAAAATTCTTATTTATGGGCCGACTTTGACGGGATTTTCACAGGCAGATAGCTAATAATCTATACACACTTATAAAAATGAAGTGTCTGTTTGTAATTTCAAAATATCAGTTTTTTACTAAATGCGTATAAGAGTACTTATAACGAAAACGCAATTTTTAAAAATTTTGTCTGTCTGTTTGTTCCGGCTGATTTTGAACTGGAGTCAACGCCAAGGATTCCTCACATTGAAATAAAGCATGTCGATTTTGATTGCACTTGCAGCACAGATCGTGTGTAGACGCGTAAACAGGTTGATGTAAGATCACTCAAGATGTGTTGTTGACACCAGCTGCTTGTTTCTTCTGTTCAAATCCAAGTTTCAACAAATCAGGTGGTAGTTCAATAACTTCTCTGTAAGAAACTCGGCAAACTGTTGCAAACTAGCATTCGACAAACCCGACTTTCTTCCTTGCCACTCTTGATAAAGACTTGCACCCAATCTGGAATTTAGATTAGTTAAAACATACCTATTAGTCAGGTTCTCTTCCCTGTTCATAGATTTTAGATCTGCTACAAAACCATTAATTTTTACCGCCCACATGTGGGGCTTAGTCGGAATCCTTATCAGGAAACTTTCGAAATGGCGTAGACTGATTTTGGCGTTGATCTTTTTGTTTTAGCGTACCTACTGCTCAACAGTGCTTAATGGTTGGTCTGAATTGTTTTTATTATTTCCAGCTAAGTTGAATTCATAACGTTTGAATTTATTGTTGGAGGTTCCGTGCAGGAGGGAAGAGACTGTTTCTTACCAATAGAAACCTCTGATAGTTTTAACTTGGTCTCCGAAAGTTCAGCTCGCAGCCTGCGCCACTGCAGCTACTTCTATAATCAAATCAAAATTTTTAACAACATTTCGATCAACACCATCTTCTACTGCCACTGCCGATAAAGACTCTTTTCGACCCGATGGCACACCTGGAGAAACGCTGTCTTCCCGAAAAACGCAATCATCCTCCTCACAAAATCATGGAGTTAATGTGTCATATTTATCAGCATCAAAACTATGACAATCATAATGCCACCAGCGTTTACATTTGTCGCAAGCCACTACTAAATCATCATCAGGCCTCGTACATTCCTTTTAAGAACAATGACGAACTTCTCCTGGTTCCGTCGATAAAAATAAAAAAAAATAAATTGTTGGCACAACAGCTCCAAGCGGGGCCGGGGCCTGTGACTTACACTCTCAACCATTCCTGTGTGTGCGTCGATATTATGCAGGAATGGTTCCGTCGATGGAGGTGAATTAATTGAAAAAAAGATCGAATCAATAAAAAATCAAATTGAAATAAAATATTGATGCTCCAAGCAAAATCCAAAAACCCAACTTATAAAATTAAGTATCAAACAAAGAACTCAATAAAGAACAATTCTTCCAGAGCTAAAAACTTAACTTCATTTCCTATAAAGAAAAACATAAGTAACTTCAAGTAAATTCAATTTAAATCTTACAATTGGTATAACCCAAAAAGAAAAAAGATAGTTTTTGAAACTTATGTACCTTTGGTTACTAAGCAAGTAAAAGCAAAAAAGATGCCCATGGTATTAATTCCTTTTCAATATGGCAAATAAATCCGCGGGTGTAAGTAACGTTTTCTCATGGGTTTTTATTCCAATTCCAAATGGAATAAAATTCTTTTTTCTTTTCTTTATGTAAAAAAAATCTTTCAATTAAATAATAACGAAAATCTTTTTAGAATAATAATACAAAATAACATTTAAATATTATTTATAGTAAATTACGCAAAATTTTTGCTTGATGTGCTTACTTCTTGCCTGCAAACTGCAATATGGGCATTGGGCATTGTATTTTGGAATTTCCATTTCTTAAAGCGCGATCTCTGTGGATTGCAGTACAAGGTCCACAAACAATTAGATACACCAAAAATTTGGGATATTTTTTTCGTTTCATTTAAGACTATGAATATTTTTTTAGGTACTTACTAATTTTGAAAATGTATTTTTATTCGCATGCGGGATTTAATCGCATGATTCACTACTTGAACATATTTGTTTTGGTGAAGTTTGGTTTAATTCATACTCGTATTACAAAGATCCAAAGATTAAATCCAAAGATTAAATATAAAATTCTTTTTAATGCTTGTAATGTTTATTAAAATAAAAATACGTTTTCAAAATTAGTAAGTACCTAAATAAATATTCATTGTCTTAAATGAAACGAAAAAAAAAACTTAATCGTTATCACTTATAAGTTCGATTCACAATTATATAATTTCATGAGATTTTTTCTGAAAACTAAATGCACATAATTTAGATGTACACGAATACTGGGGATTTGGAGATTTCGTGGATATTTTGGCAAAAAACATTGTTTAGGTGTGGATTTTATCCATGTGCATTATATCTGTGGGGATATTAGATAAATGGATTATAACTTTTGGTAATTCTGTAGGACACCCTACCGAAAGACATTGAGACCAGCGGGTCTTAATGCCACTTTGAAAAGGAATTCAAGTCCGCGGGTGTTCCTTTCAAAGAAGGAATTAAAACCCGCGGGTCTAAATTCCGCGGGCCTTATTTTACTCCACCACAACCATAACATAAAGCTTCCCATTAGAAATCCGTCTGAACGTAACAAAAGACAGTTCACTTTTGCTAGATATAGGATAATCTCTCTGATTTGCAACGCCAAGCGTACATTTTTATTGGAAAAACTTGATCCAAATCTTAGTTCTAAAGAGTTATGGAACAATCTTAAAAAAATGGGTGTGAAGGAAGATACAAATCAAATCAACTGTCCGTTTCATTCTGAAGTAATGTCCACCATTCTGGTCCCGCATGAGTCCGATTTTCAATGGCCGGTAGATGTTTGTATGATGTCTGATGGTGAAATCCTCCCTCGTTTAATTTTATAGGTAGGTACTAACGAAATACTTGGTGCCATCTGTAGGGAAAACTTGGTCACCGCAACTTCAGGTGCCACTTTGCGGTAATTTCTCGCAACTCCACCGGTTAAATACACCTAATAGCATTTCCCTCCGAAAATAAGGAAATTGCAAAAAAATTCAAAATACTCTAATAGTACACATTCTCACCACCAGAGGACGGAACTAGAGGTTTATTCGCCTAAATTCAGAACATTTTTGTTGAAGGGCTGAACTCAGTCAGTAATGAAAAATCCTAAGAAGTAATTATTCATACCGAGCTCAGACGCACTCGTTCTAGCATATTCCATCACTACGTGATTGGGCGTAGTAGGATTATGGCTGCCAGACACTTCCGGCATTTTCATTTGTCCTTTGTGGTTACTGTCCGTATAAAAGACGCTATGTCTCTTATCTTTCTTACAAATCTTCTGATTTCTTCTATAATTCTAGTGGAATGTAACATGAGATGCATGTCCAGTGCATGATTAGAAACCGTTCCGAACAAACATAGGATTCGGGTCGGATTGATGAAAATCATTTTTAGGTGGCGTATGACAGATCATGTCAGTCATTGATGTATTGTCCATATTCATTACGCATTCCATAGGAATCATAATTTGTATGTACTCTACGATCTTTTGACGGGCAGACTTTTATTTTTTTTATTGACAGCTAAAGATCCATCACATTTTTCACTCTACTGTGATTGACAGGATGAGGATATTAGTTTTTTCTTGTGAATAACACTCTAAAACAAAGATTTAACGTCATGTCCACAACGACAACTGGGATAGTATTAGAATCTGTCAGTTGAGAACTGATTTCCAGCTGAAAAGACGTCAAATGTCAGAAATTGACATTTACAAAATTAGTCACACTTCGTTGAAATCATGACACAGAAATAACTAATAATCCCTATGTTGTATGATAGAACCTAAATAAAGTGATAGGTCCCATTGAATTTCGTTATTTGACACATTTTATTCACTTTCACATCTGTCAGTGTGAAGTAGCCTAATAATGCTACCCAAACACCAAACACACTTGGTAGTGTTAACTAAACAGAACGCTAGCCCTATTGTTGACTAAAGAACGCAAGAAAATCCGGCAGCCATTATATTCCATGGAAAGCCAGACATAGGCGTGGCCTTAAGAAATTGTCTGTGACTCTTTCATTATCATTTCAACCCTAATCAGTAAAACATCTCGAAAACTTAAGATAAAGAATAAAGTATTTTTATACGTAGCTGAAATAGAAAAATTACTTTTTTTTGCTCGCGTGTGCTTAACATTGCATATATTTAGTCTTAAAATTGACTAATTTCAATTGCTTAAGGCAATAAATATTACTTGGATATATGGAAATCACCCTCAAGAGGTAGGTGAAACATTTTTTTTATAAGGATTTTTTTTTTCGTGTCGGCCATGATTCATGTGCGCGACACATTCATTTCTTTTTTGATGAGTACGATTCCTAGTTACTCCAGGACGTACTGATTAGTCTTAAAACTAGTATTAAAAAGTTTTACTTTTATTAATAACTAGGGTTTCAGGACCAGGATCTAGTCCCCATAGACTTATAAAGTTGATTTCGTCTATGGCAATCAGGGCCATAGAGGCACGTGAAGGGTGCGTTATCAAGAACATCACAGCCAGGAGATTTCTTCGTGAGGATTTCTTGGATGAATCATCACAAACAACTTTGAATTATATGTAGTTTAAGTGAAGTAGGAGTACTATTCGAAAATAGGTACATCCGAAGCACTTGCTACCAACGCGGGAGCAACAGCTTTTCTTTTCTTTTTGTGAAACCACATGGTCCCTCATTTCTTGGGCGTCGGACCACATGGCTCCTAATTTGAGTCCATCCTGTTGGTACAGACTTCGTCATTAGTACCCGTGTATCATTAAAAATAAAAAGAAAAAGAAAATGCCCAATTGGTCTGACTATTTGACCACCAGGTAACTCATTTTTACGTATGTAATTATTGAGTGCATCAAGTATCCAAGACGGATACTCCACGTCCTAAGAGACACCCTGTGCAGTACATGAATGGAATTCATCCGTAGCGCTTCCGAGCTACCTTTTCACATTTCCCGATTTATCCAGCCATAAGAGTACATTATCCTCTATTAATACTTATATTTATATCTATATATATATATATATATATATATATATATATATATATATATATATATATATTATTATTATTAGTGAGTAGTTTTGAGATTTATATCAAGGAAATTATCTTTCAAGAGTGAAATTTAATAATAATTGTTCCTATATGTGTAATTTTCTGTTTTATCTTACGATTTAAAGCTACCTTACAAGAGTTTGAGCTGTTTCTAAGGCTCTTATCTGCCAGTTTTCCTTGGCTTTTCACAGTCTTAACGACATCCTTGTGTGTTGGGTAATCTAACATACACTCTAAGAGTATAGTTCCTCGAGGTTTACGAAAGTCTACAGAACGATTCACATGGTGGAAAGTATACTTACTTATTTGAGTTTCAGAAACCCTGAGCGATTTTCACTTTTGATACTTTACGTATCTTTGTATATCACTGTATTAAGTTACAGTATCTCACTGTCCATAAGGACCCTTACATTTCTAAATCTCTTTCTTTTGTCTGTACTATCCTGTAGTCGTATCTACACGGTACCACTTTTCTTAGCTTTCATTTTCTTTTTTTTTATTACACCAGTCTAGCAGAGTATGTTCTGAGAATCCTAGACACTTTTTTTTGCGTTTTGAACTTTTCAGTTCCTACTTACAATCATCACTTAGTTTGGTACTTGTTCCGTATCCACTTGGAAGACTTTGAGGTTTTTCCATTATACTCCTTGAAGAGATTCCTTGTCTCTTGATGGAGATTAGAGGTCTTCATCACAGACCTACCGCGCCCAATCGTATGTACATTTGTGTATGTCTATCTGACGCAACTTTTTTTGTTACGGATAACACTAAAGAATCCTAATTACATTCATAACCGAGTGATATTATCTAACGCTCCACTTTAAGATACGTCATCTTTTTGAGACAGTATCTTGAGACAAGTAAAAGATATTTTTACTTCTTTGAAGAAAAAGAAGAGATCTGATACGGAGTAGTATCATATGTACATGATACTATTTATAGTTGTTTACGTAGAGTTACTTATATACCTTTAATAACTTTTAACATTTCAGCGTCTGGTTCCAGAGAGCTCCCGCGATCCATCACGACTGTTTAATATCATATTTTGACTATATTTTTTTTTATTGAATGACCATATTTATTATCTATATCATATCATATATTACTCTTTCTCTTCTACTATCTCCCTGGTCTCCTTCAAAACATAAACCCATAAACCTACTTTATCGTCAATGAATAATCCAGGTTTTCTACTCAAACAACACTTTTTCTTTTTACTTTTCTTTTGTATAGAGAATTTTATGAGAATTTTCGAAGGTTAGATTTGATGGATAGTTGAGGATTCATTTTATGAAGTGCTAACCGGTGGTGGGTGATCTATAGTCCCTACGCACGTCTGCAGTAGCATAATGAAATGAGGAGACACTAGCTATTGAATTTAGCAGATTTAGTTTTTGTGTTTAGCACGTTTAGTTAGACACACACACTAAAATGTTTTTTTTTTTTTTGTTAGTTGATTGTTATTGAGCAATCAAGCTAACGTCTTTTTTTTGATATGTTATTAATCCATTACGCACTGGGTAGAATGTCCACTCCCAAACGTGAATGAAATATTGTTGAGATTAATATTTTTTTTTTGAGTATAAAATAAATTTTGTAAGAAGTCATTACAAGGTTTATGGAAAGTTTTGCAGTTTTTAGATATTTCTGAGTATAGTATAGTTTTGGAATTATTTTTCAGGGACGTAACTGAATTCTGGTTTTGGTAGGAATTTTGCTTTTAGAGACGTTAACTAAAAGGAAGTCCTGAGTTTTTGTGAGTTTGGAGTTTATCTCAGAGACGTAACTGAGATAAGTTCTGGTAATTTTCGCGGTGTCGCGGTTTTTGAGATTTTTTAGTGGCAGTGTTGCCCAGTTTTGTGAGATATTTTTTGCATTGTTGTAATCCATAAAGTTTATAGTTTAGAATTTTTGCGGTGTCGCAATAAAATAATATTTACTTTATTTTTAAGTTTAGTAATTTTCAGGATAGTTTCTGAGAAGTTAGTTTAGCTATTATTGAATAAGTTTATCTTGTTTAGAATCAGTAATTATTGAAGTTAGATTAAAGTTCAGAAACAACAGAGAATAGCTTAGTATATCAATAAGTAAAATTACTTTTGACTTTGAAGAAATCTTGAAGTATTTTCTTTAAGAGTCGAACTTTTTTTTTGTAGGATTTTTTTCTAGTCTACAAGGAGCCTTCTCTTTGTAGGGCTATATCTTTTGATTTGAATTACTAAGTGATCCGTTTCACTATAAATACTTTTAATTTTAAGCACTGTTTAATTTTTGTTTTATGGTCACTTCGATTGTGTTTCATTAGTTTTGTTTTACAAGAGTTTCCCGAATCACAGTTGAATGAGTGGTGGGAATAGGAGAATAATCCGTCCAAGCACTTATAATTCAAAGTTTCTAGGCGTTATAATCATGTCTAACACACAAGCTGCAGGCAGCGGTGAAGATCAAGGAAGGGATGATGCTAGAATAGAGGATGAATCTAGTCCTTCTCTACGACCGTTAGGAATTCATGACGGTACTATACCTCCTAGTAATAACAACGTCCGATTCATCAACGATAGTCTTGATAATAGACGAAATATTACTGAAGATTCTCTTACTCTTCAAGAGATGATTACAGCGACAGTTGAATTACACAGGGAAGAGGATAGGCGTGTTATGAAAGAGGAAATAGCTCAGAGTCAAGCTCTTCTTCTTGAGCAATTGACAAACTTATTTCAAACTATACCTCCCTCATCTAGCAACCAACCTTCTACATCACAAAACCTTGCACTTAGACAGACAACTAGTCAATCCTCAGCTAGAGCAAGAGTAACTAATGTTCCAAGTGGAACCACTGCAAACAATCCTACAACCGACTCGGTAATTTAACTAGGAATTTATAAAATTATCCAACCCCGAATAATAAACCAGCAACTACATTGAATGCTGCTTCAGGACATCCAGTAGATATGGCTAATGGTTCAAATATAGACGAATTTCTTACTCGTATGAACGCTATTAATTTAGATGATTCTCCGGAAACTTCATCACCCAGGAGACAAGTACCTTCTAACGCCACGTCTTATAGTAGATTTGCACAATATCAAAAGTGGGGAATCAAGTTTGACGGTCGCAACATGTCTGTTGACGATTTTCTATTTCGATTAGAACGCGTTAGGTACAGTTATGGTGTTCCATGGGATGAGTTGACGGTGAATTTTCATCATTTTGTGTCAGGACAAGCGGAGTCATGGTATTGGATGTACCTGAAGGGTAATCGCCATACATCTTGGAGTTTGCTTCAGTCCAGTCTAATCGAACAATTTCGAAGTCTTGAAACAGATTCCGAGTTGTCTCGAAAGCTTTCAGACCGAAAACAGCAATCAGGTGAATCGTTTAATGATTTTTACGACTAACTGATGTCGATTAATTCGAGGATGCGTGTTCCGAAGTCTGAGAGAGAGCTTATCGAAATTATTAAGACGAATGTGAAGAGGCGAATGGTTGAGCTACTTATTACCTTCAGTACACATAGTCTGAGACAGATGGCATATGTATGCCGAACTATTGAAATGTTTCTCGATCGACAGGACAGCACGCGACCCTCTTTTGTGCCGAACACGCACCGAATTCCGACGAAACTTTTTGTAAACGAAGTTGTGGAAGAATCTAATAATTTAACTGTAGTTTTACCAGCAAGTGTAGAAGCTGTACGTAATGTATATAGAGATAAGAACACTTGGAAGTGTTGGAATAGCTTTAGTGTAGGGCATGGTTTCAGGGAATGTAGTAAACCTGTTGATAGGAAGTTTTGTTTCCGTTGTGGTTTGGAAAACGTTATTTTTCCTACTTGTCGAAAATGTCAGGGAAACTTAAGGAGGAACAACCCAATATCCGGGGGGTTCGCTCCGAACAGATAGACCCGGAGTTTTAAGTGCCGAAGAATCTTCTACTCTCAAAACTCCTGTTACTATTTTAAAATCATTGAATAAACCAGTTGTTAATGCAACAACACCAAGTAATTTGAATATTAATATTAAGAAAAATGAATTGTTGAGAAAGCCATTTCATGAAAGACTTAGAAACTATTATGAAGTCCGTAAGCGAATAATGAATTATCCTGAATTGTCTAATCGTATTAGACGTCCTCGAATCAGATTTAAGGAAAAAAGACTATTATATAAAAATATAGCTTCAACGACATTGGAAAGAGAATCTGGAGATCCTCGCCCTTATGTCAACGTTGAAATATTTGGAGACAAGATATTGGGTCTATTAGACTCTGGTGCAAGTATCAGTTGCTTTGGTGCTGATGTTTTAACTTACTTGTCCAATAAAAATATTACAATTAAGAAGGTTAATTCAAGTGTTTCAACCGCTGACGGGCAGAAACAACAAATTTGTGGATTAGTTACAACCGACGTTAAGTATAAAGGTGCTACTCATAGCATGAGTTTTTATGTCGTTCCGACATTAGCCCAGCGTTTATACTTAGGGTCGATTTTTGGTCGAAATTCCAAATTGCGCCAAATGTAATTTCCAGTTTGTCATTTTAACCAGATATTGAAGTAAAAGATAGATTAGTCAATCAATGTAAGTTATCTAGTATAGAGAATGCTAAACTCGAAGAGGTGATACGAAGTTTTCCGTCGTTCACGATAAAGGGTTTAGGCAAAACGGATTGGGTAAAACACGGAATTGATACGGGGGATGCTCCTCCAATCAAGCAAAGGTATTATCCGGTCTTCCCAGGGGTGCAGTCTCTGATGTACGCAGAAGTAGACCGCATGCTTTCTCTGGGGGTAATTGAAGAAAGTAATAGTCCATGGTCCTCACCGGTTGTTTTTGTACGCAAGCCTGGCAAGGATCGACTCTGCTTGGACTTTAGGAAAGTCAATATGGTTAACAGGAATGATGCTCTTCCTATTGCGCACATCGAGGGACTGCTGTTACGTCTTTCAGAGACACGTTTCATATCGAGCGTGGATTTGAAAGATGCGTACTGGCAGATACCACTGGAGGAGAGCGTGAAGGAAAAGACAGCCTTTTCGGTACCAGGGAGGCCGTTGTACCAATTCAACGTGATGCCTTTCGGTCTTTGCAACGCCGCTCAAAGCTTAACGTATTTGATGAACTTTGTAGTTCCACACGAGTTGCAGGACCGAGTCTTCGTTTATTTAGACGACCGTTTAGTTGTGACGAAAATTTTGTTTCGAATAATTAAAGTACTTAGGGTACAAAGTGGGACAAGGATGTTTGACGGCAGACCCTGATAAGGTTGCTGCCATTATCAACTTCCCGATTCCGACAACCACTCGCCAAGTTAGGCGCTTCTTAGGGATGGCTGGTTGTTATCGGAGGTTTGTGGAGAACTTTTCAACCTTGGCTGCCCCACTCACTGACACCCTCAAGAAAGGTAAGGCTTTCGATTTCAATTCCGAAGCTCAGACAGCGTTCGAAAACATTAAGAAAGCACTTACAAAAACACCTGCTCTGATAAACCCTGATTTCGAGAAGGAGTTTATTATTTTGTGCGATGCATCAGCGTCCGGAATCGGATGTGTACTCTGCCAGCGAAACGAGAACGGAGCTGAACGCCCCATTTACTATTTCTCTCAGAAATTGAATGCTGCGCAGAGGAACTACACCGTTACCGAACGCGAATGCCTCGCTGCGTTTTTAGGAATTCAGAAATTCCGTTCATATATCGAAGGATATAAGTTTAAGGTAATGACTGATCACTCCAGCCTGAAGTGGCTGATGAACATGAAGGACCCTACCGGTCGTCTGGCCAGGTGGAGTATGAGACTTCAAGGGTTCGACTTCGTGGTTGAACACAGGAAACGAACACTTAACGTGGTACCTGACGCTCTTTCTAGAGTGTACGAAGCTGATGCTTTAACGGCAGAGAGCTACATATCCAGTGTTGCACAAGTCGAAACCGAGAAGGTGCTCCACATTGACCTGGACGATCCGGGAGTCTGATGAGTATTCACAGCTTATTAGTCACATCAGCAAGGAGCAGGATAGATTACCAGACTTGAGGGTATCTGAAGGATACATTTATAAAAGAACAAAGCTGCATGCTTTGTTTTTTGGGAATCCTCTATTGGATGATCTGGCATGGAAGTTGTGGTTACCGTCAAGTATGAAAGAAACCGTAATTTCCATGGCACATAATCCCCCCAAAGTTTCTCATGGTGGTGTCGTTAAGACATTATACAGGTTAAGGGAAAGATTGTATTGGCCTGGTATGTTTTCGCAGGTGAAACAATTTGTTGATCGTTGTGAAACATGCAAGACAACAAAAGCTTCCAACCAGACTTTACGAGGTGAAATGGGAGAATGTTTTAAGGTTGAAAGGCCATTTCAGCATTTATATGTGGATTTCCTTGGTCCTTATCCAAGATCCAGGAATGGGAATGCTTTCATTGTTATTGCCTTAGACCAACTCACTAAGTTTGTGTTTGTTAAACCCTTTAAGAGAGCCACAGGCGCAGAAGTTATTAAATTTTTACGCGAAGACATTTTTCTTTTGTATGGTGTACCTGAGAGTATCTTGTCCGATAACGGATCGCAATTTATTTCGAAAGACTTTAAAGAAATGTTAGAAATGTTTGGTGTCAAGCATTACAAGACGGCGATTTATGCACCTCAAGCTAATGCCAGCGAGAGGGTTAATAGGTCCATTTTAGCAGCGGTAAGATCTTATGTAGACCCTAAACAAACTAACTGGGATGCACATTTGTCATCCATTAGTAGTGCTTTACGCACGACGGTTCATTCAGCTTTGACTATGTCGCCATATGAGGCTTTGTTTGGTCAAAGGATGATTGAACATGGAGCTGACTATAAGTTGTTGCGAGATCTAGGAGGACTTAATAATTCTGAGATCGATTGGTTGCCCAAGGTGGCAAAGATGAATATTCTTCATACATATTTGAAGACAGCACTAGAGAAGACACACGATGCTTATGAGAAAGTTTATAATCTCAGGAGTCGTGCGGTCGATTTTAAGGTGGGGGATATCATCTATAAAAGGAATATAGTTTTGAGTGATGCTAATAAACATATTAGCGCTAAGCTATCGCCAAAGTTTATTAAAGTAACAGTTGTTAAGATAAGGGGTAACAACCTATATGACGTAGAGGATGAGAAAGGTGACGTAACCACAATTCATACTAAGGATTTGAAAAAATGGTATTTACTGTGATAGAAATAGTTTTATTTTTTTTTATGCCCAGCTACACAGCTGTGCACGAGACTCTTGTGTAGTTATATGTACATTTGTTCCATGTTATTTCACTTTTAGGAAGAGCTAAGGCAGATTAACAGTAAGATAATAGAAGAAGAAGTTGAGAGAGTTGATATTTTTTTTGCGTTTTGAACTTTTCAGTTCCTACTTACAATCATCACTTAGTTTGGTACTTGTTCCGTATCCACTTGGAAGACTTTGAGGTTTTTCCATTATACTCCTTGAAGAGATTCCTTGTCTCTTGATGGAGATTAGAGGTCTTCATCACAGACCTACCGCGCCCAATCGTATGTACATTTGTGTATGTGTATCTGACGCAACTTTTTACTTGCTCTATAGGGCAAGTATTGGTTTCGTGCAGAAAAAAAAATCGAGGTTTTAATCAAACATGACATTACGATGATAGAGAAGCCCAAAAAAGTGGTTTTCTCCATACCGTCCGTCGGTCTGTCTGTGCGTCTTTGCGTCTGTGCGGATGTGCGGATGTGCGGATGTGCGCTTTTTCACGTCATGCTACAGCCTAAACGGCTTGACGAATTTTCTTCAAACTTGGTACATAGCAGTTTGAAGAAAAACCATTGTCGAGGTTTTTTTAATTTTGTTTTAGCCCGGCTCAAACTGGTACCTTTCAAGTAACGGTTTTTTTCAATTTGGATTTTCTCGAAAACGGCTCTAACGATTTTGATTAAATTTAAAATTTAGCTAAGTTTAAGCATTTCTAACAAAACTGCGTTTTTTGTTTTTGCCTTAAATGGTCGTAACGAAAATCAGGTTTTAACGGCTTTTTTTCAAATAGCCATAAGTTCTCAACGGCTTGATTGAATCAACTCAAACTTTGTTTGATATAGTTTTTCATAGTGTTCTATAGGATGGCTTAGTAAATTTTTCACTGAAGCCTTTCTAAACGGTGGCTTCCATACAACGAGCCGTTGAGTTTTAGCCAACTTTTTTTGGTTTTTTCTAATTTTCTCGAAAATGGCTCTAACGATTTTGATTAAACTTTGTGTGTTATATTCTTTTAGTGTTTTGAAGAGAACTGCGTTTTTAGTTTTTGGCTAAAAATGCAAATAACGGAGATCTCTTAACGGCTTTTTTTCAAATGGCCATAAGTTGTCAACGGTTGCATCGAATTCACTCAAACTTTGTTTGGTATAGTTCCTTACAGCTTCCTATCAGATGGCATTCAAAAATGAATTGTTCTTACTGATCTAAAAGTTTGTTTTCATCGTACTATTGCACCAACAGAGCAAGTACGTGCGACTCAGTCGTGCATTTTATTTTGTTACGGATAACACTAAAGAATCCTAATTACATTCATAACCGAGTGATATTATCTAACGCTCCACTTTAAGATACGTCATCTTTTTGAGACAGTATCTTGAGACAAGTAAATGATATTTTTGCTTCTTTGAAGAAAAATAAGAGATCTGATACGGAGTAGTATCATATGTACATGATACTATTTATAGTTGTTTACGTAGAGTTACTTATATACCTTTAATAACTTTTAACATTTCAGCGTCTGGTTCCAGAGAGCTCCCCCGATCCATCACGACTGTTTAATATCATATTTTGACTATATTTGATTTTATTGAATGACCATATTTATTATCTATATCATATCATATATTACTCTTTCTCTTCTACTATCTCCCTGGTCTCCTTCAAAACATAAACCCATGGGCTAACGTCCCATATCTTCGTATTCAGAGATTTATTTTTCTTTTGAGATTCGTTAGGATTTGTAATTCTCAAGCTAAAGTTTTCATTTCTATCCGTTTGTGAAGTTAGTATCTGTGTTCGTTTCGAATTTGGTTTGACCAATTTCACCATTGTTTATTTTACAATGACTATTTGAGTTAAAACAATTTGCATTGAAAGAACTAAAGGAAACTCAAGAAAGTAATTAAGTTAATAAGACTAAGTTCTTGTTTTTTTTTTTTTTTTTTTTTTTTTTATATCCACTCCAAGGAGAGTGACGAATCGAGCTAAGATTGATGTTACCCATGGTACATTCTTCTTAATCGAATTATTTTTTTTTTATATACCTAAAGATAACTATACGATAGGCTTGTATGAAGTAGAGAAATTGCTGCACATACAAGAAGAATAGATTTAGGATTTTTTCGATTTCAATGTTAAGGAAATCCTTTTGACTTTTCTATAATAGTATTAGCAATCTTTAAGATCTAAACCACATTATTAGTAACTTGTATACATAATAAAGTCAATCATTTTTGGTATAGGTTCAAATTAAATACTTTGTTAGTTTTAAGAGATTTATAAATAAAACATCTGGTTTATAACGTTTTGGTGAAAGAATATTGAAGTGTTTTTAATGCTGTCAGACCGACAGTGGTTTTCCTGGATATCTAGCAGCTTAGGTTTTCTTTCAGATATGGCAGTGTTGGCGTAAGTACGTTGGGAGGGGTGGATATACCTCAAGTGTAAATGGAATAATAGAATAACATATCGTAATGTTGTGAGGTGTGGTGTAGTTTAGCTGTCGAACGTTCTGATAATGAATAGGACGATATAAGGATGTAGTGTAGTGGTATAGACAAGTCTTTTTCTTGTCGATTATCATGTTTAGGGATCTTAAATATTTTTTTATAGTAGATTGTCTATATCTACTTGGCACCATGGATCAATGGTGGAAGCTGTTCCGAGATGATGGAATGTTTCCTCATGGGTGGGTTTAGATGCCATAGGGGGTCATTGTAACACCTTCTCCCCCTTCTTTATCATATAAGAGTGTGAGTACGTGCTGACATACTCCACTAGTCAGCGAGAACTATAACAACCGCGAATGTTAAGCTGACTGAGCCTCACCGCGTTATATTGTCCAACACCTAAGGATATTTGTACTCTTACAAAGGCTCACTATTCGTGCCGTTCTCTTTTGAGACACGCTTAATACACCCCCAATTGAATAGGCAATCCTATTCAATTTATCTTTCTGTTATATTCTTGGCGTAAGTTGATCAGGCCCCTAGCAAGAAATATTTGATTTTGTTTTTCTGAGTTTTTAACAGCTAAACTTCAGTAGGTTCGCACTGGTTAAAAGAGGTAACAACGTTGTCGATCCCAAAGCAAGAACACACGACCCAACTGTGCTAGTCATGGGCGTGCGTGCGAACTGGCTGCGATGGTCGATCGCAACCCAAATGTGACTCCTGCTCGACACACTAGGTGGACTCATGGCCGTAGAGAAAGTTCTCTATGGGTGAGTCAAGTGGCCAGAGCAGCGTTACAACCTTTCCACTTTGGATCCTTTGGGAAGTCATATTGGAGCTAGTGTCCAAGGCAACCGAACCAGTGTACTTTCTAAAGAATTTGGTATGTAGTGAGTTTATAGGTTTAATCTTGGGTTTTGTTGTGATGTTTGTATGAATAGAGTGACAAGCCAATTCATCTAAGGTTTGTTGGTTGAGAGATTTACTTGACGGTTGACGCTGAAGTCTTTCGAGTCCTGTCCTTCTAAGAAGAAGATGCAGAGAAAGAAGGTGACAAAGAAGGTTTTAGGTAGAAATCGAAGATAGTAAGTATTTAGGAGTTCTATGAGTGGAAAGGGGAAATAGGAGTTTATGAACGAGGTATGTATTGTTGTTAGGATGATTAGAAGTGTCATAGATCTCTGACAGCCATCAGGGAGGCCATCTACTGTTGCTATGACAAGTGTCACCTGAGATGAATAATACACATCGACGATAATATCCTGTCTGTTTGGTATATTTATATATAATTCCTTTTTATTTCCGATTCTACGATATGGAGGGCGACTGATGTGGGGTTACTGTGTGTAGACTCGCAGAAAGTGGTTTGAAGTATTGTGAATCATGGTTTCGTACGTACAGACGTTTACTCAACGATATGGATGTGGTGCGACTCTTTAACTATTGTAAGATCTCGTTTAATTATAGAGAGAGACTTAGAAATGGTGATTTTTGATGTTAATTGGTTTATATTTTTATCTTGTTTTTATTTTTTTAATGAAATATGAAATGTTTATTAAGCAAAATGTTGGAAAGTAGAAAATGTTTAATGAAGTGTAAATTGTATATTCGCCTTTCAAGCTGACGGCTTTTTTGCCTGGCTTTAATGATATTTAATCAATTATACTATGTACTTAAATATTCTGATACAATAAATATCTATCTAATCTAAAATCTAAAATCTAAAATCTAAAAATCATGGTTTCGTCAAATCTAATTCCCTTGGTTCTGATGACATTTCGCCGAAATTCGTGAAGCTTATCCTTTCTTCAGTGCTTCCATATCTTTAATAAATGTATAAATAGCTGCGAATTCCAGATTGTTTGGAAAAACGCAAACATTTAACCAGTTCCCAAAAAAACAAACCCTACAGACCCCTCTGATTTCAGAACTACTAGTATTTTATGCTTTATGAGTAAGGTACTTGAAAAGGTGTTACATGAACAAATTCAAATCTATTTCACTGCTAATGAAAAGCTTTCTCAATGGCAATGTGGGTTTCGAACCAACCACAGCTGTGAATCAGCAGTTCTCAAAGTTACATCTGACAGCCGCCAGGCTTTAGATTTGGATAAGTTTGGCGTTCTAGTTCTCTTAGATTTCTCCAAGGATTTTGACAGCATAAATCATTATATTTAATTGATTTGTGGGCTATAGGTCAATAGTAAATAAAAGATGTTATTTCATCGCAACGTTTCGAGTATGTTTATACTCTTCATCAGGCCTTTATTGGTTAATGACAAAAGATAAAAAGTAATACAAACATTAGCATACAACTATTAAACATTATAAAAATGTGACGTCAAGGTAACTTACAATAAAACTTTTTTCAAACAGTTAATATTTGATATAGTCAAACATTTTATACACAATTGAGGCAAAGTAACTAAAATAAATAAATAAACAAAGTTAAAACTACATTTAAAAATTGTAATTTGGTTATTTTTAAAAAAGAACATTACTCGAACAACAGTTTAAACGTCCAATTACGCTACACGATCACCTATTTTGAATCTTTTTCTTTTTTGTTGGCCTATTTATAAGTTGGCTATAAACAGTACTAAGACTGTCACAATCCGATCTACGGTTGACAGCATTGTTGTTATCTATTATATGCAACATCTCTATCAACATTCTTTTTGAATAATGTTGCTCTGTTTGAAGAATTTCTACATTCTCCAAATCTGGTGTGTGTTTTTCTTCTATGCAATAGTGAGCTAGTGCAGTTTTGTGAGAAGACCCGCTATTTAGATCAGACCTGTGACCAGAGATGCGATTTCTCAATTTTTGTTTGGAGGTACCGATGTAAACGGACGGACATGTCGTCTCCTTTCCTCCTAAGCAGTTAATCCTATAGACAACATCTGCTTTCTCCAACGTCTCCACTCTACCTTTTGTGTTGGTAAAAAGTTTATTCCTCAGAGGAAATGCAGACTTGAAAGCTATTTTTGTTTGGAGACATTCTAGCTTCTTTTGATGTAGTTTCCTTGTTTACTTGCATTCCAATTGCTTTGATTCTGGACATTATAAAGAATAACTGGAATAAGATTAAAGAACACACCAATATTAAAAAGACGAAATTCTTTGAGATAATCAGGTTTTGTGTTATCGATAATAACTTCTTGGAGTTCGATGGCAATATTTATCAGCAAAAACAGGGTGTACCCATGGGAAGCCCAGCATCTCCAATTTTAGCGGATTTGGTTTTGGAAACATTGCTGGAGGATGTTCTTGGTAAGCTTTCAAAAAAACCAAAAGTTATCACCAAATATGTAGATGACTTGTTTGTTGTGATTGAAGAAGAAGAAGTTCAGAACACGCTGAATGCCTTGAATTCTTTTAATCACAAAATTAAGTTTACGGTGGAAATGGAGGTGAATGGTGAGCTTCCATATCTCGATGTGAAAGTTATAAGGCGAAATGAAAAACTAATTTTTGATTGGTATAAAAAACCGACTGCATCTGGTCGCCTTATAAATTTCCATTCGAAGCAACCCAAAGAAGTTATTATCAATACGGCACAAAACTTTGTGAACCGGGTTCTTGACATAAGCGATAAATCTTTTCACCAAAAAAACATCAAAATCATCCGAGACACCCTGTTCTCCAATTCCTTCCCCTCTCCGGTTGTCAACAAACTCATCAAAAACCATCAAAAAGAAAAAATGATCAACCAAGCTGATAATCCCCAACAAGTGTGTGAGTATAAGAGTTCACTTTACATACCTCACCTCTCCAACCGCATCAAGACAGCACCAATAAAAGACAACACAAAGACAAAAATAGCTTTCAAGTCTGCATTTCCTCTGAGGAATAAACTTTTTACCAACACAAAAGGTAGAGTGGAGACGTTGGAGAAAGCAGATGTTGTCTATAGGATTAACTGCTTAGGAGGAAAGGAGACGACATGTCCGTCCGTTTACATCGGTACCTCCAAACAAAAATTGAGAAATCGCATCTCTGGTCACAGGTCTGATCTAAATAGCGGGTCTTCTCACAAAACTGCACTAGCTCACCATTGCATAGAAGAAAAACACACACCAGATTTGGAGAATGTAGAAATTCTTCAAACAGAGCAACATTATTCAAAAAGAATGTTGATAGAGATGTTGCATATAATAGATAACAACAATGCTGTCAACCGTAGATCGGATTGTGACAGCCTTAGTACTGTTTATAGCCAACTTATAAATAGGCCAACAAAAAAGAAAAAGATTCAAAATAGGTGATCGTGTAGCGTAATTGGACGTTTAAACTGTTGTTCGAGTAATGTTCTTTTAAAAAAAAAAAATAACCAAATTACAATTTTTAAATGTAGTTTTAACTTTGTTTATTTATTTATTTTAGTTACTTTGCCTCAATTGTGTATAAAATGTTTGACTATATCAAATATTAACTGTTTGAAAAAAGTTTTATTGTAAGTTACCTTGACGTCACATTTTTATAATGTTTAATAGTTGTATGCTAATGTTTGTATTACTTTTTATCTTTTGTCATTAACCAATAAAGGCCTGATGAAGAGTATAAACATACTCGAAACGTTGCGATGAAATAACATCTTTTATTTACTATTGACCTATAGCCCACAAATCAATTAAATATCTATCTCTAACGATAAAAAGGTCACTAAAAATCAGATTTTATAAATCATTATATACTTCTCTCGAAGCTCAAAAGAAATTTTGATTTTTCAAACACTTCGCTTAAACTTTTGTGTAACTATCTGAATGATCGAACTCAACGAGTTAAAACAGAGGTTGGTACGAGTATATCTAGTTACCTCGTTACTCAAAAGGGAATTCCTCAAGGCTCAGTTTTGGGTCCCTTAATGTTCTCACTGTTTATAAATGACCTTCCCGATGTAACTCGCAGTTGCTAAATTCACCTTTATGCTAATAATGTGTCACTCTAAATCCCTCATCCAATTGGTTTGATGAAGGAAGGATGTTATATTCTTGCTTGGTCGTATGATAATGGTATGAAACTTAATCCTGCTAAGTCAGTTGCTATGTTATGCTCTAGAGGCTAATTAAATCCCTTAGAATTCCCCAATGCTCTTCTTGATAACGTAATAATTGTTTATGTGCATCATGTTAAATACCTGGGTTTTTACATTAACAGTAATCTAACCTGCTGTAATGCAATGAGTGATGTTATTAGAAAAATTTACTATGGGCTTCGTTCACTCAGGTCTTCATCAGCTTTTTTTTTACCCAGTATGAAAAAACAACAACTAGTAAAATCGCTTATTCGACCGTATTTCAGCTTTAATAGTTCTGTCCACTACAGGTGTCCTAGTTACCTTAGTGAAAAACTAATATTTGCCTAATCGAATGGAGCACTGACATTAATTATGCCGCGCTTTTTGCACACTATTGCGGAACGTTCATTTTATGTTTCTGCAATTGCAACGAGCCACCAATACCGTCTCTTTTAAGATTAAACTATTTTTACACTTTTCAACTCAAACTTATGTTTTATGCTTATCTTTTTTCTTCTTCTTTTTCTTTTAGAAATTATTCTTGAATTTAATTTTATTTAAATAATATCAAATTTGTGATGTAATTATTATTCTACCTTAGCTTAACTTTTATTAAATAATAATAATAATAATAATAATAATAATAATAATAATAATAATAATAATAATAATAATAATTTACATAGTTATAAAGTATAGTTTGTAATTTAAGTCATTAGATACTTTAAAAGATCCAAATCTTGTGTGTCAATGTAATGTATATATTTCTTTGAAATAAATGAAATGAAATGAAATGAAATAAAATGAAATGAAATGAAATGAAATGAAATGAAATGAAATGAAATGAAATGAAATGAAATGAAATGAAATGAAATGAAATGAAATGAAATGAAATGAAATGAAATGAAATGAAATGAAATGAAATGAAATGAAATGAAATGAAATGAAATGAAATGAAATGAAATGAAATGAAATGAAATGAAATGAAATGAAATGAAATGAAATGAAATGAAATGAAATGAAATGAAATGAAATGAAATGAAATGAAATGACCTTTTGACCTAGAATAACTTCTTACGCATCGGTCAGGTCGATGGGGATGCTGCTTCATTTATTTAAAATGGTGCTCCCAACTTCTGTGCCAATTTTCAGTACAATGCGAATTTGTGCAAACCTAGCACTTTTTTTTTTGTCTATTTCGACTATAATCACAGGTAAGAAATAACATTTAATCTATTAACAATACATTTCACTAACGAATAAAAACAGGAGAATCTGGGAACTTAACAATAACTTATAAACGAACGAATGTAATTTGAAATACTCGATGGATGCAGTCAGAGTGAACATGGTAACGCAAAATATGTGTTCTGGACGGATGCGTTGAAAGTTAACTTTGGATAATGTTCAAAACTCCTGAAAGAGGAGTGTATTTGTTTTGCTGTCTAGTAGATTTAAGTTTGAGCCTAATGGCAGTAGATCTACTTCTAAAGGAGTAGGTTCACAGCACTGCTTACAATAAACCAGTCAAAACAAAACTATTCAAATAAAGCATGAAAATTAATCTACCTCTTACTTTACAAACTTGCTATACATTTTTTCCTGAATTTAATTTGTAAATTAAATCAAGACACTATGTGTAGCAATCAAGATTATTTGTACTTGCTATTAAAGGCACGTTTTAGGCAAGTTAAAGGCAAGTTATGCATTCGTTAAAAAAAAAATTGAGATAATAATCAAATATGAGACTATGATGATAGGAAAGACATGGACAAATGAGTCGGAAAATGAACTCGTCCGTCTGTGGTTCTTTCTGACTCTTTTTGGTAGTTTTTAGTCTCCCCAGGTGGTTTTTGAATTTGTATTTCTATGTTTAAAAATAAACTACTTATATTACTTTTATTAAGGAACAGTCTCAAATACATTTTGATCCCATAGAACGGGGCTTGAATTTACTTCAATGAAATGCACAAGTATTCTGACAGCACAATAGCTAGATATCACCAACATATCAGATTCAAAAAAAAAAAAATAGTTTTAATAATTAAAAAATATGTTGAGAGTTGGTGAGTTTTCCTTATTTTTCTCATTTAAAACCAAGTTTTCGAAAACTAATATTGCGACAGATGAACGAACAAAATAGAGGCGATCGATGTAAGAAAAGTTTCACTTAAAAAAAAATCCTTTTACAATAGGTAAGGGCTTATCTCCAATTTTGATATCATTTTTTGGGATTTTAAGAAAAGGCTTACTTTGGTGTAGCCTGACCCATTTAAAGATAATTTTTCTGTTGATACTTGCGGTAGAAACTGCATTTTGGACTTTATTTTTAAAACAAATACTAGCCTTGTTAATGCGCTTGAATAAATTTGTATCTTGTCTGATTTTTAAGATATCCAGTTTCTAGCCTGTTTCATTATTCCTAGGAATGGCCTTTGGAGTTAATTTTTTTCTAGAAAATGCGTAGTAGATATACTTTTTTTTAAGAACGTAACAATAGTATAATAAAAATTAGAAACAAGTTTGCAGAAAAATCCACAAATCTTATGATATTTCGAAAAACCCACAGCAGGTAAAAATAGCAAAATTGGGCATTGTTGTCTTAAGCTGCAAAGGTTATGAATAAAAACGATTTCTTTTTGGGTTTAGGTAATTTTTATTTATTTTGTGTGTGTACTAAAACATAAAAAAACCCATAGATTTAATGATAGATACTTGTGAAAACATGCAGTAGCAAAGGAAGGGTTTTCCATTTTTGTACCTATTTTTCTAACAACAACAACAAAAATGGTAAAAAATATTTGAAATCAAAATCAGTTAATCAGTTGAATTTGTAATGACAAGGCAACAGTTGTTGATCAGAAAAGTTTTTTGAAATGTCTACATTTACAAACCAAAGATACGCAGACATTATTAATGTTTCTGGGCAGTGCAATGAAAGTGCAACTATTGCGCGACAAAGATTTTATGAACTTTATCCAAACTGACGGCTTCTAAATAAACCATTGGAAAACCACTCCTATTGTCAAATGTGTTAGAAACTCAGCAAACCTTGTTTAACCTGCTGCAGGTTATCAGAAGTATAATTTATGGTTTTTTTTTCTGTATTAGTGCGCACATAAAATAAATTGTACATTAACCCAAAAAAATTGCTTTATTCATAACCTTTGCAGCAATTATTTTTTGCATGTTTTTCGAAGTACCTACCATAAAATCTGTGGGCTTTTCTGCATTTTTTTTTAATTTTTATTATTTTAACCTACGTTTTAAATTGACCCAAGAGTAAAAATAATTAACATGGGCAGGAGAAATGGAACAGGTAGGAAACTGGATATCTAAAAACTGAGACAAGACATCAAATTTATTTAAACGCATTTACAAAAGTTAGTATTTTTTCTAAAAATAAAGTCCTTAATAAATTACCGTTAACATGGGCAAAGCCCTTTCTTAGGAAACTGGATATCTAAAAACTGAGACAAGACATCAAATTTATTTAAACGCATTTACAAAAGTTAGTATTTTTTCTAAAAATAAAGTCCTTAATAAATTACCGTTAACATGGGCAAAGCCCTTTCTTAAATCCCCAAAAACTTATATCAAAATCGGAGATATGTCCATACTGGCGAATGTTTTTTTCTTAAAATATACCGAAGAATCATGCCTTAAAATATTGCGTGAAAGTGAAAAGATATACTGTATCATACGTACATTTAAAAAAATAAAGCTGGTTAAACGTTTCTGCATTCTTTTCTCGATGTTAGATGTTTATTAGAGAAATATTAATACATAATTAGTTTGTTTACAAAAAAACCGTAAAAAAATATTGTTTTTTCCGATATTGCAATTAATTTAGCCAACTAAAAAGCAGTATGGCGCGACCCACTCGTGCATTTAAGTAATTTCAGAATCAATTTTTAAAAGAGCAAATAGATTTCGTGACTAGTTGCTCTTGTAAGCCCGTGGTATTTACGAATAAAGTGTACTTTTTTGTTCTTCGTGAACTTTCGTTCGATTTTGAATAACAATTTAATTTCTAGAAATAATTTGTGCTATAACAAATCAAAAGCAAAATCACTAGATTTATTCCACTCTTTTTATTTATCCAAACTAAATCTATAAGCTAATATTTATCAATATATTGATTCAGAATTATTATTGGTAACATTTTTGCGAACATTTAAATGGAAAATGCAACACCTGCAGTTCGACCTACAAATTTGTCTACAGGTTCCGTTGCGGAAAGAGTAATGATGTTTGAGAAGTGTCCTGAGGATGAAGTGTATATTAAAAACAGAAAACAAAGCTTGGAGCTTAATGTTACTAGAGTAAGTACATAATTGTAGATTTATTTAAGCCCACTACAAACTAAGTTTTTAAACACCGATACTATTTTGTGCCAGGTTTTAACTTTGTATGTGAACAAGCTGTCTTGTTTTCTTTTGTATTTAAAATACTAAATAATAAAAAAGTATAAATTGGCGAAATTGTTCAAAAGTTTTGACAGAAGTAAATAAAACTTTTTAAGTAAGCAATACTCCTTTCTTATGTCACTTCATGCCTGTCTTAACTTGTGTGATTTACTATCGCACACGGTTGTGAAGACATTGTGTTTACTTTATAAATAAATAGTGTTCCATTTAACAAAAACCGGAAAACCTTTAATAGATTTACTCGATTTAAGTTTGGTGAATTTCTGAAGAACGGTATCTTAAGGATCTCCCCAAATATTTGCTTGCTAGCAATTTTTTTTTAATAAAAGCTTTTATTTACTCATATTCTATTTATAGATCTTTGCACTTTGTACGTACATATACGGATCCCTACATCCAAGTGTAACTATATATATTATATCTACATATATTATAGAATGTACCTATACACAAAAGTCTGCGATGTGAAGAAAAAAAGAAAGAACGATCGATCTGTTTTGTGTTTAGAAACTAACTCAACTTCTCAAATCGCATGCCCACTTTCGACACTTGATTGTCTCAAAGCTTCATTATTGCAAACCTTGCATTTATGAAACCTATTTTTACACCACATGTATGTACGTATATATTATGTATGTATATATTTGTTTAGTATAATTTACTATTTACAAGAAAAAACTGATCACAGTATGCTTAAAGCCTTTGGTTGTTTAATAGATAATTACAATATGGAATATTTATTGATTTAAACATTAGATTAACATAATATAATTAAATAAACTTCTTTTAAAATTTTGGAAATTTGATTCATTCTTAATATTATTTGGTAGTTCATTAAAATATTTGATGCCTTTGTACACAACCATATTTTGTGTTTTACTGTCTCTATAAAAGGGCAATCTAAAATTTTCATTTGATCTCAAGTTATAAGGTTTAATTTTATGAGTTAAATTTAATTTGTCTGATAGATATTCTGGAATCAGTTTGTTTTTAATCTTAAACTCGAGTAATGTTGAGTTGTAAAATGTCCTCTGTCTGATGTTAAGCCATTTCAGGCATGATAGCCACCAAACGAAAGTTTTTGTAGGATTTTGATTTTAGTTGTATTTCCCATGAATAATATTGTTGAACAGAATTCGAGGTGAGGTTTGATTAGTATAGGTTGGGTCGAGACAAGAAAAAAAACGTTGGTTCCGGTATTTTTGAACAGCTTGGCAACAAAAACAGTGCCATACGGTTATCACTGTTGAACTAAAAACTAATAAAAGCATTGAATTTAAATAGCAAAAGTAATAGGTACTTAATAACGTAAAATTTTGAAAAAATAATTAAGAATATTTTGTTTAACTTTTTTTCCAAAATTTTGAGTTTGAATGTTAATATTTTGAAAACGGTTCACTAAAAGAGTTTTATTTAAAAATACTATCAAATAAGAGGTCTCTGGCCTTACAAAAAGGTATAGCGTGGCATTGTGGGAGTTACCGTTATTTTGTAATAATTAATTTTCCAATTTAAGTAATTTTTTATAAAATTGCCCCTCCCGTCTAAACGGAGGCGAATAGGCTCTGTTTTGACCCAACCTACATGCTATAGCTTTTTGTAACACCTTATTCCAATCACCCTGTATTTTTACATATTCTCTTAAAAAATTCAATATTTTTTCGATATTTTGTTTACTATGTAAGGTGATTATGAAAGTTCAAATCACTGCCTTGCCTATTATGGCACCAATGTATTTAATTGAGTTCAGCTGTTCGATTTTATTATTAGTGATGCGTATTTTGGTTACAAAATCAGAATAAATAACCATACACTTATAGGGTTTTCACACCGAGCCGAAAACCCGGTTTTCAGCTAAAAGTTTACTAAAACCTGAAAATCATTCACACCGGACTTTTCAAGTTTTCGTTTGACATTTCACTTCATTTTTGCAACTGACTATCAAATTTTGAAATGAAAATATTTTCGACTGCTATGATAGATTTTTTTTTTTTTTTTGACGTTTATGTGCTTTTTAGGTGTGTTTGGAAAGAATCACAAGAAACTTAGGTGTGTTCTGAAAGAATCACACCAAACTTAGGTGTGTTTACTTTGTATTCCAACAAGTTTTCGACAGGTTTTATATAAAACTAGTTGTTTTCGAAAACTTGTGTTTAGCAAAAATGTATGGTAAAACTAGTGTTTTCGTTCAGGTTTTGGGGGTTTTCAACGAAAACCGTGTTTTCAGCTCGGTGTGAAAACCCTTTTAGATTATTTTACATTTCTTTTGAGTTTGTTCATATCTAACCACTTGAAAATTTAATTAATATCAGAGTTCAGTAACTCAGAAATAAACTGCATGTCTTTACCAGATACAAATAATAAGGCATTATCTGCAAATAACGAAATTGTATAATATTTTGACGCTTTTCTTATATCATTTAAATAAATTAAAAATAGAAGAGCCCCCAGTTTTGTTCCTTGAGGTAGACAAATTGAAGTTTCTTTACTGTTGGATAAACACTGATTTACTTTAGTTCGTTGAGTTCTGTCACTCAAATATGATTGAAACCAGTTAGGTTATTTATTTTTAATGCCGTGTTTACTCAGTTTTATAAGAAGAATTGATCTATCAACTGTTTCAAAAGCTCTTTGAAAGTCAAGAAAACAGCTAAGATTTTATTTTGATCGTGTCTTTCAATTTTTAGTGTAAAGTGCTGTTTCACAAGAGTTAAACGCCTTGTTGGAAATACTTATTTACAATACTCAGTAATAAGGGGCTTATGAGATCGAAACAATCTAATATTATTTGAATATTTAATTTTAAGGAATCATTTTTTTATTCATTTTCTTAAAAATTGTATAAAGTTCACTATATGTACAAATGTAAGTCTTTTTGGCCAGTTGAAGTTTCTGTTAATATACATTTCCTATACTTCTATAAATGATCCAATCTTCTGGAATATGGAAGAAAGCTGCTTTTTGATGAGATCGTATTTATCATTTTTTAATGAATTTAATTCATCAGTAAACCACTCATTGTTACTGGGTAGATACGTTTACCAATGGTTACCTCAATAACAGTGTTATCCTAAGATTCGTTTAATATTTTCGACAAATCGTCCGAATTTACTATACAACCGATTTTGTTTTGTAAAATTTAGTAAAACCAATTTGTCTGATATTTAAACATTTAAATTGTTTTAACGCTTTTATTTTTATTAAGTTTTCTTAGAGGAATTTGTACAATTATTGATTAATAGTCACTTATTTTTAACTCGTTTATAGTGCCACGGTATTCTTAAAAGCCCTAGATGGTGTCAAAGCCGACGTCACAGCCATCCAAGAAGTGCGATGGGATGGTGAAGGCACAAGGAGGATAAAAAACTGTGACATCTACTACGGCAAGTGCTACAGGACAAGGAAACAGCGGCTATTTGGATGCGGATTTGTGATAAGAGGAAGGCTTAGGCAAGAAGTCTTGGGGTTTCGTGGCATAAGCGAACGCATTGTCACAATCCGCATTAAATCCAAATTCAGCAACATCTCGCTGATCTGCGTCCACGCCCCCACGGAGGAAAAAGATGACACGACCAAAGAAGAATTCTACGATCTTCTCGAGAAGACGTATGATGAATGCCCGAAGTACGACACTAAGTTTATTCTTGGTGACTTCAACGCCAAAATCGGAAAGGAGGGTAACTTTGGCTCGACAGTCGGAAAGCATAGCCTGCACGACAACACTTCCGGTAACGGACACAGGCTAATCGACTTTGCTGCGGGGCGAAGTGTCATCTTAGCTAGCACATACTTCCCACACCTCAATATTCACAAGGGGACCTGGCGGTCTCCTGATCAAAATACCGTCAACCAAATTGATCACATTGCGATTGATAGCAGACATGCGTCCAGTGTCATGGATGTCCGCACTTTCCGAGGGGCCAACATAGACTCGGACCACTACCTTGTTGTAGCTAAAGTGCGAATGCGGATCTCCACCAGACCGCAGAACCGAACATCCACTGTGAGAAAGTTTGATGTTGCTAAGTTACAATCGCAAGAGACCGCCACAACCTTTGCCAATCATGTCTCCTCTTATCTCTTGACAAGCCCGGCGCCTGCGCCAAACCCAGAGGCCCAGTGGCAACATTGCAAAATGGCAATCAAAACCGCTGCCACGGATGTTTTGGGTTTCATTAGGCGACCACAACGAAACACCTGGTTTGATGATGAGTGCAGGCTCGCACACTTGGCCAAAGACGAAGCCTATCATGCAGTTCTGAATGCCAGAACTAGAGCTGCCAAGAGCGCTTTCCGTGCGGTGTACCAGCAAAAGAGGAAAGAGGAACATCGGCTTTTCAGAAGAAAAAAAAGAGAACTGGAAAAACGAATGGTTGAATCAATTGAGGGGTGCTACGGCAGAAGCAATGTTCGAAAGTTCTACCAAAGGGTAAAGCATTTGTCCAAGGGTTACAAAGCCCGAGCGGAAGCTTGTAGAGACGAGGGTGGGAATGTCGTTGTAGATACACAGTCGGTGCTGAGAATTTGGAAAGAACACTTCTGCAGACTGTTAAACGGCGAAGACAACCAACTAATCGCTGTCAGGCAGAATGATCCATTCGATTTGGATGATGATGAACAAAATTTCCGTCCTCCCGACCAAGAAGAAGTTCGGATAGCAATATCTAAACTAAAGTCCAACAAGGCTGCTGGAGCTGATGGCCTTACGGCTGAACTCTTCAAAGCAGCGGGAGATGACTTGGTGAGGAGCATACACCAACTCATCTGTACAATCTGGTCGGATGAAAGTATGCCTGACGAATGGAACCTCAGCATTGTGTGCCCTATCCACAAGAAAGGAGATACTCTAAGCTGCGCCAACTACAGAGGTATAAGTCTCCTAAATTTCGCCTATAAAATCTTGTCGGCCATTCTGTGTGAACGTCTGAACCCTTTCGCACGTGAACTGATTGGCCCCTATCAGTTTGGTTTCAGACCCGGTAAGTCAACCGTCGACCAAATTTTCACACTTCGGCAGATTTTGGAAAAGACCCAAGAATTCCAGATCGATACTCACCACCTCTTTATCGATTTTAAAGTCGCCTATGACAGCGTAAACAGGAACGAGCTATATAGAGCCATGTCGCTTCTTGGCATCCCTGCCAAACTCGTTCGATTGTGCAGGATGACTATGGAGAACTCTCGCTGCTCCGTCAAGGTTGGTAAGAACACCACCGACTCATTTAATGTCGAGAAAGGCTTACGACAGGGTGACGCGCTGTCATGTAACCTCTTCAACATCATTCTTGAGGCAATCGTACGCAACTCGCATGTCAACACCAGCGGTACGATTTTTTTTAGATCCGTTCAACTACTTGGCTATGCTGATGATATTGACATTATTGGAAGAACGAAGCGCGCTGTCAGTGGAGCATTCGCAAGTATTGAAGTGGAAGCGGCTCGAATGGGTCTGGCTGTAAATGAAGATAAAACAAAGTATATGCTGTCCTCGGGTGAAGTAGATCATCACCGTAGGCTCGGACAAAACGTCACAATGGACAGATATAACTTTGAGGTTGTCAAGGACTTTGTCTATTTGGGTTCCACTATAACCTCTCAGAACAACATCAGTGAAGAGATCAGTCGAAGAATCACTCTTGCCAATCGCTGTTTCTTCGGGCTAAGAAGGCATCTTAGTAGTAAAGCCCTCTCTCAAAGGACCAAGGAGACACTATACAAGACCCTTATCATCCCAGTCCTGCGGTATGGGGCAGAAGCGTGGACACTGACACAATCGGATGAATACAGGCTGGGGTGCTTTGAGAGAAAGATTCTTCGCGTGATATTCGGGCCTGTATGTATCAATGGAGTATGGAGGAGAAGATTCAATGGCGAACTGTACGGGCTATACAGCGACATTGACTTGGTTAAGAAGCTGAAAATTCAGCGGCTTAGATGGCTGGGCCATGTGGAGCGTATGGACGAAAACGCTTCTGCCCGACGAGTCTTCAATTCCAACCCGGAGGGCCGACGCAGTTCTGGAAGACCCCATCTAAGGTGGCGCGATCAAGTGGTAAACGACGTCAACCAACTTGGTGTGCGCAACTGGAGGCCACTGGCTAGGGACCGGCCTAGCTGGCGAGGATTGTTGGTTGAGGCCGTGGTCCACAATGGACTGTCTGCGCCACCTTAAGTAAGTAAGTAAGGTATTCTTAAATAGACGCTTTAAAATTTCTAATATGGTAATCTTTCAATAAATCAATATTTTAAGAGTACAGTCCATGTCCATATACAATTTTAATTTTTACATACTTTTAACAAAAATGACAATGTAATAAAATACAAAATCATCCTCCAGATAATTTACCCATCGTGGAGGTTCAATCAGGGTGGTATCCGTCGTTCCAAATGATTAGTTGATTAGGATTTTTACCATAATCCCACAATCAAAATCCAAATATGTCGTAGTAATACCTACCTACCTGAAAAGAAAACAAAAAGATTTTTGGAGAAAGGAGAATTGCCACCAGAGTCTGTCTCATGAACCACCCTTCAAAGAGGTTAGTTTCCAAGACATTCCCAGATGACAAAAATATTGTATCTGTTGATTTATAGATGTGTTAATGGTTTATGGTGGTTAAGGGGTAGGTTTCCCTAAAAACAATTGATTGGTGCTTTGCGCTAAGCTTTGCAGCGTTCTCAATTTTTTAAATATTTTAATGAAATAAACGGCTTTTGATTTGAAATATATTAGGTAAAATATTTGTTTGGTTACATACATTTAAAAAAAAAAATGTGTGTGCGTAATTCACACTCGGTTGAAGTGAAACTTCAAAGAAGTTGGTATACCTTATTTACGAGAGAATGAGATGAAATACTGAGCCACCCAGCACCAGTTATCGGATTACTTTCAAACCTTATGTTATGTATGACTAAATGCTTTCAACACGTATCTGTACAAATACAAAAGTTTCAACACATATTCAAGCATACAGACGTACCGACAAACTTTGCGTCGTTTTGACTCCCTTTTAAAGTATGAACTCCAGGACGCCACTATTTAAAACAAGTCAAAAAAATATTCGAAAACTGACTATTTTCAAAAATTCAGGATACTTTTTTAAAATTTAAATTATTTTTTGAATGCCAATTTTTTATAAATACTTTTGTTATGTATTTGTTTGAATTTTGCATTCTTCTTGAATTAAGTTTATTGAAACCTTTTGTAAAGCTTTTCTTGTTAGAAAGCATTCAAATCACGTACCTATATTAACTAACATACTAACTTAATCGTACCAACGCGCCTGCTCACTCGCTTTTGTTTAACATAATGCTTAGTAGACAAAAAGAGGCAAAACGTATGATAGGAGAAAATGAGAGCTAGAATATAAAATACTGTGTCATAATTTTTTTTTTCATTCGTTCTCTCTCAGACTTGTTGCGATATATTTTTTTTTTTAATTGATTTACATATTTGCTTAAAAGTGTCATGTTGCATTTCCGTTTCGTCGAGTTTCAAATTACCCCGATATTAAAGAAGTTTCACTTCAATAATAACACACCACGCTGAATCTTACTAAAAAGCTGTAATACGCAGCCGCATACAGTGTACAGTGTTGTAGCTCACGTAGTTTTCACATACACTAACACACGTTAAATGCTCAAAAACAAGCACGTATTAAACAGTGTGCAATATACATACATACCGACATCTGCTTTCTCGCTCTGGCTCACAAATTACAGGCGACTATGCTTAGAATACGGGAGTGGGGACGCTACGAAGAATGGGACAAAGAGGAGAGACCGATAATATAAAATAGTATGTATATTTCTGTCTCATTCTTTCCTGATTCTAAAGAAGTTTCACTTCAAAACCCTGGGTAGTTACCAGATAAATAAGGGCAGATTACCTTCTTTAAAAATACCTCAAATACTAGCCTTCCTAAAAGAAACCAATTTGGAGGAAGTGCAGTAGGACGAGTATCCTCATCCAGCTCTAAAAGGGGCACAATAGATCTTTAAGGTCGCAGTGCGCTTTTCCCCAATTTAATTCATTCATGCAACTTAAAATAAAATGCATACGATGAAACATAACACAGTTTCCGAGCAAAGAAGTTCAAACTCTTGTGTTTATGTTCCGCATTTTTATTTATTAAATTCAGTCGTTTATAAACAGATACGTCCGTTATTTGTATTTTTAGCCAAAACAACATTTAAAAAAAACATACTGTTTTCTTCATGTCTATTCTTTTTTACGAATTTTGAATGCTTTCGTAATATGTATGAATAATCATGAGAAAACTGACGATATATCGATATATTGATTTTTTTCACCCGATAATTATCGATACTGTTAAAGAATATCGATACGATAAATATCGATATATTTTTTACTTGCCCATCCCTACATTGATCAAAACAAACAAATGCCATGGAGCACGTGCATGAATGAGTAAGATTATAGTATTTATATTCTCACTCGTTCGTGCACACGGTGAGCTAATGCGAGTCATCGGTGCTGCAATATTGGAATACTGAGCGTTACTTCCGTCAGAAAAATAGTATGTATATTTCTGTCTCATTCTTTCCTGGCTTCATCCTACACATTTTTGTATTTGTGTCTCTTACCTGTCGTTTTTTCGTTGCATCCGGTTTGAAATCACAACGATTCTAAAGAAGTTTCACTTCAAAAAAATAAAAATTTAAATAAAAAATCACTTAATTTAAGTAGGTACTTGTTTGAATCAATGGGGATTGTACAATTAAAACTTTTTTATTTTTCTTATATTTTTTTTTGAGAGCAAATAGATGTCAAGTGGTCGTATCATTTTCGTTTTTTTTTTTACTAATTTATTTATTCAAAAAAAAAAATATACAAAACTATGAAAAAAGGGCAAATTTGTAGTGTGGTATAAATGTTATATTTGCTAGAACTTCTAAAATATAAGACTTAGCGAAGTAAAGATAACTTTTTTTCAAAGCCATAATATATTTGCAGTTATTTTTTTTTATGTTTACAATAATTTTTTATACAAAGAATCAAAAAACATTCTTTTTTTTACAATAGTTTTCAAGCTCCCCGGGTTGGGCCGGCAAGTAATTTGTTGTATTGCTTGTAAATAGTTTTTAAATCAAAGCACCATACATCCTTTGAAAGCTCTCGGTAAACATTTTTTTTTCCATATTTAAAGGAGAGCTACAGTACGTTTGCAACGAACTGTTGGATACCCTATTCCCCACATTTTTGTGTATGTATATGCATATGCGTTCGCCTCCTTCGCAGCCATCCGCTGTTCCAGTATCGGAAACAAAATTCTTCTTTAGCAGGCAGGGAAGAATTCAATAAAATAAATTTTGTTTGGCCGATGTACAATAACTGCTGTCACAATAAAAAAAGGCGTGTGCCAAGCCTACAGCTGAGCCTTTTTATTGCCAGGGTAATCACTATATGAGCTCATCATTCAATTTTAAGCTTGCAGATCGATTTGAACAAAACAAGACGAAATTAAAATTTTTAGAAATTAGATTTTGATAGGAAATAGCGATTATGGGTGTTTTTAAGAATTCTTGAACTACACTCTGCTGCGTTACCAAGGTATACAAACCGAAGTGTTCATCTTCTTACTTCAAAACTGCGACCGATAGTTAAAAAACATTAAAAAATTAATGCATATTACGACTTTTGATGGAAACGCCCCTTAAAAGTGGGCGTGCCCTAAAAAAATTTAAGAAAAATTTAAAGTACTAACTAAGCTTTGATCATTATAGTCCAGTCATTATAGTAAGTTCACCTCGGAATTCGAGATACCCAGCTGTAAGTCTGTAAATACTTGTATATTGACACCCTAAAAGTTGTCTCAAAACCTACATATGGTAGGGTGTACGCAACTATTAAATTTCAAGGTCAAAGGTCACAAAAATCGGGTTTTTGCGCTTTTTTTGTAAATATCTCATTTCCTATGGGTTTTTTGCTATTTGTATTTATTATCAATATTGTAGAACACAAAATTCTCTACAAATTTAGTTTATGAAATTTTTGTATACGGTGAACCGTTTTCGAGATATAGGGCGAAGAGCGCGCGGTTGCAGGATCACTTCAGGCCAACCGGTGCCTCCGGTCGAAAACGCGCCATATATACTGCCGTCCTAAGAAAAAAGGGCGTATCTCCATTTCTGTAGTTTTGAGAAAAATGCATTTTACTGTTTTTGGTTTTCGCGCCTTCAAATTAAATGTTTTTTAAAATTTTAAAAAATGATTTGTTATTAGAAATAACTGTACTATTTTTGAATAACAATTCACGATATAAGATTTTTAGGTTATTTGTTCCATAAAATGGACTTGCGCCTTTTTTGCTTAGTACAAAACCCCTGAGAAATGGAGATGCGCCTTTTTTGCTTAGCGAAGACATGTAACAAATTGCTTTGATATTTTATGAAATTTTATTAAATAAGTTAAAAATATTTCTTTTCTTTTTTTTTAACAAAAATAACGATTTATATAGAATGAAATGAACGAAAATAAAATTAAGACTTTAAAATACAAAATTAAAATTAGAGATGAATTCATGAATTAAAATCAACGAACATCACCTAAACGAATTTGGTTGGATTTTCAGGAAGTGTCTTTTAAAAATTAGCGGATTGCTGGTAGAATATCACTAAGCTTTTTTACAAGGTCCTGTTTTCGAGAAGACGATAAACCACGTGGTGTTTGCTTTGCGTCGGGGGTGACGTTACCCGTGACTGTACCGTCATTCCTGGCGTAGGAGGCGATGTTAACCGTAGTGGTGACGTCGTTCCTTGTGGCGGAGGCGACAACGACGTCAACCGTGATAACGACGATGTTCTTAAAATTTGATGTTGCTGGATTCGTTTGCGTTTTGCCTTTTCTGTTGGAGTCAAATAACTGGGATCACTCTCGTTTGTTTTCTTCTATTCTAGTTTTTGCTTTGCTAATTAGGAATTCTTGATAGCTAAGAGAGTAAGTTTCTTACCGCGATCCATCGTCTTATTGAATATTTAACCAAAATATTTGTTTAGCCTTCAACAAAAAAAAAAAAAAACACTTCAATTTTTGCTTAACTTACCAGAATATTAAAGAACTCGACAGCCAATTATAAGACAAAACAACTTTTATTACTAAATCTGAAATAGTTTAAAATATCTGAATTCAACAAACAAAAAAGCACAAATCTCAAATTATTGTAAAAGCATCTGAAACTGGTGTCCTTTCTCTTCAGAAGGCTTCATTCAACTAATAAAATAACGCAGTTTCTGTTCTGTTTCCAAGCAAAAAATAATCATTCTCTAACGTGCACAACATCTGCAACTGTTGCTGCACAACGTTATACAAAAAATAATACTGGATACTAAGGAAAAAAGGCACATGAACCAATAAAGTCGTAGGACACTTAGGGGCCAGTTATAGCGACACGGAAACCCAAACCGGAAAAATTTTCAGATGGAAAATTTTGTATGTTATAAATCGATTTTAAACACGAATGCTACACTGATCGATGCTAAATAACTCAGAGAATTTTTTTTGCTAATAAAAGTTTCAATTGAACTAATATTTGTTGTTAAAAATGTATTTATTCTTTTTTATGGTTAAATTTGGTTTTTCGCCACAGCTGATTGACAATTCCACCAAAATGGAACAAATAGTCTTTGCTGTTTCAATCCAATTGTTTTCGCTTTCCACTGGAATTTGAGCTTTCAAAACATTGTTTTCGTTGTAAATTGGGCCATGAAAAGTTTTTCGTTGCAATTTTTGAACAAAATATCATAAGTCAGACTGAGACAGAGGCACTGACCACTGACTTCTGTTTGACATTTATCAAGGAAGTTGTTTATTCACACGCACCGAGCCACCAGTGTCGCCAGCAACGCAGTGTCGTAATGATTTGTAATGTGATTTTTTTGGTAAATGCAGATTTGTGGAAAGAGAATTAATTTTGGATTCATAAATATTTTATTTTTATTTTTTTAGGAGAAACATACAAACATAATTTAATTAATTTAATTTAATTAATGAATTGATTAATGTATTTTTCCGCAAGTGAACAAATAAATGTTAATTAAAATCATTAATTTTCTTATATTTTTAAAGTTTAGATATTAAGAACGTCAAAAGAACACAAATAAAGCAATAACAAAAACAGATCAAATCAATTGTATGTGGTTTTTTCTTGGAAATGTAGATTTGATCTGATTTCCCGTCCAAAAGAAATTGTAACAGATTTGGTCTGTTTTTGTTATTGCTTTATTTGTGTTCTTTTGACGTTCTTAATATCTAAACTTTAAAAATTTAAGAAAAATAATGATTTTAATTCACATTTATTTGTTCACTTGCGGAAAAATACATTAATCAATTCATAACACTCCTTTATTTATTTAAAAACTTTAATCACTTTTCTACAAAAAAAAATCTTCCACAATGAATTTCACAGAATTTAAAAAAAAAACAGATTTGACGCTTGAGAAATGTTAAATTATTTAAGTATATGTGCAAATGTGTGTTAAATTTGATCTGGTCTGATCTGAGATCAAGAAAAAATTGATCCGACGCACCAACAAAAATCACATAAGAATCGATTCACACTAGCTTTGTTTGTTGAACTTTACCCAGGGTCGCCCTGGGTTTCCTTGACAACTCCAAGAGTTGTCAAAAAAACCTGGGTTTTTCGGTTCTCAAAAAAGCGCATGACGGCTGCAGATTGTATATTTTTCACAACGCACAAAATCAAAAGTTTCCATTTTGCTTTATTTGTTCGATTTGTATTTACTTTCATCAAAATAAATGCATTCACTTGCATTTCATTTAGTTTTATAGAAAAAAATACATGAAAAATCAAATACAGAAGAAAAATACACAAGAAATGCTTGACAGCAAAAGTCACTTCAACAGCTGATTCGTTACCTCAACTCGCCCCAGCTAAATAGCAAGATCGACTTCAGGGTGACTTCAGGGCGACCCCAGGTTTAAAAAAACAGAGAATTTTGTATTGAGCGCGAGTTGAGGTAATTCAAAAAACACGCTGTGGCGACCCCAGGGTGACTTCAGGGCTCAACAAACAAAGCTACTATAATTTCATTTAAAATCTTTTTTCTTGCTCACTCTCACTCATCCGACTTCGTTTCACCCCGAAATAATTTTTTAGTAGTTTTTTTTTCATCTTTATTGAAAATATCATTTTTACACAGTGCAGAAAATTAATACACTGCGTGCGTGTAGATAAACGCCTGTTTTGTGAAATGTCAGAGTAAAATATTTTTTCTGGCATCGTTTTCTTGATCGCTATAAACGCTAAAACCGAAAAAAATATTATTTTCATCTCGTTCCACCCTTTTCGGTTTGGTTTTCTGAATCGCTATAACTGGCCCCTTAGCAAAAAAGGCATATATCCACGCATTTTTTGGATATGTGCCCTTTTTGCTTAGTAAATGGTAGATACCTCTTTTTTGCTTAGGAAAAGAGCAGAAAATGGATATGTGCCCATTTTCATTCGTGGTTTTGACCCATTTCCAGTTGGAAATATTATTTTTTTTTCACATAAAAATAAGACACTGTTTAACGATTTCAAAAATGCCTCAAACTCAATTTTCATTTTTTGGCGCTTACGCCTTTTTTTCTTAGGACGGCAGTATAGTTGATGAACTATCGATAAATCAATGATTATAAATATTTGTCAATTTGTATTATTATTATTATTATTATTTGTTGTTAGGGAGGGCTTAAACAGCTCAGGCACTGCGGTATCTCGGAGATTCCTATTGTGCCAACCCATGTGAGATTTTAGAGCAGCTCTGTTGCTCCAGACAGAGACCAGAACATTAAGATATTCTGTGGATGGAAGGTTTTGAGTTTTTCCAAGGGAACGATCTCGAAACCAAGTGTTCGCTTTCTGAGGCGGAGGAGTGCTGGGCATTCCGTGAGGATATGCAGAATTGTTTCTTCACTTTCAAGGCATAGATGGCAAACGGAGTCTGTTGCTAGTTTCATGTTGTGAAGGTGTTTTTTCAGAGGACAATGTCCGGTTATGATTCCAGTCATTGTTCTCAGAGTTTTCCTATCTAGGTTGAGTAGGAATTTTGTGGTTTTGTGTGAATATTCTGGTACAAATCGTTTGGAGCAGATTTGACCAGGAGTTGATTGCCAAGCTGCATTAGGTTCCATGAGTAGGATGTTTTTGGCAGTGTTTTTGAAGTAATTAGTATTTACTCCGCAGAAGGGTTCTGGGCCAACCAATGGCAATGAGGCGCCCTCTTTGGCCAGGGTGTCGGCCCTTTCATTACCATCGTATCCCTTATGTGCAGGGATCCAATGGAGAATCACAAAATTGAACCTTGCAAGTTCAATGAGTAATAAGACAGTCTCTTGGACTAGCTTATATCTTATGACAGGCATAGCCAGAGCTTTAAGGCCAGCCTGGCTGTCTGAGAAGATGAATATAGTTTTGTTTTTGGCATTCGAGTGACAAAGTATCCTCGCGCATTCGTTAATAGCAAAGACCTCTGTCTGAAATATGGACGAATGAAGACCAAGGCTGACCGAAAAGTTCGCACAAGGTGATTCCCCAAAAATACCGGAACCAGTACCTGTTTCCATTTTTGAGCCATCCGTATACCAGACCAGGTCTTCGCTGGAAGGGTGTGGTTTAAAGTTTTCCCAGTCTTCCCTGGGGGGGATGACTATAGAGAAATTTTGTGTGAAGTTATGTGTGGGAATTGTGACATCCAGACACATGCTAAATTCCTTGAGATTTTCCAAGCTGCTGAGAAGCGATGGGTGGCCCCTTGCATTTAGGTTTAAGGTTACATACTCTTCGTGAAAGGAACGATCCCACAATTACATTAATTGCAAATGTATGTAGGTGTGGTCCGCATGCATCCCGTTATGCATGTCGTTGCTAGTCATTGTATTTTTTCTAGCTTTATTATGGCAGTATTTCTTTAAATGTTATTAACAAATTTATTTATTTATTTAATTTCTAACAAGTACATAAGACTGTCATAGAATAACTTAAATATAAACTTAAACCTAATTGATTAAATATTATTTAAAAGCAACGATTTACATTCATTTCGGCTTAAATGGAAATCTAATAGATCTTCGAATTGATTGAAACAGGAAGCAGCATTGCATATAGGATTATTTGACCCGTAATTCGTATTGTGCCTACGGACATAAAAGAAATCGTTTTCCCTAGGTCGTAAGCAACGCACAGGTGCATAAATATTAAATAACGATAGCAAGTTCGGGCAGTCAATGTGACCACAAATAATGTCCCTAGCAAACATTGCGAAATAATAAATTCGTCTGGTTCGAAGGGGTTTTAACTGAATTAACTGACATCGAATTTCATAAGTAGGCATTTCAGAATGCAAGTAAGTTTTACGCAAAGCAAAGCTAGTGATTTTTTTTTTGAATTCGTTCAATCCGTAAGGAACTATTGTTATAGTAAGGTCACCATATAACGCAACCATATTCAAGACTTGAGCGAACCAGAGAGACGTACAAACACTTTAAAGTGTAAGCATCACTAAAGTCTTTAGAGTTCCTAAAAATAAAGCCAAGCATGGAATTCGCTTTTGAAATCAAAAAGTCTCTGTGCAAGGTGAAACTCAGTTTGGAATCAAAAATGACTCCCAAATCTTTTTGAGTCGAAACTCGTGTAAGATCAGTCTCAGAGATTTTATATTCAAACAAAATTTGATTTTTAGAACGAGTAAATGACATAACGGAACATTTACGAACATTCAGATACAAACAATTGACTTTACACCAATTTATAAGCCTTCCAATGTCTATTTGAAGTTTTAAACAATCTGACACAGATTTGATTTGCCTATACATTTTAAAATCATCAGCAAAAAGTAATCCATTTGAATCTAAAATAAAGTCTGGTAAATCATTAATAAACAAGAGGAAAAAGAGAGGACCCAAATGACTTCCTTGTGGAACTCCCGAATGATTAAAAATAGCTTTCGAAAGATGCGAACCTAATTTGACATACTCTTTCCGGTTTTTTAGGTAACTCATTATCCATCTGAGTAAAGCAGAATGAAAACCAAAGTTTAACAACTTTCGTTCTAAAATATGGAACTGAACACGATCAAAGGCTTTAGCAAAGTCTGTGTAAATAGCATCCACTTGAAAGTTCATTTCCATATTATAAAGACAAAAGTTGGTGAAAATCGCCAAATTTGTTGTTGTGGATTTTCCACTTACAAATCCATGTTGATCCGCGGATATAAAAGACCGAGTAACAGCGTAGAGTTTTTGCTTGACAATAGCTTCAAATATCTTAGGGACCAATTGTAATTTCGCAATTGGCCTATAGTTTTTAATATCCTGCTTGGAACCCGATTTGTGGATTGGTGTTACAAATGAATATTTCCAGCAATCCAGAAATAAACCTTTGGACAATGAGAGATTAAATATTTTATGAAGTGGGTACAATAAATTATATCTACAATTTTTAACAAATATGGCTGGTATATTGTCAGGTGGAAGAACATGAGAGTTATCAAGAGATGATAGCTCATTTAAAATATCATCCTCAGAATTATAAAGATTACCGAAATTGATGAGGGAATTATTAGGAATTGCATCAAAAGAAGAACTAGGTTCAAAAACATAATTGGATTGAAAGAAATTCGCAAACATATTACAAATACTTTTTAAATCGCTGCTTACAATATCATTATAATTCATTGATAATGGAATACCAACTGATTTTCTTTTCGTATTGAGGAAGGTGCAAAAAGCTTTGGGGTTGTTTTTAATCTTAGATTCAATGGATAAAATATGCTGGCGATAAAGAAATCTTTTCAAAAACTCATATTCTTTTCTCAATTGGCAAAAAACTTTATGAAGAGATGAGTCACGTAAACTTTTTCTATAAATGCGATTCATTTCTCTTTTCAAGTTAGATAATCGCTTATTAAACCAGATTGGTTTATTTGAATTGAAAACTTTTTTGATAGGAATACACTTAGAGAAAACGTCTTCAATTATATGCACAAACAAAACATAGACATCTTCCAATTCAGATGTTCCCGATGAAGTTAATATCCAATCAATTGAAGATAGATAATTATTTACATAACCATAATCTGCTATTAAGAAGTCATAAACATAAACATGCTGATAAGGATCATTGGAATAACAATTTAAAAAAGAAATATCAAAGGATACAAGCAAAGCTTTATGATGAACACTGTTATTAGACAATAAAAAATCGGCTTCCTTAACTGATACATTTAAATCTTCATAAGTATAAACCAAGTCTAAGATACGTCCAATACTATTAAAAATCCCATTTGTTTGAATAAAACACATAGTGAGCATAGAGTCAATCATTTCAATTTCAAAATCTCTTGTGACATTACAGGAAAGCAAACATTTGTCATCATTAGAATAAACCCATTTAACATTACTTAAATTAAAATCACCCAACACCACAATAAATGAATTTGAATCTAAATCCTTAGCAATGGTTTTAATATTAGAAATATGAGCTAATAGATACTTATATTTGAACAAGGAGGTATATATGACAAGAAATAATATATTTTAAAGATGACTCCATCAGAAGAACGAATGTAATCCACGCATACACAAATTTGTTCAATCAAACCAGATAAGACATCAAGATTTACTCAACTACTCCTGAGGGAAGATTTGATCGCCAGCAGAACACCACCTCCTCTTGATAAACCAGTCTGAATCGAACAACGATCTTTCCTGTAGACAGCGTAGCTTGAGTCAAAGAGTTCAGTAGTAAGTATGTTATCACATAACCAAGTTTCTGTTAGAGCAATGACCATATACGAAAATTCGGACACTGCATTAAAGAATTCGGTTGTTTTCGTTCGGAGACCTCCAGAGTTTTGATAGTAAATAGAGCTATCATGATTGGCATACTTATGACAGGCAACAGTTTCAATACAAGCATCAACGATAACATCATCTATACCAGCAACAGATCCATCAGCAACAACGACATCTTCTACAATATGATCAGCTAAAGCAACATCGAAAACTACAGCATTTTGATTGACATCGACAGCAGGGGCAACATGAGCAACAACTTCATAAACATCATAAGCATAAGTATTATGAACATTAAGCTATAATTCGTTTTTAGGTTTAAAATCAAAAATTCGAATTTTTACTCCTCCTGGCCAAAAGTCAGAGCTATAAATAGTTGAAACAAGTTCCAATGGACAGCCAACTTTGAAATTTGTATATTTCAGTTGCGACTCTGAGTCTCTTCTTTATTTTGCCAATAGCTTATAACATTGGAAAAGCGATGGACTCAAATTGGTGTTCGCCGCGATATAGGTTGTTATTGCGTCTGGTGTTGTACTACGTTCAAAACTCGATAAATGGAACCATTTCATTTGGTTATACACCTTAAGTCCCATATCATTTGTGTTTGAACCAAACTTAACTACAGGAGGCACAGAAGAGGTAGGAACAGCGTGTAGATTTTTTAAATGATTTACGTTGTTAGCAATTTTTGAAGTTTTGGCATTTATATCATCAGCAACATGTATTTCATCCGCAGGTTGATGAGGGGTAAGAACATTGTTGTTAGGGTTTTTATCATCACCGAAAGCAGCAACATTTGTTTCCATATCAACTTTTTTTGTAGTTATTCTTATTACATCTTCACCAGAGCTAAAAGCAGCAACATTTGTATCAGTATCATTAGCAAGATCTACGATGTCAACATCAGCGATAAGAGAGGTAACATTTCCAGTAATTGGAGTGGGAGGAACGATGATTGAGTGGTTATTGTTGATCTTATGAGCTTCATCTATGCAAAGAGATTAGTTAAGAGAAACAACAACCTCAGGTTTGAGAGCAGCCGCAGCGACAAGACCTACATCATCGTCATTGTTGTTCAGTGCATTACATACACTCTGTGTCTCGGCTGAAACTGAGAGGAGTGAGGATGCATTGTAGATGGTAGCGGTGATTCATCCGATGAGCTTTTTGAAAGTGACGTAGACTTTGCATTTTTGTCACCTTTTATTTTGCTTAGGGAGGAAAGGGATGGAGACAAATTACTTAGTTTCGGTGAATGGCTTTTTAATGCGGGAGACGAGTTTAATAAACCGGCTTTCTGCGAACTTCGCTTAGGTTCAATGCACTTTTTAATTCTTTGACTTTTTGTTCCATCTCGTACATCTCTACTTACATTTAAGCTAACTTTTTTTTGATTTTGTGTAGGAAAACTACTGGTTTTCTTTTTGTTTGACAATTCAAAATGATTTAGTTCACTTAACGAGTCTTGGAGAAGAGCGAAATGTGTATTTATTTTTTTTATGCAGTCGATTAAAGCAAAGCTCTTACACTTATCACAATTATAGACAATGCTTGCACTAGAATTTATTAAATTGAGTTCACATTCATTCAAACAGGTGCATTTAAAGTGGTCATCAGCTTGGCAGATGCCGCAGGGCACAGCATCGCCCACGGCCAAATCAATAAGGCATTTTTCGCACTTAGCACTCATATTTAGGCAGCAGACAAAGACTATGCGTACGAAGCCAATGAAGAACAGAACAGAACAGAAGTTTTTGGCCACCATACCAACGCTGCATATGTTATTGCGGGTCTCACTACAAAAGTGTAGAGGCTATATGCATCATTTTGGGTTTGAGCCCCCAGTTTTTTCCGCAAATACTACGGCATGTCCAGAGAGATTTTGATGCTCTGTTAGAAATGCGTTCTAGTTGAGGGTTCTATGCCAATTTATTGTCTAGAACGATCCCTAGATATTTTGCTTCTTCTGAAAATGGGATTGTGTCACCATATAGAGAAGGGGGTGTGAGACGATCTACTTTTCGTCTCTTAGTAAAAGGAACAATAACTGTCTTTTTGGGGTTAGTCTCGTACAATGTCCAAGGCTGATTGAAGCCTATTCGATATTGATATTTCTGACGATCCCTGTATGACAATGGCTAGATCATCTGCGAAGCCCACTGCATAAATGCCGTGGGTTTCGAGTGATCTTAGTAGGCTGTCTACGACGATGGACCATAAAAGTGGCGAGAGGACTCCTCCTTGTGGGCAACGTCTAGTTGTGAGTGCAGAAATTTCTATATCTTCGATTTTACTCTGGATAATTCTGCAACTAAGCATGGACATGATCCATTTGCATACAACTTGTGGTACGTTGTGGTACCTGAGTGCACGATCTGTTGACTCAAAAGTGGTGTTATTGAAGGCTTCCTCAATGTCAAGGAAAGCGACTACAAAGATTTCCTTACTATCGATGGAGGATTCAATTTGTGTGACCAAATCATTCAGCGCTGTTTCAGTCGATTTTCCTGGTTGGTATGCATATTGTGTTTTCGATAGAGGCGAGAGCGTTAGAAAGGTGTCACGAATGTGTATGTCAATAACTTTCTCCATGCATTTGAGAGTAAACGACATGAGGCTGATTGGGCGGAAGGATTTAGGACTTGGTTCCAGATCCCTTCCCACCTTTGGTAGATAAATTACTGTTACCTTACGCCAACTATCAGGCAAGTACCCGAAAGCGAGGCTACAGCTAAATAGTTTTGAGAAAATAGGTGCTAGTACATTTGTTCCCTTTTGTAACAGAGCCGGAAATATGCCGTCTTCTCCTGATGCCTTAAACGGTTTCAGTGAGGAGATTGCCCATTTGATGGCATTGGTGTTACAGATATGTCTAGCTGTTTTCCAGTCTCCAGTTGTTGGGATCCTTGACGGTTCCTGTTGTGGAGGTAGGTTTGTGGTTGGGGAGTCCAGAACAATTGATTCTGGAAAGTGGGTTTTTACAAGAAGCTCTAGAGTTTCCTTCTTGCTTTTTGTCTGAGTACCGTTCTCATTGGTAAGAGCTATGGTGGCGGGTTTGTGAGAGGCTATGACTTTATGTAGACGACGACCGCTAGAGGGAACGTCAGATATTCCCTCCACAAATCGCCTAAAAGACTCCTTTTTGGCTCGTTTTATTTCGCAGTTGTATTTGGTTAGAGCATAAGAGTAGGTTTGCCAGTCTTCATTGCGTTTGGCTTTATTGAAGGGTTTTCTTACTCTTGATCTTAGTTTTCTTAGATCGGTGTTCCACCAGCTGGTTTGTCTCTTGACTGTTTTAACTTTCAGGGGACAGTTGTTCTCAAAAGCAGAGATAATTGAGTTTCTTGCGTGTTCAGCAAAATACTCGAGTTTATCTTTGGTGTTAATGATAGGGATTTTGTCTTCAAGAGAATGATTCAGCTCTGAACTATAAGCAGTCCAGTCTGTGTTTCTCTTAGGACGGTAAGTTAGACGGACTGGAGTTTCTACATCTAGTTTAAATCGAATGTGTCTATGATCTGAGCATGATGGTTCCGAGGAGACATTCCAGTTATGGATTAAGTTACTAGTAAAGGTAGAGGACAGTGTAATGTCCAGAACCTCTTTTCTAGTTTTGGTAACGAAGGTGGGTTTCTTACCGATGTTATGAACATTTAAATTTTCTTTTGAAATAAAATCAATAAGTGACACCTCTTTTGTTGATGTTCGTACTTCCCCATAGGGTATGATGAGCATTTGCATCACAGCCAAGGACAATATCTGTCTTGGTGTTACGCGCATGCTCGATCAATTTCATTACCTGAATGGGGGGACGTGGTGCTTGGTCATTTCCAGGGAAGTAGGCCGATGCTACTATAAAGTCCTTGGAATTGTCGATCCTTACTACCGCCGCTGTCAAGTCCTCTGAGATGAATTCTGTCAGGGGGAAGAAAGGTGTGTTATTATCAAATATGATACAAGTTCTAGGTCTATTGGGTGAGGTAGAATATAACAGCCTACCTGTTGGTGTTTTTAGGCCTAGGATTTTCCCGCACGTGCTGATCCAAGGTTCTTGCACGAGGGCGATGTTGAGACATTTCTGTCTCATGGTGTTTGTTAAGACCGCTGAAGCGGCCTTAGCGTGTTGGAGGTTAATTTGAACAACCTTCATGTTATTAATATTAAAGAATAAAAACACCTTAAATGACTTTGCCAATTTAAATCTCTTTAATTTAAAAGATTAAACAAAATTAATTAATTTTCGGATGCATTTCGACTATTTGTCATCCTCAGCGAGCACGTTGTACTAAGCTTAAGCTGTCATGGGCTAGGTACAAGTGAGAAAAAGTTCGAAACAAAATTCAAATTAAAAACAATAACAAGAAATTAAAACGTCAACCTGTAGGTTGTTCGATGCATTTGAACAGTGGGGAGCATATTGGGGCTTCCATCGTGTTCATTAATATGCTTCTGTTTATGAACATATAAATGCTTTCATAGGCATCCAGTTTAGTTGCATCGTTTACTTGTTTCTTCAATTTGACGTTGTCCATATCCCACAGTGTGTGATGGTCATGTTCAAGTGCATGAAGTGCGACAGCTGATTTTGTTGCTTGATGTTTTTGAATGCTGGACAAATGTTCTTTCATTCTCACTTCTATGTTCCTTTTTGTTTGGCCAATATATTTTTCTTCGCAATCATTGCATGAGATTTCATAAATACCAGATTTTTGTAGGACGTTGGTTTTATCTTTTAAATTGACAATTAGATTTTGTAATTTGTTGTTGCTGCTGTGTACAATTTCTAAATTATGTTTTTTGAAGACTTGTTTCATTTTATTTGTGAAGTCAGGTATATATGGTAAAGATATTCTCTTTGGTTGTTCTTTTTCAATAGATAATGTGGTGATGCCTCTATTAATCTAACAAAACTATGCATGGATCAAAATATTTGCCAATATGATGGAAAATTCTATCAGATCACAAAAGGTACTTGCATGGGAAACGCCCTATCACCTTTCGCTGCCAATCTTTTTATGTCAAATTTTGAAACCAAAATGAAAGATACAGGAAAGTTACCAACAACTTGGTGGAGATACGTTGACGATGTTGCAGCAATAATTGAAAAAGGAAAAGAAGGAGAAATTTTATCGTATTTAAATACACAACGGCCAACGATTAATTTCACGATAGAAATGGAGGAGAATTCATCTTTACCCTTCCTAGATGTACGTTTGACGCGAAGAATTGACGGCACCATCGAGTTTTCTGTATATAGAAAACCATCAAACACACCATGCTACATTCCATCAGACTCGCACTGCCCAATGTCTCACAAAAAAGCTGCATTTCATAGCATGGTACACCGACTTTGCAGACTTCCGCTTAACATCAAAAATTATATGGAAGAATTAAAGTACATCAAGTACGCTGCTTTGTTAAATGGTTATATGGAAGAAATGATAGTAATTTAGTTGCACTTCATTCAAAAAAGATTAAAATACGAGGCATCACCACATTATCTATTGAAAAAGAACAACCAAAGAGAATATCTTTACCATATATACCTGACTTCACAAATAAAATGAAACAAGTCTTCAAAAAACATAATTTAGAAATTGTACACAGCAGCAACAACAAATTACAAAATCTAATTGTCAATTTAAAAGATAAAACCAACGTCCTACAAAAATCTGGTATTTATGAAATCTCATGCAATGATTGCGAAGAAAAATATATTGGCCAAACAAAAAATAACATAGAAGTGAGAATGAAAGAACATTTGTCCAGCATTCAAAAACATCAAGCAACAAAATCAGCTGTCGCACTTCATGCACTTGAACATGACCATCACACACTGTGGGATATGGACAACGTCAAATTGAAGAAACAAGTAAACGATGCAACTAAACTGGATGCCTATGAAAGCATTTATATGTTCTTAAACAGAAGCATATTAATGAACACGATGGAAGCCCCAATATGCTCCCCACTGTTCAAATGCATCGAACAACCTACAGGTTGACGTTTTAATTTCTTGTTATTGTTTTTAATTTGAATTTTGTTTTGAACTTTTTCTCACTTGTACCTAGCCCATGACAGCTTAAGCTTAGTACAACGTGCTCGCTGAGGATGACAAATAGTCGAAATGCATCCGAAAATTAATAAATTTTGTTTAATCTTTTAAATAAAAGAAATTTAAATTGGCAAAGTCATTTAAGGTGTTTTTATTCTTTAATATTAATGATTTGTGGACTTTGCGGTTATTATTTTATCGTTTTTATTATTAAAATACAACTTCATGTTATTGTTGTTTTTGTTGTGAGGGAGCTTTTGAGTGAGAGCCCCCTCTGTTACCACCAAGTCCCCTGTGTGTTAGTTGACGTTGTGGGTTGGTCGACTTTCCGCTGCTTGTGCTTGACATTGACTGTCCAGCTCTGTTTTTAGCAGGTTTTTGTGTTGTTAAGTCGATGGACCTCGCAGCAGGAGCGAAACCGGGTCTATCCAGTTTGCTGGGCCTAATTTTATGTTTCGCCACCTGCTCAGGAGCGGACTTACCAGCTCCTGGTACAGGTTTTGAAAGGTTAGGAATTGAAGTTCCGCTTGAAGAAGATGCTTTGTCACCCGGAGGAGATGGTTAATCCGTCTCTTTGGGTAACGGGGCATCGGCTTTGCTGACCGTGGAGGTCACAGATTTCGGAGTGCCAGGGTCCTTTTTGAACCTGAACTGGACTCTGTTCATATTATAGAACGGTTGGCAGTTCATTTCCTCAAGAAGAGACACAGAGCGCTCGTCCATCGAAATGATTTAAGCAAGACCCTGGGGGTTGGAAACTTTCCCAAGGATTTTCCATTCTCTTGTAGGAAGAACTTTGTTCTGAAGCCTCAGTAGCCTTAGGACATTTTCTACACTTATTGAAGAGCCAGGGAAGTAAGCTGTGCATACACATGGATTTCGGGAGATCATCTCCCTCCACCATGCGCAGTTTGGCATTCTCCCAAGACGAAATTCCGCAGACTGTTTTCGCTAGCTAGTCTTTGGTGTTAGAATTGGAAAAGTTCACCGTTAGCCATTCTGGTTTGTGCGAGCAGCCCAGAAAACGAATCTGTGGGCCATCTTCTGCGAGCTTATGCAGTTCGCTGATGATGGCATTTTCCACTGCTTTTTGTTGTACTTCGTCTAGATGTCCAACGGGATAGTCGTCAGATACGACACCGACTTTTATCATCCCTGCAACCTCATTGAACAGAAGAGCATTGGATTTTGCCCTTTTACTCGGTTCAGGGGTGATATTGTTTGAACTAGACCTCCGCCTTTTGAAAGTGGTCTCGTTTGCTGTTTGAGATGGACTGGAGAGAACCTTCTCAACTGCTTTGTCGTAAGGCAGATTATCTGCCAGAAGTCTTCTCAAGTGCTTTTTTTGAGACGTTGTAAGTCGTCTCCGCTTGAGGTTAAGTTTTTCAAGCTCAAGTCTTTTCGGATTCCGCTCCAGAAGCTTCACAGCTTCCGTAGTTTTCCACCGTCTGGACAGAGCCTTGACCACCGATGGATTCGAAGTCGCTGTCGGATTGAGCCACTGCTGGACGGTCTATCCATCCAGCAGAGGCAGGAAGTTCAGCCATTGGCTGACAGATGTGGACCAGTCAGCTGTTCCCCCATCAGAGTTATTGGTATTAAAAATATCTATTTTGAATCCCACGAGTAGCTAGGAAAGTAATGCGGTTCATCCACGCAGAGCCCCGCGTTACATGGATAAGGCTAGAAAGATCCTGGAGTTCGCCGGTAAACCAGAATACACCGTTAGCAACTGAGCTATTTGATATATGGGCCCTCAGCTTGGCAGATCATTGGCACGGTTCGGTTGACACCTTGATACCAGCCCATGGGAGAGAAGGTTGAGGAAAGCAGGACAAAGGAAAATAGGAAAAGGGATAGGGATGGGAGGAGGAAGGTAGGGAACCTCGAACCTATGGTCAAATTGCATTGAGGAGTGTTGAACTAATGATGAGTAAAGGAACAACTCAACAATTCAATCTGATCATAGCTGATCCCCATCCTGATCCTGATATCTTCTCTGCTTCATACAACATGATGAAGAAGAAATCCGCCATCAATAATGAACGTCACTTTATTTTCATGTTGTCATACAATGACGATTTTGGAGTTGGATAAGATTTAGTTTCAACTATAGATGTTCGGATATCTTCTCTAATAATTGCTGCTGCAGCTTCTACAATTCTTAGCCTTTCTGCTTCAGGATCTATTTTTTGACTTTCGTACCAAGCTTTTGATAGAATATTAGCTTGTGCTTCACGGAAAGAAATGATTGTGCAAGCTCTTCGTAATTACGATATCGGTTAAGTACTTCTGTTGTAGTCTTGTAATGATAGTTTTATCATCTAGCACATACCCTGTCAAGACATCTTTAAGCTCTTTTAGTGTGAATTAAGAATCATTATTGTTTTCGATGTGATTGAAAATCTCTAACATAGCTTCTGTAACTTGATTATATTGACGAGGTTTCTCAAGAGGCGATGATGATGATGATTTATTTGAAAAGTTTGTAAAGCAAGCAGCATGGTACTTCGCTTCAGCAGCGATCAAATCATACTGTAAAATTATACGACTTTTCACCAATTCTCCGAAATCATCCCCACGTTCTTCTGCTTTCTTGATAACAGTATCTTTGAACTCAAGAGTACTCACATTTTTTATCTTCCACCTGTATTTTTCTCTTTTCTTTTTCTCTGCAGCCTCATCTGCAACTTCGCCACAAAATAAACATTGATTCTTAAAATCAAACACTTCACCTCGTTTTTTACGGAGTACTAATGGAAAAGTTATAGTTTCTCCTTCTTGTTTCCGTTTTGCTGCTTGGATACAGTTTTTACTAATGTAAACACTTCAGCACTTTTCATGCACTTTAATAGAGGTTACTGATTTTAAATAATCATTTTTCCGTCGTTTCGTTCGACACTTGCAGTCCGTAGAGATTTCAAACCACGCACTACTTCAATAAGCGATTCACCTCCCGAATCTGACTTAATACATAGAAAACACAAATCAGCGATAGTTCTTGAAATTGTACGTCCGTTGTTACCAATATACGATTCAAACTGAAATAAAGAGAAGACGGTCGTAACTATACAATACAATTGAACATCTGTCCCTACTGGCTATAAATATAAAGGTCCGTAGTGCATAATAGGTACCCGTATAATTCCCAGGTATAATTTTTGACGTAGTGGAAGGATTTTAAAATTTACAGATTTTAAAGAAGATGCACTTAATTATTTTCTATTTAAAATGTCGTTAGTGTAAAAGGGAATATAATTTTATTATGATTTAAGTTTTTCCCTTAATTATTTTTTAATTTTAGGAAACGGTTATCAGTATTATGGAATAGATATAGATTTAATGCATGATGAAAATGATGAAATATAATATAATAGTTAATACAAATTGACAAATATTTATAATCATTGATTTATCGATAGTTCATCAACTATATTTGGCGCGTTTTCGACTGGAAAACGGTTGACCTGAAGCGATCCTGTGACCGCGCGCTCTCCGCCCTCTATCTCGAAAACGATTCTTACTTACTTACTTATGTTGGCGCCACTGGAGCGTGGTACTCCAAGGCCTTGCTGAGAATGCCCCTCCAGCCGGCTCGATCTCTAGCCTGCTGTCTCCAATTTCGTACTCCAAGTTGACGGATGTCTCCCTCTACCTGGTCACTCCATCGAAGATGAGGTCTACCTTGGCTTCTGACTCCCTCGGGTTTGGCGTTGAAGACTTTACGAGCTGGAGCGTCGATGTCCATTCGCTCTACATGGCCCAGCCATCTTAGTCTTTGGATTCGAATTTTTCTGGCTAGGCTTATGTCGCTGTACAGCTCGTACAGTTCATTGTTATATCTTCTTCTCCAAACGTTGTTTTCGCGATTTACGCAGACAGGACCATAGATCGTACGCAGAACTTTTCTCTCGAAGACTCCAAGTGAATTTTCATCCGATTGGGATAGGGTCCATGCTTCTCCACCATATAGCAGGACCGGGATGATGAGTGTTTTGTACAGTGTCACCTTGGTTCTTCTCGATAGGGCTTTACTTCTCAATTGCTTACTCAGCCCAAAGAAACAGCGATTAGCAAGAGTTAGTCTGCGTTTGATTTCTGCGCTGATGTTGTTGCCCGTGTTTACAGCAGTGCCCAGGTAGACAAATTCACTGACTACCTCGAAGTTATACCTATCAATGGTTACGTTCTGACCAAGTCGGTGGTGGGATTGGACTTTTGTTGATGAAAGCATATACTTCGTCTTGTCCTCGTTTATTTTCAGCCCCATTCTGCTTGCTGCTGATTCCATAGTAGTGAAAGCACCGGTTACTGCTCGCTTTGTTCTTCCTATCACGGCTATGTCGTCAGCAAACCCAAGTAATTGTGTCGATCTATTGAAAATGGTGCCTGATGTACTGGCATGGGTGCTCCGTATTACATTTTCAAGCACAATATTAAAACAGCTGCACGACAGTGCGTCACCTTGTCTTAGCCCTCTGGTGGTTTCGAAGGTTTCAGTAGAGTCTCTACCAACTTGGACGGAACAACGAGCATTCTCCAACGTCATCCTGATAAGGCGGATCAGTTTAGCAGGGATTCTAAAGTTAGACATGGCACGATACAGTTCAACTCTATTAACACTGTCGTAGGCGGCTTTAAAATCGACGAACAGGTGGTGGGTGTCGATGTTATACTCTTGGGTTTTCTCCAGGATCTGGCGTAATGTGAATATTTGGTCGGTGGTAGATTTTCCAGGTCTGAAGTCGAAAACGATTCGCCGTATAAAAACATTTTTTAAACAAAATTTGTAGAGAATTTTGTATTCTACAATATTGATAATAAATTTAAATAGCAAAAAACCCATAGGAAATGAGATATTTACACAAAAAAGCGCAAAAAACCGATTTTTGTGACCTTTGACCTTAAAATTAAATAGTTGCGTACACCCTAACATATGTAGGTTTTGAGACAACTTTAAGGGTGACAATATACAAGTATTTACAGACTTATAGCTGGGTATCTCGAATTCCGAGATTCTTACCTAATTTAAGCTTAAATGACTGGACTATTAGTCAGTATTTAGGCATATGTGTAAAACAACAGCTGAATCGAGTAGTTTTTAAACGATCTTACCTGAACAAAGGTATTTTATGAAAATCACGCCTTTAAAAACGGGCGTATTGAAAAAATTTACACAAGAAAATGTAGATATATTTTTCATGTAACGAACGGAAGGGAAAAAGGTTTAAATTGAATATTGGTAGCAACTTCAATTTTTAAAACTACGTTTTTCGTTCTTTTATGAAAAGTGGGCGTAAGCCAAGCCCGAAATTCAAAAATTTCTTTTCATACACAAAGTTTTTAGTTTCTACTAGAGACGCAAGATTTTGGCTGGCTGATTCATTAAAAATACCGTTTATTTGCAAAAACAATTTTTTATGTTTCTGGTGAAAAGTGGGCGTCAGCCACGCCCAAAATAAAATTTTTTGATTTCATACACAAGATGTTTATGTGCAAGTAATATCCACAAAATTTAATGTTTTTCGCATTAATATAACAATTGGTTTTTTACAAAAAAATTCTTTTAATCACAAAATTAAGTTTACGGTGGAAATGGAGGTGAATGGTGAGCTTCCATATCTCGATGTGAAAGTTATAAGGCGAAATGAAAAACTAATTTTTGATTGGTATAAAAAACCGACTGCATCTGGTCGCCTTATAAATTTCCATTCGAAGCAACCCAAAGAAGTTATTATCAATACGGCACAAAACTTTGTGAACCGGGTTCTTGACATAAGCGATAAATCTTTTCACCAAAAAAACATCAAAATCATCCGAGACACCCTGTTCTCCAATTCCTTCCCCTCTCCGGTTGTCAACAAACTCATCAAAAACCATCAAAAAGAAAAAATGATCAACCAAGCTGATAATCCCCAACAAGTGTGTGTGTATAAGAGTTCACTTTACATACCTCACCTCTCCAACCGCATGAAGACAGCACCAATAAAAGACAACACAAAGACAAAAATAGCTTTCAAGTCTGCATTTCCTCTGAGGAATAAACTTTTTACCAACACAAAAGGTAGAGTGGAGACGTTGGAGAAAGCAGATGTTGTCTATAGGATTAACTGCTTAGGAGGAAAGGAGACGACATGTCCGTCCGTTTACATCGGTACCTCCAAACAAAAATTGAGAAATCGCATCTCTGGTCACAGGTCTGATCTAAATAGCGGGTCTTCTCACAAAACTGCACTAGCTCACCATTGCATAGAAGAAAAACACACACCAGATTTGGAGAATGTAGAAATTCTTCAAACAGAGCAACATTATTCAAAAAGAATGTTGATAGAGATGTTGCATATAATAGATAACAACAATGCTGTCAACCGTAGATCGGATTGTGACAGTCTTAGTACTGTTTATAGCCAACTTATAAATAGGCCAACAAAAAAGAAAAAGATTCAAAATAGGTGATCGTGTAGCGTAATTGGACGTTTAAACTGTTGTTCGAGTAATGTTCTTTAAAAAAAAAAAAAACCAAATTACAATTTTTAAATGCAGTTTTAACTTTGTTTATTTATTTATTTTAGTTACTTTGCCTCAATTGTGTATAAAATGTTTGACTATATCAAATATTAACTGTTTGAAAAAAGTTTTATTGTAAGTTACCTTGACGTCACATTTTTATAATGTTTAATAGTTGTATGCTAATGTTTGTATTACTTTTTATCTTTTGTCATTAACCAATAAAGGCCTGATGAAGAGTATAAACGTACTCGAAACGTTGCGATGAAATAACATCTTTTATTTACTATTGACCTATAGCCCACAAATCAATTAAATATCTATCTCTAACGATAAAAAGGTCACTAAAAATCAGATTTTATAAATCATTATATACTTCTCTCGAAGCTCAAAAGAAATTTTGATTTTTCAAACACTTCGCTTAAACTTTTGTGTAACTATCTGAATGATCGAACTCAACGAGTTAAAACAGAGGTTGGTACGAGTATATCTAATTACCTCGTTACTCAAAAGGGAATTCCTCAAGGCTCAGTTTTGGGTCCCTTAATGTTCTCACTGCTTATAAATGACCTTCCCGATGTAACTCGCAGTTGCTAAATTCAACTTTATGCTAATAATGTGTCACTCTACATCCCTCATCCAATTGGTTTGATGAAGGAAGGATGTTATATTCTTGCTTGGTCGTATGATAATGGTATGAAACTTAATCCTGCTAAGTCAGTTGCTATGTTATGCTCTAGAGGCTAATTAAATCCCTTAGAATTCCCCAATGCTCTTCTTGATAACGTAATAATTGTTTATGTGCATCATGTTAAATACCTGGGTTTTACATTAACAGTAATCTAACCTGCTGTAATGCAATGAGTGATGTTATTAGAAAAATGTACTATGGGCTTCGTTCACTCAGGTCTTCATCAGCTTCTTTTTTACCCAGTATGAAAAAACAACAACTAGTAAAATCGCTTATTCGACCGTATTTCAGCTTTAATAGTTCTGTCCACTACAGGTGTCCTAGTTACCTTAGTGAAAAACTAATATTTGCCTAATCGAATAGAGCACTGACATTAATTATGCCGCGCTTTTTGCACACTATTGCGGAACGTTCATTTTATGTTTCTGCAATTGCAACGAGCCACCAATACCGTCTCTTTTAAGATTAAACTATTTTTACACTTTTCAACTCAAACTTATGTTTTATGCTTATCTTTTTTCTTCTTCTTTTTCTTTTAGAAATTATTCTTGAATTTAATTTTATTTAAATAATATCAAATTTGTGATGTAATTATTATTCTACCTTAGCTTAACTTTTATTAAATAATAATAATAATAATAATAATAATAATAATAATAATAATAATAATAATAATAATAATAATAATAATAATAATAATAATAATAATAATAATAATAATAATAATAATAATAATAATAATAATAATAATAATAATAATAATAATAATAATAATAATAATAATAATAATAATAATAATAATAATAATAATTTACATAGTTATAAAGTATAGTTTGTAATTTAAGTCATTAGATACTTTAAAAGATCCAAATCTTGTGTGTCAATGTAATGTATATATTTCTTTGAAATAAATGAAATGAAATGAAATGAAATAAAATGAAATGAAATGTAATGAAATGAAATGAAATGAAATGAAATGAAATGAAATGAAATGAAATGAAATGAAATGAAATGAAATGAAATGAAATGAAATGAAATGAAATGAAATGAAATGAAATGAAATGAAATGAAATGAAATGAAATGACCTTTTGACCTAGAATAACTTCTTACGCATCGGTCAGGTCGATGGGGATGCTGCTTCATTTATTTAAAATGGTGCTCCCAACTTCTGTGTTTTTTGTCTATTTCGACTATAATCACAGGTAAGAAATAACATTTAATCTATTAACAATACATTTCACTAACGAATAAAAACAGGAGAATCTGGGAACTTAACAATAACTTATAAACGAACGAATGTAATTTGAAATACTCGATGGATGCAGTCAGAGTGAACATGGTAACGCAAAATATGCATATTGTGTTCTGGACGGATGCGTTGAAAGTTAACTTTGGATAATGTTCAAAACTCCTGAAAGAGGAGTGTATTTGTTTTGCTGACTAGTAGATTTAAGTTTGAGCCTAATGGCAGTAAATCTACTTCTAAAGGAGTAGGTTCACAGCACTGCTTACAACAAACCAGTCAAAACAAAACTATTCAAATAAAGCATGAAAATTAATCTACCTCTTACTTTACAAACTTGCTATAAATTTTTTCCTGAATTTAATTTGTAAATTAAATCAAGACACTATGTGTAGATAATAATCAAATATGAGACTATGATGATAGGAAAGACATGGACAAATGAGTCGGAAAATGAACTCGTCCGTCTGTGGTTCTTTCTGACTCTTTTTGGTAGTTTTTAGTCTCCCCAGGTGGTTTTTGAATTTGTATTTCTATGTTTAAAAATAAACTACTTATATTACTTTTATTAAGGAACAGTCTCAAATACATTTTGATCCCATAGAACGGGGCTTGAATTTACTTCAATGAAATGCACAAGTATTCTGACAGCACAATAGCTAGATATCACCAACATATCAGATTCAAAAAAAAAAATAGTTTTAATAATTAAAAAATATGTTGAGAGTTGGTGAGTTTTCCTTATTTTTCTCATTTAAAACCAAGTTTTCGAAAACTAATATTGCGACAGATGAACGAACAAAATTGAGGCGATCGATGTAAGAAAAGTTTCACTTTAAAAAAAATCCTTTTACAATAGGTAAGGGCATATCTCCAATTTTGATATCATTTTTTTGGGATTTTAAGAAAAGGCTTACTTTGGTGTAGCCTGACCCATTTAAAGATAATTTTTCTGTTGATACTTGCGGTAGAAACTGCATTTTGGACTATTTTTAAAACAAATACTAGCCTTGTTAATGCTCTTGAATTAATTTGTATCTTGTCTGATTTTTAAGATATCCAGTTTCTAGCCTGTTTCATTATTCCTAGGAATGGCCTTTGGAGTTAATTTTTTTCTAGAAAATGCGTAGTAGATATACTTTTTTTTAAGAACGTAACAATAGTATAATAAAAATTAGAAACAAGTTTGCAGAAAAATCCACAAATCTTATGATATTTCGAAAAACCCACAGCAGGTAAAAATAGCAAAATTGGGCATTGTTGTCGTAAGCTGCAAAGGTTATGAATAAAAACGATTTCTTTTTGGGTTTAGGTAATTTTTATTTATTTTGTATGTGTACTAAAACATAAAAAACCCATAGATTTAATGATAGATACTTGTGAAAACATGCAGTAGCAAAGGAAGGGTTTTCCATTTTTGTACCTATTTTTCTAACAACAACAACAAAAATGGTAAAAAATATTTGAAATCAAAATCAGTTAATCAGTTGAATTTGTAATGACAAAGCAACAGTAGTTGATCAGAAAAGTTTTTTGAAATGTCTACATTTACAAACCAAAGATACGCAGACATTATTAATGTTTCTGGGCAGTGCAATGAAAGTGCAACTATTGCGCGACAAAGAACTTATGAACTTTATCCAAACTGACGGCTTCTAAATAAACCATTGGAAAACCACTCCTATTGTCAAATGTGTTAGAAACTCAGCAAACCTTGTTAAACCTGCTGCAGGTTATCAGAAGTATAATTTATGGTTTTTTTTCTGTATTAGTGCGCACATAAAATAAATTGTACATTAACCCAAAAAAATTGCTTTATTCATAACCTTTGCAGCAATTATTTTTTGCATGTTTTTCGAAGTACCTACCATAAAATCTGTGGGCTTTTCTGCATTTTTTTCTAATTTTTATTATTTTAACCTACGTTTTAAATTGACCCAAGAGTAAAAATAATTAACATGGGCAGGAGAAATGGAACAGGTAGGAAACTGGATATCTAAAAACTGAGACAAGACATCAAATTTATTTAAACGCATTTACAAAAGTTAGTATTTTTTCTAAAAATAAAGTCCTTAATAAATTACCGTTAACATGGGCGAAGCCCTTTCTTAAATCCCCAAAAGCTTATATCAAAATCGGAGATATGTCCATACTGGCGAATGTTTTTTTCTTAAAATATACCGAAGAATCATGCCTTAAAATATTGCGTGAAAGTGAAAAGATATACTGTATCATACGTACATTTAAAAAAATAAAGCTGGTTAAACGTTTCTGCATTCTTTTCTCGATGTTAGATGGTTATTAGAGAAATATTAATACATAATTAGTTTGTTTACAAAAAAACCGTAAAAAAATATTGTTTTTTCCGATATTGCAATTAATTTAGCCAACTAAAAAGCAGTATGGCGCGACCCACTCGTGCATTTAAGTAATTTCAGAATCAATTTTTAAAAGAGCAAATAGATTTCGTGACTAGTTGCTCTTGTAAGCCCGTGGTATTTACGAATAAAGTGTACTTTTTTGTTCTTCGTGAACTTTCGTTCGATTTTGAATAACAATTTAATTTCTAGAAATAATTTGTGCTACAACAAATCAAAAGCAAAATCACTAGATTTATTCCACTCTTTTTATTTATCCAAACTAAATATATAAGCTAATATTTATCAATATATTGATTCAGAATTATTATTGGTAACATTTTTGCGAACATTTAAATGGAAAATGCAACACCTGCAGTTCGACCTACAAATTTGTCTACAGGTTCCGTTGCGGAAAGAGTAATGATGTTTGAGAAGTGTCCTGAGGATGAAGTGTATATTAAAAACAGAAAACAAAGCTTGGAGCTTAATGTTACTAGAGTAAGTACATAATTGTAGATTTATTTAAGCCCACTACAAACTAAGTTTTTAAACACCGATACTATTTTGTGCCAGGTTTTAACTTTGTATGTGAACAAGCTGTCTTGTTTTCTTTTGTATTTAAAATACTAAATAATAAAAAAGTATAAATTGGCGAAATTGTTCAAAAGTTTTGACAGAAGTAAATAAAACTTTTTAAGTAAGCAATACTCCTTTCTTATGTCACTTCATGCCTGTCTTAACTTGTGTGATTTACTATCGCACACGGTTGTGAAGACATTGTGTTTACTTTATAAATAAATAGTGTTCCATTTAACAAAAACCGGAAAACCTTTAATAGATTTACTCGATTTAAGTTTGGTGAATTTCTGAAGAACGGTATCTTAAGGATCTCCCCAAATATTTGCTTGCTAGCAATTTTTTTTTAATAAAAGCTTTTATTTACTCATATTCTATTTATAGATCTTTGCATTTTGTACGTACATATACGGATCCCTACATCCAAGCGTAACTATATATATTATATGGGATCCATTCAAAATCCCGAAAATCAAATTCCCGAAAGTTCAAAATCCTGAAAAATCAAAATCCCGAAAAATCAAAATACCGAAAAATCAAAATCTCGAAAAATCAAAATCCCGAAAAATCAAAATCCCGAAAAATCAGAATCCCGAATGTTCAAAATCCCGAATGATAAAAAGCTAATTAATTACAAATGTTACAGACACAGGCGCCTGCCTGACAAATTTACATACCCTTAGCGGAGCAGCGAAGCTGCGTGAGCGCGGTGTGCCCCCGAAAAAGGAGGAGAAAATCAAAAGATCCCGCGAAGCGGGCCACCCAGGTCAAATTAATTACAAATGTTACAGACACAGGCGCCTGCCTGACAAATTTACATACCCTTAGCGGAGCAGCGAAGCTGCGTGAGCGCGGTGTGCCCCCGAAAAAGGAGGAGAAAATCAAAAGATCCCGCGAAGCGGGCCACCCAGGTCAAATTAATTACAAATTTTACAGACACAGGCGCCTGCCTGACAAATTTACATACCCTTAGCGGAGCAGCGAAGCTGCGTGAGCGCGGTGTGCCCCCGAAAAAGGAGGAGAAAATCAAAAGATCCCGCGAAGCGGGCCACCCAGGTCAAATTAATTACAAGTATTACAGACACAGGCGCCTGCCTGACAAATTGACATACCCTTAGCGGAGCAGCGAAGCTGCGTGAGCGGGTGTGTCCCCGAAAAAGGGAGTTAAAATCCGAAGAACCCGCTAGGCGGGCTACCCAACTACTGCTGATTATGAAAACTTTTGACACAGGCGCCTGCCTGCATCACTAATCCAATTTTTCAGTATTGATTGCTATTCGGGATTTTTTCGGGATTTTGATTTTACGGGATTTTGATTTTTCGGGATTTTGATTTTTCGGGATTTTGATTTTTCGGGAATTTGATTTTTCGGGATTTTGATTTTTCGGGATTTTGAACTTTCGGGATTTTGGTTTTCGGGATTTTGAACCAGACCCATATTATATCTACATATATTATAGAATGTACCTATACACAAAAGTCTGCGATGTGAAGAAAAAAAGAAAGAACGATCGATCTGTTTTGTGTTTAGAAACTAACTCAACTTCTCAAATCGCATGCCCACTTTCGACACTTGATTGTCTCAAAGCTTCATTATTGCAAACCTTGCATTTATGAAACCTATTTTTACACCACATGTATGTACGTATATATTATGTATGTATATATTTGTTTAGTATAATTTACTATTTACAAGAAAAAACTGATCACAGTATGCTTAAAGCCTTTGGTTGTTTAATAGATAATTACAATATGGAATATTTATTGATTTAAACATTAGATTAACATAATATAATTAAATAAACTTCTTTTAAAATTTTGGAAATTTGATTCATTCTTAATATTATTTGGTAGTTCATTAAAATATTTGATGCCTTTGTACACAACCATATTTTGTGTTTTACTGTCTCTATAAAAGGGCAATCTAAAATTTTCATTTGATCTCAAGTTATAAGGTTTAATTTTATGAGTTAAATTTAATTTGTCTGATAGATATTCTGGAATCAGTTTGTTTTTAATCTTAAACTCGAGTAATGTTGAGTTGTAAAATGTCCTCTGTCTGATGTTAAGCCATTTCAGGCATGATAGCCACCAAACGAAAGTTTTTGTAGGATTTTGATTTTAGTTGTATTTCCCATGAATAATATTGTTGAACAGAATTCGAGGTGAGGTTTGATTAGTATAGGTTGGGTCGAGACAAGAAAAAAATCGTTGGTTCCGGTATTTTTGAACAGCTTGGCAACAAAAACAGTGCCATACGGTTATCACTGTTGAACTAAAAACTAATAAAAGCATTGAATTTAAATAGCAAAAGTAATAGGTACTTAATAACGTAAAATTTGTTGCGTTGCCGGTCAATCCCGGTTGGTGTCAAACACAACACAACCTCATAACACTAACTAATATTAAGAATAAGCACGTAACAATAATAAACTCATAGCGAAATTAATGATAGCAATATTGAATCAAGTACCTTAAAGGAACACACATTGTATATATTATGTGCATAAGAAGTGTATAGATGTACAATTATCAATTCTTTCATTTCTTTTGGGTTCCTTCACGGCTGGCATCCTAGTGATGTTTTCAGGTTGAAGTTCCCAGTTACCTGAAAAAAAAAATAATAAACGATAAGAACAGGGTACAGGAGAATAATTATCACTGGAGACAATTGCCTGGACGAACTCCGCAGGTTCGCACAGAAAACATTCTCCTGCGATAAATTGTATCACTTATCCGTTCTTTTAGGTGTTTTGGCTGCTTTAGGGATTTCCCAGGTATACTTTAAACTAGTTTGAATGTCTGAAATACAGGAAAAAAAATATTACAAAAACAAACCAAGAAACCAAATATGCACAACGATAACATGTAAACAAACTCACCAGCATCCTTGTGTGGCTTCCGATTTAGTAGTTTGCTGTCTCCGTTTGTTTTTTTTTAACAACTTCACCAGCTTAGGTGTTGAATTCCATATATCTAATTTTTTTGTTAGTTTTTTTTATATAATTATGTATTTTGATTCGTGAAAAAGAAATTAGATACAAATTTAACCACTTCAAAAAAAATTTCCATTAAAATATGATGAAGAAATGTCAGACAGATGTCAAAACTTTGACAGCAAAAGCTATTCATGATGGCGCTGTTTGTTTTCTCCACGGAAACGATCTCGGTGCCATGATTGAAAAGCTCTTTTACGCCAAATCGGTTAAATTTCAAAAAGGGAGTAAAAGAGTGTCGGTAAAATGTGATATGAAGTGCAATATTTTTAGTTTTAGGAAATAACATGAGAAATCAAGACTGATTAGGGTTAAGTTTATGTTGTCAGGTTTGTTTTTGTATTTATGTATGTATTTATTAATTAGGTTTTAGTTTTTTTTTGTACGGCGAAGTTGATCGTAATTATGGAGTAGGTATAGTAGTGCAGGTATACAAGTATCCACTCACATTTACACATACGTCGATTTTTTCGGTTTAGAGAGAGTCTCCAAATTGAATAAGTGTGTGTAGGTGTCTTTAGCTGGGGAAAAAGGCTTTAAATGTATTTCGAAGAAGGTCGGAAATTATATATTTCGAAAGATGAAAATTAAATATAGAGTAAAGTGCAATGAACTTAAATGAAAAAAAAAAAAACGTTATGACGAGTACATAATCATTTGAATATTCAAAGTGGAAGTGCCAACATCTGTTGAAAGAGTTGCCGTAGAAACGGTCAATTAGCAGTATTCGTGCTTAGAAAAATTTCTTTTTGAAAAAAAAAAAAAAAAAAAAATGTTATTGGATTAAGATCATCAACATCCAGAAATTGGAGTATTTCAATTAATTTAAATAATGTGAGTTAATCCTAGTTTCGGACAATTTTCTTGAATTAATCAGAAACGAGAAAATTTAAATTCGCTACGAATCCGTACGAGGAAAAAGAGATACCCGTATTCCTGTTTTTATATCAAGGGCATATAGAGGTTTGATGGCAAAATACATAAAAATTGAAAAGGAAGGGGTGATCCTTAATTTTATTTTAATTACCAAAAAAAAAACTAGGTTTTGGGTCAGACAAGGAATACTCCTTTTTTATACGCTGCCACCTGCAGAAGGAAAATAGCTGTTAACCTAACAAAAATTGGCCTAAAAACCTCTGCCTTTTTTTTGAGTTCTTTGGATTTTTGGTGGAAATAAGTATTTCAAAAGTGCCAACAAGTCTATAAAGTGTCGGTGTTTCCAACCGTTCAGTGTGGACTTGAACAAGGGACGTCCCATGGGCATTGGGGTAGTTTGCCTGATCACTCCTTATGCCAACTTGGCGGTCATCTCAAGGACAGGGTGTCCAAACTAAAGAGGATTATAACTAAATTAGTGAAAGTGTAGTCCCTTTCGGACAAGTATAACTTCTCTTTTTGTTTTTTTTTCCTTTCTTCCTTTTTTTACTATTAACTTTTAATGGATAATTTTTAATATTTTTTTTTCAAGTCATTAACGTAAATGTGAGAAAAAGAAAAACAAAAATCAAAATTGAATTGGAGTGTTACTGAAGTGATTTAAACTAGTGAAGTAGATTATCATTTATTGATATATGTATAAGACAAGATATATATATGTATACATATACATAAATATTAATATAAAATAAGGGGATACATCACCATCTAAAAAGAAGGCTCGTAAACGAGAAGTCTGATTCATCAACCTGAAAGAACTGCCGGCAGGACCTCGAAGGAAGATAAGTGAGAATAAAACAAAAGCAGTAAGTGAATTTTTTTTATATAATTTTGTTCTTTTTACCCTATTTTATATGATATTTATACATATAATTACATATGTATATACATATATATATATATATGAAATAATTTAACAAATCCATATAGCTTCATGACATGAATGGTCACCTGGAGGTTTTGATTTTTTTTTCTTCATTCTCTTTCTTATAAACCTCTCTTTTATAATTCTTAATTACCTTAATTTTTTTTTGACTTTAATTGAATTCCTTAAATTTGATTTTTTTTTTTTTTGTTTTTTTTTGAATTTTTGTTTAGGCCAATGGGCATTTTAAATAAATTTGTTAAATCGAGATCTGGTGAGTTTTGATTTAATATAATGGAGTGCTAAAGTTATTCCTAGGTGCGTGGAGGCTTGGCTGATCCGGCTTCCTGGGGGTATAGAAGAGATGGGGTGACAAGATAAAAGAGGACAAGACTAGTGCAGAAGACTAGGGATTTTTAACAATTAGACATTTTAGGGTAAACTAGATTGTGATTGGGGGATTAGATTTGGGGTCATCTTCCAGATACCGGCCAAGAAGATGACGTTGGTAGTATCTATGATACTAGGGTGGGTAGGCCAGACTTTTGCCATCAACATCGGGCAATGCTTCTGGTGACTTGGCGAACCATTGTATGGGAGAGACTGTGGGGTCGAATTGGTGTGCTGTAGAAACAAAAGAGCAGTTTAGTTATAGCTTCAGATTTAGGTTAATTAGTTTTGAAAGTATACATAACACATATATATACACATATATATACGCATGTATGTACAATCATACATTTATACATATAAATGTATATTATATACATGTATATGTATGCATGTGCAGTATATATATATAAAAATTATATCTAAAAAGATATAAAAACTTAGTCTTAGGATTTTAGGATTTAGTTTAGGGTTAAGTAACTGCCTTTTGAGTTCTGAAATGTACCTCATTTAACCTCTATTTTTCTCTCATACAGTGGCATAGGCCCTTACTTTGTGTGTATCCTTTTCTTTTGTGTTCCTGATCCTGGTTAAATCCCATCCTTAATCCACTTTCCTTTCCCAATCCCTAATACAGGCATGATTTTTTTTTTTTTGTAGAGTGGGAGGTGCTGGAAATAGGGGTAAGAACCACCCCCACTTTCGAGCTGAGCCGAGCAACGACAAGCATGCCGCTACTCCTCTTCTAGCATCGAAGATGCCTCTGTGGCCAATCCTGACTCACAACAATGGCGCCCAACGGATTCGAACGGCTTTGAGATTTATTGTGACTTCAAGGAGATGATTTTTCCTTTAAGGTCATCCCCTTGGACTCATAATGATCTCCTTCATTTTTTTTTTCTAAAAATATCCCAACCTTTAACACAACTTAAGGGACCGTTTATGCTCTTTGTTTAGCAGCGGGTAAGGAATGGCTGTCCAATCATTCAGATCCAGTACCAGATGATTAGTGAGGTAATTCGGAGCTTGCTATTACTCAAAGAGCGGAATAAGTGGACGGGCAAATTATTTGCGGCTTTCCATACAGTCAGGCTCAGTCAGACTTATAGTGAGGCGTAGGTGGGTTGTCCTGAAATTTATTCGTGTGGAGGAGCATCTCCTGGTTCCTAGCCGTCCTATCATTAGGTTCATTACCAGATGGTACGAAGTGGCAGGAAAACAGGAATGCTCCAAAGCACTCGTCAAGTCACGGGAGTACCTGTCACAATCTCGACGGACATTAGTTAGGACGACAGACAAAATACACAATCTCTTCCCCCAGGTAGTTTTGGAAAATCAGTCTGGTTTCCACTCACCTGATCAAAGTATTAAACAAACAACTCTTATAACATATTCATCGAAAAAGGAATTTTTTTTTTTTTTTTCTTCGAAAATTTTTAAATTTGAAATATAGCATCGAAAGAAATCCATAATTCCAAATTAATTCCAAACCGAAAAGTAATTTTTGAATCCAGCTAATTTTTTTTTATCAGTTGAATTCCATTTTTATATACCTTTTAATTTTTCTTATCTTTTTGATTTTTACTTTTATCATTTAACCATATTATAATTTTATTGAATTTTACATAAATTGAATAAAAAAAAAAAAAAAAAAAAAAAAAAAAATATCATGAACGGGGCAAATTCGGGAGCTATCCCAAAGGGCACCCTGTCCAACCAAGAAGCCCAGGGTAGAGACAGACATTATACCCGGCTTATTGCTAGAGGTGATCCAGGTCAACTTATTCACGGCCTACCTCTTCAAGTCCGTAGGCCAAGAAACGCCAACACTGGACTTAACCAATCTCTCTTAGACACCCCTCCCGATGAATTAGGGAATGAATTAAATAATTATGGGGGTGGGTTTCAGGAAGATGGGGCGGTCGGGGGGTCTTTTCAGGGTTCCAATCCTCAATTAGCTTCGACTCAAGTGAACATCGCTCAGCATCTAATCCAATTAGAGGACGGTCAACAAATAGAGACAAGAGAAGAAATGATACAGCGGACACAGGCGCTGAATGAAGAACGCGAAGGAGTTTTGCAAACTGACCAAAGTCAACAAGAGTACGAATACGAAATTTCTTTAGGAGGAGAAAATATTAACAATGTCATCCAATCGGTGGTCTCTCGCTCGCTTCATGAGACTCAAAGCAAAACCATGGCCTTGCTAACCGAGCAAATGAAGAGCATGAAGATGATGCAAAATATGATGAGCACATTCACCGAGAGTATGCAGACTATGAATGAAAGGGTCCGTTTGGTAGAGCAGTCTAACCTGTCGCTATACAATAGACAGGAGCAACAAGAAAAGAGACGTTTGCCAGACCTCACGACTGAACCTCCTAGAGTTCCACTACCAGTCGCAGTACAAACTAGAACCCAAGATAATCCCAGCGTGGAGTCCAACAAACGCGGTGACGTTCATAAGTGGGGGATCAAATTTGATGGAACCTCCAAACATATGACAGTGGAGAGTTTCCTATTCAGAATTGAAAACCTGCAAAAGAAGAAGGGTGTCTCAAATGAAGAAGTCTTCGCCAATTTCCACTATCTATTGACCGGGTCAGCGGAGAAATGGTACTGGCAATTCTTAGAAGAGAAGCGGGGGGATGATCTTCTTAACTATTTTGATTTAAAGACTGAATTGCTTCGCCAGTTTCAAAATAGTAAAGGAGATCATGAAATATGGAGGGCAATTATGGATAGGCGACAACAGCCTCATGAGTCCTTCGACGCCTTTTATGGGGACGTAAGGAGTCTCGTACTCCAAATGCGGAAACGGCCGGCTGAAAAGGATCTAGTATCCATAGTAAGCCAAAACATTAAGGACCGAGTGGCGACACTAATTTTCGGATGCACGATTAATGACATCCAAGACCTGAGGAGCGAGTGCATGCGCGCGGAAAAACTCTTATTCATTAGAGATTCAAAAATAAGAAGACAGGTCAACGAGATCGAAGGACAGGGAATTCCTGACAGCCGAAGTTATTTGTCAGAGTCGGGGGATGAAGACGAAGCACACGTTGCTGCCGTCCAGTACAACAGGACAGATAGACCCCAGACTAACAATAAAATGGACAGACGACAGGCCACTCACAAAACTAATGAACGAGACACATACAAAAACAACGAACGAGACAAAAGAACTGACACTACGAAAGACAATACTATGACTTCAGCGGCGGCGTGCCCCTCTACATTCCACGCTCTGACATGCTTCAGCTGTGGACAAGGAAACATTTCCTTTAAGTGCGCTTCGTGCCAGGGAAACCTGAAGGCCAGCAGTGTACCCGGGTCTACACCGCCGGCGAATATGTTATTCCCGGACGACCTGAGCCAGAAAAAGTGAAAATACTTCAACGAAACCTAGAAGCAAATAGAAAATGGTCAGAAAATAAAGTGCAATACAAAAGCCTCCACCAGAGAATGAAAGAGTATGAGGAGGCCCGAAAAAGAATTTTCAATGAAGAGCTTATCTGTCATCCGGAAAAACAAACGAGTAGAAACTTTAGAAAAATAAAAAAATTAAGGGGAAAAATATCAATGTTAAAACAAAGAAAACACAAAATAGAGTCCACTGTCTTAGCAATATCTGACGACAATCGACCCTATGCTAAGGTATTAATAGATGGGGAAGAAATGCTGGGGTTATTGGATAGTGGGGCCTCTGTAAGTTGTTTGGGGAAAGGTGCAAATCAATTTTTAGATAAACACAATATTCAACTTAAAGCAATGACGGTAGACATAAAAACGGCGGACGGAAAACATCAACGTATTGACGGACGATTTACAACCCAAGTTTCATGGGGCGGTTACACCCAAGAGCTAGAGTTGTATGTCGTCCCAAGCTTGCAACAGCAACTCTATCTAGGGGTAGATTTTTGGAGGACTTTCAAAGTCGCTCCAAACGTTATAAGCGGCCTCGACATTTCACCATCGACGGAAGGGCCGGAAGCTGATACTATGCGCCAGCTTACACCAACACAGTCTGAAGAGCTGGAGCGGGTCAAGCAACAGTTTCCTTCGTTCGCAGTGCTGGGATTGGGTAAGACTAACGTCGAAGAACATGTCATTGAGATGGAAGACGACACCATTCCCATCAAACAACGACATTACCCAATCTCACCTGTCGTTCAAAAACTAATGTACGCCGAGCTGGACCGGATGCTTGAACTCGGCGTGATCGAAGAAAGCAATAGCGCTTACAGCTCTCCAGTTGTGCTGGTGCAGAAGCCAGGCAAGAACAGGCTTTGTTTGGACTCACGGAAGGTGAACGCAGCAACGAAAAAATTTGCGTACCCTCTTCCTCATATAGAAGGGATTTTGAGTCGACTTCACGATACGCATTTCATCTCGAGTATCGATTTGAAGGACGCCTTTTGGCAGATTCCTCTGGAGCTCAAATCAAGAGAGAAAACTGCTTTCACAGTCCCTGGACGGCCGTTGTATCAGTTCACGGTGATGCCATTTGGGCTGTGCAACGCTGCCCAGAGAATGTGCAAGTTGATGGACAAAGTCATTCCCGCTCGTTTGAGGGAGAATGTCTTTGTCTATCTTGATGATCTCTTGATTTGCTCTCCAGACTTTGAGACTCATATAAGCGTTCTCAAGGAGGTAGCGAGATGTTTGCGGGCAGCGGGTCTGACGATAAACGTGGAGAAGAGCAAGTTTTGTTTCAAAGAGATAAAGTACTTGGGCTATTTCGTCGGTGATGGGTGTCTGAGGACCGATCCTGGAAAAGTTTCCGCAGTAAGGGATTTTCCTGTTCCAAAAACCCCTAAGCAACTCCGTCGGTTCCTGGGTATGACAGGATGGTATAGGCGCTTTATTCCAAATTTTGCGTCTATATCAGCCCCTATGACAGACTGTCTTAAGAAAGGGAAGGACTTTACAATGACAAGCGAAGCCTTAACGGCGTTTGATCAGTTAAAAATGACGCTAGTGACTGCACCAATACTAACAAACCCTGACTTCAAACAACACTTTTACATACAATGCGACGCATCAACTTCTGGTGTAGGGAGTGTTCTTTTTCAGTTGGATGACGAGAAAAACGAACGACCAATTGCATTCATGTCCCAGAAGCTTAATTCTGCACAACGGAATTATAGTGTGACGGAACTTGAATGCTTTGCGGCCGTTTTGTCAGTAAAGAAGTTCCGAGCCTACATTGAAGGACTACCTTTCACTATAATCACGGACCACGCAAGTCTCAAGTGGCTGATGTCACAAAAAGACTTGAGTGGACGGCTGGCTCGTTGGAGTTTTAAACTCCAAGGTTTTGATTTTACCATCGAGCATAGGAAGGGTACCCTCAATGTAGTCCCGGATACTCTCTCACGAGTTCATATGGACGAAATCAATACCGCAACGCCAGAAGTTGACTTCAATTCACTATGCTTTGCATCAGAAGAGTATGTTGAGTTGAAGAAGACAGTGAACGAAAATCAAGACAAATTACCAGACGTTTGCATTTCCGACGGCTTCGTCTACAAACGCACTGACAGACGGACAGGAGACCCCATTCAAGAAGACAGAGCCTGGAAGCTCTGGGTTCCGAAGGAGTTGTGTAGGGGACTTTTGCAAACAGCGCATGATTCCTTCACTGCAGGTCACGGCGGAATACATAAAACTCTAGCCAAACTTCGGCAGAGGTATTTCTGGCCTAACATGACGGTCGATGTACAAGAGTATGTCAAAAACTGTGATATTTGTAAGTGCAATAAACCTGTTAATTCAATAAAAAGGCCACCCATGGGTCAACAGACCATCACAGAACGACCTTTCCAACGACTCTACATTGACTTTTTAGGACCATACCCACGAACTAAGAACGGACATACTCACATTTTTATAGCTTTAGACCACTTTACTAAGTACGTTTTCCTAAAACCCATAAGAAAAGCAACAGCAGCTGAGGTAGTAAAATACCTCGAAGAAAGCGTTTTCCACATGTTCGGTGTTCCAGAATATATACACTCAGACAACGGAAAACAGTTTATTTCAGAACTGTTTTCCAGCTTCCTTAACAAATATGGTGTAAAACACATATACACAGCGTTTTACTCACCCCAAGCAAACGCTTCGGAGCGAGTCAATCAGTCTTTGCTGAACAAGATTCGATCTTATCTCAGTACTGATCAACGGAACTGGGACACTCATGTGAGCAACGCAGCATTTTCGCTACGAAGTGTCTTACATGACGCAATCATATTCGAACCTTATTATGCTGCTTTTGGAACGCAAATGGTTCAAAATGGTAAAACCTATGAACTTCTTAGGAAGTTAAATATGTTGAAAGATACAAATATAGATGTTTCAATCAAAGCTGATAAACAGGCATTAATCAGAAAACAAATTTTCGAAAATCTCAAATTAGCCCATCAAAGATCAACCAAAATATATAACACTAGAAGCAAAGATGTTTCATACAAAGTGGGTCAAATCGTCTTCAGACGAAACTTCAAACAGAGCAACTTAGCAGATCATTACAACGCCAAGTTAGCACCCAAATTTATAAAAGCAATTGTTCTTAGAACCATCGGGAACTCTCATTACGAGTTGGGTAATTTAAGTGGACAGAAAGTAGGTACCTTCCATGCGAAGGACATACACATATAATAGGCGGTTCAAAATAATTCTGACGCACTCATGCTGCTGTTGCTTTGCTTTACCCTCGACCTGTGATATACGTATGTGTAAATGTGATGTTTTTTTTTTTGGTGTTATTATAAGTTATTTATTTATTTATTTATTTATTTATTTATTTACAGAGTATTTATTTATAGAGTTAGTTATTTATTTATTAACAGAGTTACCTATTTATTTATTTAATTATTTACAGAGCTATCTATTTTATACCTTTATAGAGATTTATTTATGTACTATTTACTAAACTGTGCTCATTTTGATATGACTTCAGATATGTTGAAATGTGTTATTAAGAAGCAATATTACATAATAACTACCATTTTCCCAAGAGAACAAAGACAGAATACCATATACATAGGTCAGCAGTTCAAAAGCGTTTCCAAAAGAGTAATATGAGTGTATACTCAAAATACACCACAATCACCAAAAACATTAAAAGTTTATAATCACCCTCTATCGAAGCAACTTTATTCTCGACAGCAAAATAAAATAAAATTTGAGAATATAACCAATTAATGCCCGGTCTACTCATTCATAACGACAACTCAGGGAGTGGGACGTGCCACACGCAGTACGAACGGCGAAACTCCAAATAGGAAACAAACGACAAGACCGACTTCGTAATTTTTCGATGCTAGTTTCATCACGACCATTCCAAAACTATCCCCGTGTTTGTTGCGTAGCCGGTCAATCCCGGTTGGTGTCAAACACAACACAACCTCATAACACTAACTAATATTAAGAATAAGCACGTAACAATAATAAACTCATAGCGAAATTAATGATAGCAATATTGAATCAAGTACCTTAAAGGAACACACATTGTATATATTATGTGCATAAGAAGTGTATAGATGTACAATTATCAATTCTTTCATTTCTTTTGGGTTCCTTCACGGCTGGCATCCTAGTGATGTTTTCAGGTTGAAGTTCCCAGTTACCTGAAAAAAAAAAATAATAAACGATAAGAACAGGGTACAGGAGAATAATTATCACTGGAGACAGTTGCCTGGACGAACTCCGCAGGTTCGCACAGAAAACATTCTCCTGCGATAAATTGTATCACTTATCCGTTCTTTTAGGTGTTTTGGCTGCTTTAGGGATTTCCCAGGTATACTTTAAACTAGTTTGAATGTCTGAAATACAGGAAAAAAAATATTACAAAAACAAACCAAGAAACCAAATATGCACAACGATAACATGTAAACAAACTCACCAGCATCCTTGTATGGCTTCCGATTTAGTAGTTTGCTGTCTCCGTTTGTTTTTTTTTTTTAACAACTTCACCAGCTTAGGTGTTGAATTCCATATATCTAATTTTTTTGTTAGTTTTTTTTATATAATTATGTATTTTGATTCGTGAAAAAGAAAATAGATACAAATTTAACCACTTCAAAAAAAAATTTCCATTAAAATATGATGAATGAATGAATGAATGTCAGACAGATGTCAAAACTTTGACAGCAAAAGCTATTCATGATGGCGCTGTTTGTTTTCTCCACGGAAACGATCTCGGTGCCATGATTGAAAAGCTCTTTTACGCCAAATCGGTTAAATTTCACAAAGGGAGTAAAAGAGTGTCGGTAAAATGTGATATGAAGTGCAATATTTTTAGTTTTAGGAAATAACATGAGAAATCAAGACTGATTAGGGTTAAGTTTATGTTGTCAGGTTTGTTTTTGTATTTATGTATGTATTTATTAATTAGGTTTTAGTTTTTTTTTGTACGGCGAAGTTGATCGTAATTATGGAGTAGGTATAGTAGTGCAGGTATACAAGTATCCACTCACATTTACACATACGTCGATTTTTTCGGTTTAGAGAGAGTCTCCAAATTGAATAAGTGTGTGTAGGTGTCTTTAGCTGGGGAAAAAGGCTTTAAATTTATTTCGAAGAAGGTCGGAAATTATATATTTCGAAAGATGAAAATTAAATATGAACTTAAATGGAAAAAAAAAAAACGTTATGACGAGTACATAATCATTTGAATATTCAAAGTGGAAGTGCCAACATCTGTTGAAAGAGTTGCCGTAGAAACGGTCAATTAGCAGTATTCGTGCTTAGAAAAATTTCTTTTTGAAAAAAAAAAAAAAAAAAAAAAAAATTTTTTATTGGATTAAGATCATCAACATCCAGAAATTGGAGTATTTCAATTAATTTAAATAATGTGAGTTAATCCTTGTTTCGGACAATTTTCTTGAATTAATCAAAAAAAATTAATTTCTCCAGAAACGAGAAAATTTAAATTCGCTACGAATCCGTACGAGGAAAAAGAGATACCCGTATTCCTGTTTTTATATCAAGGGCATATAGAGGTATGATGGCAAAATACATAAAAATTGAAAAGGAAAGGGTGATGCTTAATTTTATTTTAATTACCAAAAAAAAAAAAAAACTAGGTTTTGGGTCAGACAAGGAATACTCCATTTGGTACGCTGCCACCTGCAGAAGGAAAATAGCTGTTAACCTAACAAAAATTGGCCTAAAAACCTCTGCCTTTTTTTTGAGTTCTTTGGATTTTTGGTGGAAATAAGTATTTCAAAAGTGCCAACAAGTCTATAAAGTGTCGGTGTTTCCAACCGTTCAGTGTGGACTTGAACAAGGGACGTCCCATGGGCATTGGGGTAGTTTGCCTGATCACTCCTTATGCCAACTTGGCGGTCATCTCAAGGACAGGGTGTCCAAACTAAAGAGGATTATAACTAAATTAGTGAAAGTGTAGTCCCTTTCGGACAAGTATAACTTCTCTTTTTGTTTTTTTTTTCCTTTCTTCCTTTTTTTACTATTAACTTTTAATGGATAATTTTTAATATTTTTTTTTCAAGTCATTAACGTAAATGTGAGAAAAAGAAAAAAAAAATCAAAATTGAATTGGAGTGTTACTGAAGTGATTTAAACTAGTGAAGTAGATTATCATTTATTGATATATGTATAAGACAAGATATATATATGTATACATATACATAAATATTAATATAAAATAAGGGGATACATCACCATCTAAAAAGAAGGCTCGTAAACGAGAAGTCTGATTCATCAACCTGAAAGAACTGCCGGCAGGACCTCGAAGGAAGATAAGTGAGAATAAAACAAAAGCAGTAAGTGAATTTTTTTTATATAATTTTGTTCTTTTTACCCTATTTTATATGATATTTATACATATAATTACATATGTATATACATATATATATAAATATGAAATAATTTAACAAATCCATATAGCTTCATGACATGAATGGTCACCTGGAGGTTTTGATTTTTTTTTCTTCGTTCTCTTTCTTATAAACCTCTCTTTTATAATTCTTAATTACCTTAATTTTTTTTTGACTTTAATTGAATTCCTTAAATTTGATTTTTTTTTTGTTTTTTTTTGAATTTTTGTTTAGGCCAATGGGCATTTTAAATAAATTTGTTAAATCGAGATCTGGTGAGTTTTGATTTAATATAATGGAGTGCTAAAGTTATTCCTAGGTGCGTGGAGGCTTGGCTGATCCGGCTTCCTGGGGGTATAGAAGAGATGGGGTGACAAGATAAAAGAGGACAAGACTAGTGCAGAAGACTAGGGATTTTTAACAATTAGACATTTTAGGGTAAACTAGATTGTGATTGGGGGATTAGATTTGGGGTCATCTTCCAGATACCGGCCAAGAAGATGACGTTGGTAGTATCTATGATACTAGGGTGGGTAGGCCAGACTTTTGCCATCAACATCGGGCAATGCTTCTGGTGACTTGGCGAACCATTGTATGGGAGAGACTGTGGGGTCGAATTGGTGTGCTGTAGAAACAAAAGAGCAGTTTAGTTATAGCTTCAGATTTAGGTTAATTAGTTTTGAAAGTATACATAACACATATATATACACATATATGTACGCATGTATGTACAATCATACATTTAAACATATAAATGTATATTATATACATGTATATGTATGCATGTGCAGTATATATATATAAAAATTATATCTAAAAAGATATAAAAACTTAGTCTTAGGATTTTAGGATTTAGTTTAGGGTTAAGTAACTGCCTTTTGAGTTCTGAAATGTACCTCATTTAACCTCTATTTTTCTCTCATACAGTGGCATAGGCCCTTATTTTGTGTGTATCCTTTTCTTTTGTGTTCCTGATCCTGGTTAAGTCCCATCCTTAATCCACTTTCCTTTCCCAATCCCTAATACAGGCATGTTTATTTTTTTGTTTGTAGAGTGGGAGGTGCTGGAAATAGGGGTAAGAACCACCCCCACTTTCGAGCTGAGCCGAGCAACGACAAGCATGCCGCTACTCCTCTTCTAGCATCGAAGATGCCTCTGTGGCCAATCCTGACTCACAACAATGGCGCCCAACGGATTCGAACGGCTTTGAGATTTATTGTGACTTCAAGGAGATGATTTTTCCTTTAAGGTCATCCCCTTGGACTCATAATGATCTCCTTCATTTTTTTTTTCTAAAAATATCCCAACCTTTAACACAACTTAAGGGACCGTTTATGCTCTTTGTTTAGTAGCGGGTAAGGAATGGCTGTCCAATCATTCAGATCCAGTACCAGATGATTAGTGAGGTAATTCGGAGCTTGCTATTACTCAAAGAGCGGAATAAGTGGACGGGCAAATTATTTGCGGCTTTCCATACAGTCAGGCTCAGTCAGACTTATAGTGAGGCGTAGGTGGGTTGTCCTGAAATTTATTCGTGTGGAGGAGCATCTCCTGGTTCCTAGCCGTCCTATCATTAGGTTCATTACCAGATGGTACGAAGTGGCAGGAAAACAGGAATGCTCCAAAGCACTCGTCAAGTCACGGGAGTACCTGTCACAATCTCGACGGACATTAGTTAGGACGACAGACAAAATACACAATCTCTTCCCCCAGGTAGTTTTGGAAAATCAGTCTGGTTTCCACTCACCTGATCAAAGTATTAGTTTTTAGTTTAACAAAACAACTCTTATAACATATTCATCGAAAAAGGAATTTTTTTTTTTCTTCGAAAATTTTTAAATTTGAAATATAGCATCGAAAGCAAATCCATAATTCCAAATTAATTCCAAACCGAAAAGTAATTTTTGAATCCAGCTAATTTTTTTTTTATCAATTGAATTCCATTTTTATATACCTTTTAATTTTTCTTATCTTTTTGATTTTTACTTTTATCATTTAACCATATTATAATTTTATTGAATTTTACATAAATTGAATAAAAAAAAAAAAAAAAAAAAAAAAAAAATATCATGAACGGGGCAAATTCGGGAGCTATCCCAAAGGGCACCCTGTCCAACCAAGAAGCCCAGGGTAGAGACAGACATTATACCCGGCTTATTGCTAGAGGTGATCCAGGTCAACTTATTCACGGCCTACCTCTTCAAGTCCGTAGGCCAAGAAACGCCAACACTGGACTTAACCAATCTCTCTTAGACACCCCTCCCGATGAATTAGGGAATGAATTAAATAATTATGGGGGTGGGTTTCAGGAAGATGGGGTGGTCGGGGGGTCTTTTCAGGGTTCCAATCCTCAATTAGCTTCGACTCAAGTGAACATCGCTCAGCATCTAATCCAATTAGAGGACGGTCAACAAATAGAGACAAGAGAAGAAATGATACAGCGGACACAGGCTCTGAATGAAGAACGCGAAGGAGTTTTGCAAACTGACCAAAGTCAACAAGAGTACGAATACGAAATTTCTTTAGGAGGAGAAAATATTAACAATGTCATCCAATCGGTGGTCTCTCGCTCGCTTCATGAGACTCAAAGCAAAACCATGGCCTTGCTAACCGAGCAAATGAAGAGCATGAAGATGATGCAAAATATGATGAGCACATTCACCGAGAGTATGCAGACTATGAATGAAAGGGTCCGTTTGGTAGAGCAGTCTAACCTGTCGCTATACAATAGACAGGAGCAACAAGAAAAGAGACGTTTGCCAGACCTCACGACTGAACCTCCTAGAGTTCCACTACCAGTCGCAGTACAAACTAGAACCCAAGATAATCCCAGCGTGGAGTCCAACAAACGCGGTGACGTTCATAAGTGGGGGATCAAATTTGATGGAACCTCCAAACATATGACAGTGGAGAGTTTCCTATTCAGAATTGAAAACCTGCAAAAGAAGAAGGGTGTCTCAAATGAAGAAGTCTTCGCCAATTTCCACTATCTATTGACCGGGTCAGCGGAGAAATGGTACTGGCAATTCTTAGAAGAGAAGCGGGGGGATGATCTTCTTAACTATTTTGATTTAAAGACTGAATTGCTTCGCCAGTTTCAAAATAGTAAAGGAGATCATGAAATATGGAGGGCAATTATGGATAGGCGACAACAGCCTCATGAGTCCTTCGACGCCTTTTATGGGGACGTAAGGAGTCTCGTACTCCAAATGCGGAAACGGCCGGCTGAAAAGGATCTAGTATCCATAGTAAGCCAAAACATTAAGGACCGAGTGGCGACACTAATTTTCGGATGCACGATTAATGACATCCAAGACCTGAGGAGCGAGTGCATGCGCGCGGAAAAACTCTTATTCATTAGAGATTCCAAAATAAGAAGACAGGTCAACGAGATCGAAGGATAGGGAATTCCTGACAGCCGAAGTTATTTGTCAGAGTCGGGGGATGAAGAGGAAGCACACGTTGCTGCCGTCCAGTACAACAGGACAGATAGACCCCAGACTAACAATAAAATGGACAGACGACAGGCCACTCACAAAACTAATGAACGAGACACATACAAAAACAACGAACGAGACAAAAGAACTGACACTACGAAAGACAATACTATGACTTCAGCGGCGGCGTGCCCCTCTACATTCCACGCTCTGACATGCTTCAGCTGTGGACAAGGAAACATTTCCTTTAAGTGCGCTTCGTGCCAGGGAAACCTGAAGGCCAGCAGTGTACCCGGGTCTACACCGCCGGCGAATATGTTATTCCCGGACGACCTGAGCCAGGAAAAGTGAAAATACTTCAACGAAACCTAGAAGCAAATAGAAAATGGTCAGAAAATAAAGTGCAATACAAAAGCCTCCACCAGAGAATGAAAAAGTATGAGGAGGCCCGAAAAAGAATTTTCAATGAAGAGCTTATCTGTCATCCGGAAAAACAAACGAGTAGAAACTTTAGAAAAATAAAAAAATTAAGGGGAAAAATATCAATGTTAAAACAAAGAAAACACAAAATAGAGTCCACTGTCTTAGCAATATCTGACGACAATCGACCCTATGCTAAGGTATTAATAGATGGGGAAGAAATGCTGGGGTTATTGGATAGTGGGGCCTCTGTAAGTTGTTTGGGGAAAGGTGCAAATCAATTTTTAGATAAACACAATATTCAACTTAAAGCAATGACGGTAGACATAAAAACGGCGGACGGAAAACATCAACGTATTGACGGACGATTTACAACCCAAGTTTCATGGGGCGGTTACACCCAAGAGCTAGAGTTGTATGTCGTCCCAAGCTTGCAACAGCAACTCTATCTAGGGGTAGATTTTTGGAGGACTTTCAAAGTCGCTCCAAACGTTATAAGCGGCCTCGACATTTCACCATCGACGGAAGGGCCGGAAGCTGATACTATGCGCCAGCTTACACCAACACAGTCTGAAGAGCTGGAGCGGGTCAAGCAACAGTTTCCTTCGTTCGCAGTGCTGGGATTGGGTAAGACTAACGTCGAAGAACATGTCATTGAGATGGAAGACGACACCATTCCCATCAAACAACGACATTACCCAATCTCACCTGTCGTTCAAAAACTAATGTACGCCGAGCTGGACCGGATGCTTGAACTCGGCGTGATCGAAGAAAGCAATAGCGCTTACAGCTCTCCAGTTGTGCTGGTGCAGAAGCCAGGCAAGAACAGGCTTTGTTTGGACTCACGGAAGGTGAACGCAGCAACGAAAAAATTTGCGTACCCTCTTCCTCATATAGAAGGGATTTTGAGTCGACTTCACGATACGCATTTCATCTCGAGTATCGATTTGAAGGACGCCTTTTGGCAGATTCCTCTGGAGCTCAAATCAAGAGAGAAAACTGCTTTCACAGTCCCTGGACGGCCGTTGTATCAGTTCACGGTGATGCCATTTGGGCTGTGCAACGCTGCCCAGAGAATGTGCAAGTTGATGGACAAAGTCATTCCCGCTCGTTTGAGGGAGAATGTCTTTGTCTATCTTGATGATCTCTTGATTTGCTCTCCAGACTTTGAGACTCATATAAGCGTTCTCAAGGAGGTAGCGAGATGTTTGCGGGCAGCGGGTCTGACGATAAACGTGGAGAAGAGCAAGTTTTGTTTCAAAGAGATAAAGTACTTGGGCTATTTCGTCGGTGATGGGTGTCTGAGGACCGATCCTGGAAAAGTTTCCGCAGTAAGGGATTTTCCTGTTCCAAAAACCCCTAAGCAACTCCGTCGGTTCCTGGGTATGACAGGATGGTATAGGCGCTTTATTCCAAATTTTGCGTCTATATCAGCCCCTATGACAGACTGTCTTAAGAAAGGGAAGGACTTTACAATGACAAGCGAAGCCTTAACGGCGTTTGATCAGTTAAAAATGACGCTAGTGACTGCACCAATACTAACAAACCCTGACTTCAAACAACACTTTTACATACAATGCGACGCATCAACTTCTGGTGTAGGGAGTGTTCTTTTTCAGTTGGATGACGAGAAAAACGAACGACCAATTGCATTCATGTCCCAGAAGCTTAATTCTGCACAACGGAATTATAGTGTGACGGAACTTGAATGCTTTGCGGCCGTTTTGTCAGTAAAGAAGTTCCGAGCCTACATTGAAGGACTACCTTTCACTATAATCACGGACCACGCAAGTCTCAAGTGGCTGATGTCACAAAAAGACTTGAGTGGACGGCTGGCTCGTTGGAGTTTTAAACTCCAAGGTTTTGATTTTACCATCGAGCATAGGAAGGGTACCCTCAATGTAGTCCCGGATACTCTCTCACGAGTTCATATGGACGAAATCAATACCGCAACGCCAGAAGTTGACTTCAATTCACTATGCTTTGCATCAGAAGAGTATGTTGAGTTGAAGAAGACAGTGAACGAAAATCAAGACAAATTACCAGACGTTTGCATTTCCGACGGCTTCGTCTACAAACGCACTGACAGACGGACAGGAGACCCCATTCAAGAAGACAGAGCCTGGAAGCTCTGGGTTCCGAAGGAGTTGTGTAGGGGACTTTTGCAAACAGCGCATGATTCCTTCACTGCAGGTCACGGCGGAATACATAAAACTCTAGCCAAACTTCGGCAGAGGTATTTCTGGCCTAACATGACGGTCGATGTACAAGAGTATGTCAAAAACTGTGATATTTGTAAGTGCAATAAACCTGTTAATTCAATAACAAGGCCACCCATGGGTCAACAGACCATCACAGAACGACCTTTCCAACGACTCTACATTGACTTTTTAGGACCATACCCACGAACTAAGAACGGACATACTCACATTTTTATAGCTTTAGACCACTTTACTAAGTACGTTTTCCTAAAACCCATAAGAAAAGCAACAGCAGCTGAGGTAGTAAAATACCTCGAAGAAAGCGTTTTCCACATGTTCGGTGTTCCAGAATATATACACTCAGACAACGGAAAACAGTTTATTTCAGAACTGTTTTCCAGCTTCCTTAACAAATATGGTGTAAAACACATATACACAGCGTTTTACTCACCCCAAGCAAACGCTTCGGAGCGAGTCAATCAGTCTTTGCTGAACAAGATTCGATCTTATCTCAGTACTGATCAACGTAACTGGGACACTCATGTGAGCAACGCAGCATTTTCGCTACGAAGTGTCTTACATGACGCAATCATATTCGAACCTTATTATGCTGCTTTTGGAACGCAAATGGTTCAAAATGGTAAAACCTATGAACTTCTTAGGAAGTTAAATATGTTGAAAGATACAAATATAGATGTTTCAATCAAAGCTGATAAACAGGCATTAATCAGAAAACAAATTTTCGAAAATCTCAAATTAGCCCATCAAAGATCAACCAAAATATATAACACTAGAAGCAAAGATGTTTCATACAAAGTGGGTCAAATCGTCTTCAGACGAAACTTCAAACAGAGCAACTTAGCAGATCATTACAACGCCAAGTTAGCACCCAAATTTATAAAAGCAATTGTTCTTAGAACCATCGGGAACTCTCATTACGAGTTGGGTAATTTAAGTGGACAGAAAGTAGGTACCTTCCATGCGAAGGACATACACATATAATAGGCGGTTCAAAATAATTCTGACGCACTCATGCTGCTGTTGCTTTGCTTTACCCTCGACCTGTGATATACGTATGTGTAAATGTGATGTTTTTTTTTTTGTGTTATTATAAGTTATTTATTTATTTATTTATTTATTTATTTACAGAGTATTTATTTATAGAGTTAGTTATTTATTTATTAACAGAGTTACCTATTTATTTATTTAATTATTTACAGAGCTATCTATTTTATACCTTTATAGAGATTTATTTATGTACTATTTACTAAACTGTGCTCATTTTGATATGACTTCAGATATGTTGAAATGTGTTATTAAGAAGCAATATTACATAATAACTACCATTTTCCCAAGAGAACAAAGACAGAATACCATATACATAGGTCAGCAGTTCAAAAGCGTTTCCAAAAGAGTAATATGAGTGTATACCCAAAATACACCACAATCACCAAAAACATTAAAAGTTTATAATCACCCTCTATCGAAGCAACTTTATTCTCGACAGCAAAATAAAATAAAATTTGAGAATATAACCAATTAATGCCCGGTCTACTCATTCATAACGACAACTAAGGGAGTGGGACGTGCCACACGCAGTACGAACGGCGAAACTCCAAATAGGAAACAAACGACAAGACCGACTTCGTAATTTGTCGATGCTAGTTTCATCACGACCATTCCAAAACTATCCCCGTGCAAAATGGGGGACTGAACATCCAGACGTGGAAAGTTCTCAAAAACAAGGTCGGGGCCAGAGGTCAGTTGATGGTCATAGTCATTGACAAAAAGTCAGCGGAAGCCATTCTGAAGGTAAACCAATAACTCTACTATAAGTTCGGGACAGTGGCGAGTCTGGACTCAGAAAGATTGATACTTTGCTCGTTCACAAGTTACCCGAAACAGAAGGGCAGGCAGCTACAAACAAAAGTGGTTCCCCCTTAAGATACCCTCCTGAAAACCTACCCTTCTCTCCAAAACCCATAGACCCTCCCTCAACTCCTGAGACGGTTCTCCAAGCATCAACTCTAACCCACAATCCAAACCATCCAGTAGAGATATTGCAAAACCTACCATGGACCTCTCTCCTAGCCGAAAAGAAATTAACGAAACGCTTCCTACAGAAGAAGAAGATCATCTGCTTGCAGATGAGGGGACAGAAGCCCCAATCTCTTAACCGAGATGACCGGACCGGGCAGCATAAGTGAATATTCATCAGGCTAAAGTGGCGTCAGCCATGATAGCCACGAAATTCACGAACGAAAACTTAGGGCTAGCGCTGATCCTAGAACCATGGACATACGGGGGACAAGTAAGGGGCCTTAACTGTAAGGATACAAAGTTAATCTGGGATACGAGAAAAGACTCGCCCAGAACATGTATAATGATAAGAAATAATATAAACTGTATGTCTTTCAGAATTCATTACGAGAGACTTCGTTCCAATCCAAGCGGAAATAAACACCGAGGGCAACCCCCGGACATTAATAATATCATCGGCCTAATTTGCACGGATGTACAAAAACTGGTGGACTACTGCAGCAGTAGGAAACAACCGATTCTAATTGGTTGTGACGTGAACGCCCACCGCACAACATGGGGTAGTAGCTACATAAATCAAAGGATTGAGTACCTTTAATATTTCTTTCTCTAAAGGAACCTAGATATTTTCAATGTAGGGAACACCCTATTTTTATAACTAGAGTAAGAGAAGAAGTTTTAGACTTAACCTTTGCATTGTCAAACTTAAGTCAAGTTTCAAGGGATTGGAGAGTCTCCAAAGAACCCTCAATGTCTGACCACAGAATTATTGTGTTTCTATTACAGGATCTTTTCAAAGAAAATACCTCTGGAAGGAACCCAAGAAAAACAAACTGGCAACTATATAAAAACATCCTCAAAACCAACACTGAACAATTAGGTCCAGTAAGTACGACTAATAGTCACACTGAACTAGAGAATATAGTCAAGCAGTTTAGTGGGGCAATCAATGAGGCGTATGAACTCAGCTGCCATATAAACACTGCTAGAAAACAGAAAGACGCTCAATGAAGGTGCAATAATTTTTCAAAACTAAGATCTAGGGTAAGAAAACTCTTTAATGAGGCAAAGAGAACTGGAGAGTGGCAAAACTATTCCGAAAAGCTTACCAAATACAACAAAGAACTAAGGAAGGCCAAAAGAAACAGCTTCAAAACTTTTTGAGAAGACATCTCCACCACACCTGTAGCTGCCAGACTGCACAAAGCACTGTCGATGGAAAAAACTTTAACATCCTTGGCACTTAGAAATGCAGATGGTAGCTACACAGAACATGAAGAGCAAAGATCTTCTTTGCTACTGAACACACACTTTTCAGGTAGTTCATCCATACTGAACGATAGAATTGAAGGAATACCTTTCAAACCAAACAGAGAAGACTGGAAGATAGCAAAGGCTATCTTTTCAGGGAAAACACTAGAATAGGCAATAAGTACCTTTCAACCTTTCAAGTCACCCGACATAGATGGCATCTTTCCAGCCTTATTACAACAAGGCAAAGATAAATTAATGCCGTACCTCATAAGCATACTTCGAAGGAGCATTGCACTTGTGTATAAACCAAGTCTATGGAGAAAAGCTAAAGTTATGTTCATTCAAAAAACAGGTACAACCCATCCGAAGTCATTGAGACCGATAAGTCTAACATCTTTCCTTTTGAAAACTTTGGAGAAAGTGATCGAGAACTATATTAGATCAGAAGTTCTAAGGAATATGCCTCTTAATCAACGTCAGCATGCCTATAGAGCAGGCAGATCAACAGAGACTGCTCTCTTTGAATTAACGAACACTATTGTTTAAGAATCATTTCATAAAGTATAATTTAAATCAAATTACTTTTACAGTTCATTCAATCTTAAAATAATTTACTAATAAACTCTTTTTGTATTGTTCTATTTGTTATCAGTTGCTTATATTATGTTGATATACCCTATGTTTTGTTAATTCTCATTTTTTCTAACACTAACAGTTCATTATTTTTGTATAAGTCACCTGTAACCATTTACTTTGTATTTTGTTTGCCCTCTTGGAAATCGTCCGTTATGTTTAAGAGATCATTTTGCCTATCGACTCATACTCATGTAAATACAAGTACATACATTATGTAATAATTTCTCCTGTTGTCACTTCGGTTTAGGACATCAGACAGTTCACATCAACAAATAAAATTCGCTGTTCGTTCGTTTATCAAAAAGAAAAAAAATCGTTTTATTTTTCAAGGTCTCAAACATCGTGGTCCTAAATCAAGCCGGATTCAATTATTGTGTTCGAAAATTTGATTAATTTCGTTTTTCTTATTTCACTGAATACAAACTTATGAATGTTTAAATGAATGATTTTCGTGAAAACCTTTATAAATAATTTATATAAAAACTCGATGCATGGTTCTTAAAAGACAGTGATCAATATTTTCTATGAATGATTTTTTCGTGAACTTAAAACTTCACACATATATATTGTGAATTTTAAAATGGCAGACTCGACGACATTACCGGTGCTACGCTCAACACGTGGGCATTTGAAAGGTTCTCTTACGAAGTTAGTTTCTTATGTCGAAGCTATTTCGGAAGCAACCTCGTACTCAGAACTTAAAATTCGATATTATAAAGTTGATGATCTTTGGAAAGAATTTTCGTCAACACAACAACAAATGTATACGTTTGCTGATCAAGAAGGTTATGCTGACCCGACTCCAGAGTTCCATGAATTCGAAACTAAAGTTTTAACTGTTAAATCGGGCCTGTTATCCGCTATTGCCGAACGGGAAAAAGAAGAGAAAAAAAATGATACCGTTGCTCAGCTAGCTGCTCAGCAAAAAATTTTGGTTGACTCGTTAACTCACAAAAGCGATGAACATTTTATTCCGTCGGTAAGAATCGAGCCATTCTCGGGAAACTACAAAGATTGGCCAACGTTTAGCGATACTTTTCAAAGCGTGGTCAAAAATAAACCAAAACTTGCACCAGTTCGAAAATTTCAATTTTTAATTTCATGTCTTCGAGGCGAGGCGTTAAGTCTTTTAAGCCATCTTAAAATATGCGACGAAACGTATGATGAGGCGTGGGATAAACTGCAAAAGCGTTACAACAGACCGCGTCATATTATTAATAGTTTTGTTCAAGCCTTCATGGAACTCCCGTCGGTTCATTCCTTAAACTTTAATACTTTACGAAAATTATCAGACGGAGCAGATGAAATTGTCAGGGGTCTAAACGCAATGTCTTCTCTATCGCGAGATCCATGGCTAATTTACATATTAGTTAGTAAATTAGATGCAGAGAGTCGACAGGCATGGTCTGAAGACAACTATTTGGAAGACGACCCTACTATTGGTCAGCTATTGGACTTTTTAGATCGACGTTGCGAAGCGCTAGAAAGTTGTAAGACAAATACTCGGGAATCTTATCGCAATAAAAAACCATCCATAAAGAGCATGCATGTTTCATACTCGGTTGTTTGCCAAAAATGTAACGAAAATCATAATCTTTCCCAATGTCAATCGTTTCTTGACATGAATGTCCAATCTCGACGAGAGTTCGTCAAAATTAATCGGATTTGTTTTAATTGTCTGCGCAGTGGACATTCTTCAGCTCGCTGCCAATCGAAATTTCGCTGCAAAACATGCCATTCTCGTTATCATTCATTGGTTCATGATGATTCTCTGAATTCATTCAATCACATTGCAACAAATTCAATCCAAAGTAAAACCCAGTTAGTACATGATCCAAGCAAAGACTTTATACCGCAAAAAGCAAGTTATTCGCCTTCATTTGACCTAAATATCAACTCCTCTTTGCTTCGTTCTGGTCAAATATCAAATTTCGGGGTCGATCACCCACGAAACTCGTGCAATCTTGCTTCAACTTCGGCGCATCCTTTAATCAACAATCATTCGGTAAATATAATGGACCCAATTGTCCAGACACTGCTACCAACTGCGCTTGGTAAAATCCTAGACGTCCACGGTAATTATCAGTTAGTTCGTATTCTTATCGATACAGGCTCACAGGTATCTTTTATCACCGAGTCGTGTGTACAAAGACTCGGGCTAAAACGGAAAAATGCCCGTATACCAATAAGTGGTATTGGATCTACTAATGCTGGTATTTCTAGAGGCCTTCTTTCAGTGGTCATAAATTCACGTTGTGATACATATAGTATCTCAGTCGATACTTATATTTTATCGAACGTGACGACAAACTTGCCAACTATGACTTTTAGCGTCGAAGATTGGAACCATCTTCATCGACTTGAATTAGCTGATCCTAGTTTTAATCAACGTGGCCCTGTCGACATATTGCTTGGCGCAGACAAGGTCTGGAATATCTGTCAAGGCAAATGCGCAACAAGTACTCAAGGGTATCCCATTGCACAAAAAACCATTTTTGGTTGGGTTTTAGCTGGCTCTCTACCATCTACCTTTACACCCTACATAGCTTCACATCATGTTCATTTAAATATCGATTCAATCTTACAGTCCTTTCGGACAATAGAAGAAGTGGATCCAAAATCAATCATTTCTGCTGAAGATCAAAAAATTGAAGAGCACTTTCTTAACACAGTTACTCGAGACTCATTCGGAAGATATGTTGTTGATTTGCCATTCAAGTCAACGCCTTCGTTTGGCAATACTTTAGCTGGTGCCATATCTCGTCTCAATTGGATGGAGAAAGGGTTTTCAAAAAACCCCAATCTGCTTGAGAGTTATTCGAAGTTTCTTGATGAATATTTAAGCCTAGGACACATGTCAATGATTCCAAACTCCGAGATCTCGAAATCCAACGTTTTTTATTTGCCGCATCACGCTGTTCTAAAACCAGACAGCAGCACAACAAAACTGCGTGTTGTGTTTGACGGATCTTTCAAGGATTCGCAAGGCAACAGCCTTAACGACATGCTTATGATTGGACCTCCCATTCAACGCAACCTGTTTTCTGTTTGCATTCGGTTTCGTCGACATAAATACGTATTTACAGCAGACATAGTTAAGATGTTTCGGCAAATTTGGGTGTCTAAGAAAAACACAGATTTCCAAAGAATTGTATGGCGCAGATCCCCAACTGAAACCCTTCAACATTATCGTTTAAACACGGTTACATACGGAACTTCTTGCGCTCCCTTCTTAGCAGTCCGTGTGCTAGAGCAACTCGCTAGAGATTATCGTGAGGAGTTTCCAATCGCTTCAGAAATTGTCTTAAATGACTTTTATGTTGACGACGTCGTGTCAGGTGGTGATAGTCTTTACGAAGCTCTGGTAAAACGCGATTCGTTAATCAATCTTCTTGAAAAGTGCGGTATGCAATTAAGTAAATGGCAAAGTAACTGCTCCGAACTCCGTCAAGACCATCATAATGACCTAACCCATTGTATTTCGCTCGACACAGGATCAGATAACTCTTGGACAAAAGTTCTCGGTTTATTTTGGAACTCCGATAAAGATGTTTTTAGTTTTCGATTGAACTATCAAACCACCGATGAAATCACAAAAAGACAAATTCTAAGAGACATAGCGCGTATCTTCGACCCCCTCGGCTTTCTCTCACCCTCAATCATTTCGCTTAAAATGATCTTGCAAAACTTATGGCAAAGAAATGTGGAATGGGATGAGGAACTTCCATATTCAATTGTCTGCCAATGGAGGAAATACCGCGACGAATTGCCATGTCTTACAAAAATTGAAATACCAAGAGCAATAGGACTCGCTAAAACTGAATTTCAACTGCATGCGTTCTCGGATGCATCGGAATCTGCATATTCTGCAGTTATATATTCGCGCTACTCTTCGCCTGACGGAACAATCGAAACAAATATCCTTGCTGCTAAAACTCGTGTCGCTCCATTAAAAAGACTAAGCATTCCTCGATTGGAACTATGCGGTTCCGTTCTTCTCGTACGACTCCTTGTGGCCGTACAAAAATCGCTCAATATCACCCTCGACAACGTCTTTGCGTGGTCCGATTCAAAAGTCGTGCTTTCTTGGTTGTCTTCGCCACCTCGTAGATGGAATATCTTTGTCGGCAATCGAACCTCGGAAATACTCGATGCGATACCAAAAACCAGATGGTTTCACGTAAGAGGTGAATTCAATCCCGCTGACTGTGCATCTCGTGGGGTTTCTCCCTCACAACTTCTTAACCATCATTTATGGTGGAAAGGTCCACCCTGGCTAAAGGAAAGCCCAGATAATTGGCCAATCTCAGCATGCGTTGACGATGATTCCGAATACACACAAGAGGAAAAGAAAATACCACTGCAATCATTCCTGATCGTTACTGATGAACACCCGTTCGAATCACTCGCCACAAGGATCTCGACGTTGAATACTTTTATCAGAACTGTTGCACGTATTCAACGTATCACAAACCGATGTCGAAACAAGAAAAATCCTACATCAATCAATTTAGAAACGGCAGAAATCCTTGATGCAAAAAGAAAAACCATTCAATGGCTACAAATTCGGTTTTTTAAAGAAGACCTGGAAGCTTTTAAGAAACATGTTAAATTTCCTAATCAGTCAAAGCTTAACAATTTGTCACCTTTTATAGATGAGGACGGTATCCTGAGGGTTGGTGGAAGAATCGTTGAATCGGACACGTCATACAACACCAAGCATCCAATCATTATACCCAAAGGCCATAACATAACAAAACTCATCGTAATTGACGCTCACGTCCGATTCTGTCATCCTGGAATAAGCACGCTTTTTGCGCTCATCCGTCAGGAGTATTGGGTTATCGGCTGTCGTAACTTGCTTCGAAAGATAACCCACGAATGCATCAAATGTTTTCGACAACGGAAAACCACTACAAATCAATTCATGGGCAACCTGCCACCTCAACGCGTTCAAGTTAACAGGCCCTTCGCACAATGTGGTTGTGATTACGCCGGACCTGTGACACTGCGAGTTAAATCGGGTCGCAAATCAACCTTTACAAAAGGATACATTTCGCTTTTTGTGTGTCTTGTAACAAAATGCATTCACTTGGAACTCGTTAGTGACCTCACAAGTGAAGCCTTTCTAGCCGCTTTTCGTCGGTTTGTCGCCCGTCGCAGAAAGCCATCGCATATTTATACTGACAATGGAACCAACTTTCGTGGGTCTGCTCGTTCGCTCTCAGATATGCATCAACTAGTCTTGTCTCAATCCCATAACTCAATCGTATCTGAATCGTTAGCTCGTGATGGCATTTCTTGGCATTTTATACCTCCTTCGGCCCCACATTTCGGCGGTTTATGGGAGGCCGGAGTGAAATCGGTGAAGCAGCACTTACGTAGGGTTATAAACAATGACATATTAACGCAAATCGAAGCGATTTTAAACTCGCGACCGCTATGCCAAATCTCGGATACCGAACTCGACCCATTAACCCCAGCTCATTTCATTCTAGGTGAGTCATATGCTGCAGTTCCTGAGCCAACGATAGATGTACCAATGAATCGACTATCGTGTTGGCAACAACTTCAATCCAAACTCCAAGGCTATTGGAAACGCTGGCAAATGGAGTACTTGACGTCGTTACAACATCGTCCCCGTTGGCAACAAATTCGAACAAACATCAAAGTCAACGATCTTGTCGTCATCAAAGAGGCCAATCTCCCACCTGGAAAATGGGCAATGGGCCGAGTGACTGATATTCACCCAGGAAAAGACGGTCATGTTCGCGTCGTCACTTTGAAAACGTCCAGCGGCAATTTGGTGCGACCAATTCACAAGCTTGCTGTTCTTCCTTGCTCTGAAACTTTGGTTCAGGGGCGGGGGAATGTTTAAGAATCATTTCATAAAGTATAATTTAAATCAAATTACTTTTACAGTTCATTCAATCTTAAAATAATTTACTAATAAACTCTTTTTGTATTGTTCTATTTGTTATCAGTTGCTTATATTATGTTGATATACCCTATGTTTTGTTAATTCTCATTTTTTCTAACACTAACAGTTCATTATTTTTGTATAAGTCACCTGTAACCATTTACTTTGTATTTTGTTTGCCCTCTTGGAAATCGTCCGTTATGTTTAAGAGATCATTTTGCCTATCGACTCATACTCATGTAAATACAAGTACATACATTATGTAATAATTTCTCCTGTTGTCACTTCGGTTTAGGACATCAGACAGTTCACATCAACAAATAAAATTCGCTGTTCGTTCGTTTATCAAAAAGAAAAAAAATCGTTTTATTTTTCAAGGTCTCAAACAACTATAGAAAGGGCACTTGAAGCTTAAGAAACCGCCCTTAATGTGTTCCAGGCCAAAGAAGGTAATACCTCTGACAAAGCAGTCAAAAAAGCACTAGTTTAGAAAAGTGTTCCCATCACAATAACTAAATGGATAGACGAAATGCTGAGCACTAGAAAAGCAAAGGCACATTCCGGAAAAAACGTACAGAAAAACATCACAACAAGAAGATGCCCGCAAGGAGGGGTTTTATTACACCTGCTATGGGAAGTTTGAAGAAACCCTTTATGACACATAATACAAAGGGGATTGACAATAACAAGCGAATGGTGCTCATCAGTGGGACTAAACATTAAACCATCGAAAACAACAAGTTTGGCAAAGAAAAAAATTTCCCATTTTCCAGAGGGCATATCTCGGAAATGGTTGGTTGTTTTCAAATAATGTATGATATCAAATTGTAGGAAATTTTGTCAGCTTCATATTTTGTCTCATTTTTTATTTCTATGACGCACCGTTTTCGAGATATGCAGGCAAAACCATGGGAAGGTCCCTTTAAATCGACCCACCCCCCGCAGCACCCCGATTGACGGGCATTTCTTATTGCATGTACAGGAGACCTCCCCCAACACATTCCCGAAAAAATTGGAGCTACACGAATTTTTGCGTTTATTTTTATTATTTTGCCTGGACTATTCCTCAACATTTTCAACTGCACGAGAAAAAAAATCTGCAATATTATTTTTTGACTTTACATGTTGAATTGTATACACAGAGGAACTAAAGGAGAGTGAAATATTTCCTACGTATCACCCTCCAACACCCATTTCCGGTTTTTTTTTATTATTTGATATCGTGTCTGTGAATAAATGCAAAAACAACAACACAAAATCATATCATAATAGCTGAAAATGTATGCGAGTTTTTACGCACACTTTCGCAGCTAATCTGAATTTTCTGTCAAATCAGCTTGTAGGCAAAATTTCATTTTCGGCCTACATTTAACTCTCTTCATATATTCTCTCTGATTGCATAGTTGTATCCGGACAAGAATAGAGCATACCTCTGCAGCCTATTTTCTGTCATGACGGGAATGCCTTTTTATCCCCGAATATGGATATCAAAGGTTTGTTGTCTGATACTAAAACAAATCTGTAACCAAAAAGATACTGGTGAAATTTATTGACAACAAAAACAATTGCCAGAGCTTCGTTTTCAATTTCTGAGTATTTTATTTCCGTTTTTGAAAGTCTTTTAGACGCAAACGAAATCGGAAGTTCTTTTACCATCACCATACTGATGGAGTAGCACAGCGCCCAATCCTACTGGACTTGGATCCACTATTAATTTAACTTGTTAACAAGTTGTTCACATGGATCGAAATGTGCGAGACAAATGTCAGATAACATGATTTTCTTAACTGACTCAAAAGAATCTCTTTGAAGCATTCTCCCACAAACTTATCCGAGAGGTTATCGTACACACAGATTCCTTAAAAAATTCAAATTTGTGTGGAGACACTTTTAAACCGGCTTACTGAAGTTTAGAAAGCACCAACGACAGGGTTTTAAGGTGTTCCTTTTTATTTTATTTTTTATTTACCGAATAGCTCTTCGAAAATTAAGTAATTTTTCAGAATTTGCTAAAAAAAATTCAAAAAATTTAGCTTATTTCTTCTAATAGACGAAAACTAGTGAAAAGTTTTGTATTGCGAGATTTTCCTACTAAGATTTGTGCTGTTTAATAGTTTCTCAAAAATGTCGTATGAAAATCTCGTAATACAAAAACCTCGCACTAGTTTTCGTCTTTTAGAAGAAATAAGCTGAATTTTTTGAAATTTTTTTAGCCAATTCTGAAAAATTACCTGTTTTTCGAAGAGCTATAGCTCGGTAAAGAATAAACATACAACAATTTTGACGTTCTACTATAAAAAGGATTTGCTTTTGCTATAGAACGTAAGAAAAAAAAGTTACTGAAGAAAAACCGTTGCAGGGTCGAACATTTTGCAGTTACCCCTTCCCCCTCCCCACCTCTTTTTCCATAGGGCCCTCGAGGTCCAAGACTTCGTAAAACATTTATCAACTATCCTTGGACAATATCTGATAGTTTTATTAGCTTCCGACCTTTTTCCACCTTCCACCCACATTTCCAACCCGTCGACTGGACTAAATTTATGCATGTGGCATATATGTGAATATCATGAAGAACGTGATTCCTTCAAGTTTGAAAATCACGATATCTCCGAAATGGTTATTCTTACAAAAAAATGATATTAACAAGTTGTGTAGATAATTTCATGGTCTACAACTTTTTCTCATGTATTTTTATGATAAAACCTACAGTTTACCAGACAAATTGTAAAAACCATTTATTTGACCTTTTGACCTTGAATAACTTCTAACACACCAGTCGGATCGATGGGGATGTTGCTTAATTTATTTAAAATGGTGCTCCCAACGTCTGTACCAATTTTCAGTTTTATCAAAATTTTTGTAAACCTAGCACCATTTTGTTGTCTACTTTGACCGGACCATTAATTGCAAATGGCAATTTCCTTGGGCGAAAAAACCTAGGTGTTGCACCTTCCTTTAGTTTTAGTGAAACTGTGCCATGTTTGAATGTTCCCAAACCCCCATCGAAAAGAGGTTTAAAATTTTCTAAAACATAAACTAAATCATTATCTAGGTTCTGTTGCGTTTCATTTAAAAAATTTACACTTTCAAAGTCTATGTTGAATGATTTAATCCAACTCCTTCCTAATATGGGTGGACCCCCATTTTTTATTATTATAAATATGTCAACAAGTTTGTTGACGTTTTGGAAATAAACATTTACCTAACACATTCCAATAGGTTTGATAACAGCTTCATCGTAATTTTTAGAGCTAAATTTGATTCGACTACTTTAAGGTCACTAAAATGTTGTCGATAAAATTCATCAGAAATCGCAGAGATTGACGCACCGCTATCAATTTAAACTTTAAGATCAATTCCATTCATAGTAACTGTGGTAGTGATTGGCTTTAACAAATTATCTTCTCTGAAATAAAAAATTGTATTATCTTCTAAATAATTGCAAGAATAGTTGTTTCTTAGCTTAACTTTGTTTGCTGCATTTATTCGTTGATTTGTATTAAAATCTTCTTCAAGTGCACCTTTTTCCCACACGTTTTGCAAACGTTATTCTTAAAGTGACAATTCTCTGCCGTGTGATTTTTTAATCCACATCTGGTACATGCTGTTGATTCTTGAGCTGTGTCGTTAGATTACTTCTCGATTGGTGTTGAGGTGAAGATGATGATGATGACCATGGTTTTCTGTGGTACGATTTTAGCCGAAAAACTTCTGGTTCATTTTGTATGTCTACATGCGGTGATTCATACTAATGTCGGATGCATTCAACTGCTAGAGAAATTTCCATGGCCTTTTCGAATGTTAACTTAGCGACATCTTCTAGAAACAATTTATCTTTCTCTGGACCCTTATTCAGTCCCATGATGAATCTGTCTCGTAATGCGACATTGAGATGAGTATCGAACTCACAGTTTGATGCCAATGAACGAACACGTGCTGCCCGCTGACGAGGAGTTTCATGTGGTGACTTTTTTGCTTCGTAGAATTTTAGCCTCTCCGAAAAACAGAAAAAGTTGGATTAAAAAGATCGCCTAATTTCTCTATTAAGACCTTAGAATCTTTTTCCGCGACTTTATCCGGAAACACGATGTCAGTCAGCAGTTTCAGGGTATCATAATGTAAAGAAATTATCAGAAGTGCTCTCCTTTTCTCTACGCTTGTTTCATCGACGTTGTTACCAATAAAAAACTGATCCAGTTTATCTTTGAATATGCTGAAGTCATTAACTTCATGATGAAACTTTGGAAGTTCTCCAAAGGTAGCCATTTGATAGAATTTTAATTCTAACCTTTTAGAATCACACATGCACTTTACACTGAATTCGCTGAGGATAGGCGTTTATTAAATCGTTTCGAGCAATACTCGTCGCTAATTGTGATGTTTCGATAAACCACAAATGAAATGATGCATTTAATTTGAATTAATTTATTAATATTAATTATACTTATACTGTAGCTTATAATAAGTGTTTTATTCGTGGCAGAGCAATAGGAGATGGTGTCGGCTATGACTTAAGGTAGATCCATGTACATACATTGGGTAAATAGATATACATAGAATATGCTATGATCTTAAGGTAATTACATACGTGCATATTTATTAAACATTATTTGCTATACAATACAGTTTGTATAACAGAAAATTTTTGAAATAGGTTTGCCATGAATGCATTTTAAATGCATTTTGTCAAATTAAGAAGAAATCTTTTTTTGAGGATGCCTACAAAGGTTTCTTAGAAGATTGGTCAAAAATCGGTTTCCTTATAAAGGGAGCATATGCTCAAATTTGAAGGAATACACTTCATAACTGGCCTGCTTGTGGTAGATTGCTTAGAACCAAGCACAGCAATGTGGCTCAGAGAATTGGCTTCCAAACTAAGCGCATGGAAAGCGGTAGAACTTACGTCGTGCCTGGGTGATGAAGTCCCCAAAATGCACACGATTACCCTATTCCTTCTAGGAAGCTGTGGGCAAGAAGGACCAGAGATCGCTTGCTCTGATCAAAGTGCAAAATGAGGGACTGAACATCCAGACGTGGAAAGTTCTCAGAAGCAAGGTCGGGGTCATAGGTAAGTTGATGGTCATAGTCATTGACGAAAAGTCAGCGGAAGCGCATGGAAAGCGGTAGAACTTACGTCGTGTCTGGGTGATGAAATCCCCAAAATGCACACGATTACAATATTCCTTCTAAGAAGCTGTGGGCAAGAAGACCAGAGATCGCTTGCTCTGATCAAAGTGCAAAATGGGGGACTGAACATCCAGACGTGGAAAGTTCTCAAAAACAAGGTCGGGGCCAGAGGTCAGTTGATGGTCATAGTCATTGACAAAAAGTCAGCGGAAGCCATTGTGAAGGTAAACCACTAACTCTACTATAAGTTCGGGAAAGTGGCGAGTCTGGACTCAGAAAGATTGATACTTTGCTCGTTCACAAGTTACCCGAAACAGAAGGGCAGGCAGCTACAAACCAAAAAGGTTCCCCCTTAAAACACCCTCCTGAAAACCTACCCACCTCTCCAAAACCCATAGACCCTCCCTCAACTCCTGAGACGGTTCTCCAAATATCAACTCTAACCCACAATCCAAGCCATCCAGTAGAGATATTGCAAAACCCACTATGGACCTCTCTCCTAGCCGAAAAGAAATTAACGAAACGCTTCCTACAGAAGAAGAACAAAAGGTCAACGACTACATAATGCAATTTCGAATAAAATCTCCAAATCGAATTTGCAATCATCCATTACACCAAATCGTTTCTCTTTTGGCAAAACGAGTGCCTCCCCCTTGTCCACTTTAAATGCCCAAACTAATAATGGAAACAACAAAAAGCAAATAACAAAAATTCAAAACAACACGAAATCCCAAAAACAACAACAAACTAGTGCACCTTCTTCTTCGTCATTGAAAATCTCTCTTTCTGCAAAAGAAGTAGAGAAAGAAGAAGATTGTGTGCATACTAATACTAATGTGTGTGACAGCCTCAGCGGGTGCGAAGCTAACATCATTCCTCCCATTACTAGTGGTGGAACAAATTCTTCTTCTCTGAATGCCTGCAGAGATGTTTTTGCAATGAGTTCTTCTTCTATGGCTGTAAATTTGGATTTACCTAGGAACGATATGGATACAAGAACTGATGACAATAAGCAAGATGAAATTATCAATACAAATCCCCTCTCCGATGACCCTCCCACTATAACTATTGCTTCTGATGCTCTTGTGTGTGCTGCTGCAGATATTGATACTGATTCTGGAAAAGTAAAATTAAATAATTTGCCTATCGATAATTGTAATATGGTTAAAACTGGAGTTAATGTCGATGCAGATTTACTCAAAACAAATGTCTTTAGTAGAATGAGATGGTTTCATCTATCAAGTTTCAGGAGAGAAACTTCAACTGATAATATCACAGCTTATATTCATGCTAAGACCAAAATTGATGCCTCCATTTTTCCTTGCTATAAGCTCGTATCCCATGCTTATGATGAAGATAAACTTCGGTTTGTCAACTTTAAAATTGGTATTCCATTGGTCTATGTCAATACGATTTTTAATTCAGAACTTTGGCCTCGAGGAATTTGTATTCGACCTTTTAATTTTCGGCCAAAAAACGACTCGCTTCATGTGAACACTTCAGATACGTAGTCCAGGAAGCCTCTTTTTTACTTGCGATTATAGGTACTATAAGGCAAGTTATGCATTCGTAAAAAAAAAAAATTTTTTTTGGACAATCAAACATAACATTACGATGATAGAGAAGCCTAAAAAAGTGGGTCCGGCAATTCTGTCTGTCTGTCTGTCTGTCTGTCTGTCTGTCTGTCTGTCTGTCCGTCTGTCTGTATCGGCACCTACAGCCTAAACGGCTGGACCGATTTGCTTCAAACTTGGTACACAGTATTATTATGGCGTCCTACAGAGGGGTTTTTGGAATTAGCATTCTAGCTCCAAAACTAACGGTACCTGCCATACGATTTTTAGTGAAAAATTGATTTTTCTCGAAAACGGCTCCTACGATTTTGATAAAACTTTCTGAATAGTGTTTTTTGAGTGAACTTTATGTTTTGGCTGAAACAAATTTTTCAGGAAAAGTTTTATAACGGTACCTCCCATAGGACCGGTTTTCTTAAATCAGATTTTCTCGTAAACTACTTCACGGATTTCGATGAAAATTTTAATATAGAAGCTCTGTTATAAACGAAATAATATAAGTTCTTTAATTTTCAAAAAAAAAATTTTTTGAGTTTTTTAAAAAAAAGTTAAATTTTTTTTTTACTTTTGGTTTTTTCGAAAACGGTTTTTTCAAAATTTTTAAAGTTTTTGTTTTCTAATAAGAACTTTAAACCGCTAGATTTTGACAGACTCAAAATAAATTTGGAAAATGTTTCCGAAAAGTTTTTAAAAAAAAACCGTTTTTTGAAAAAACCGCTCCAACGATTTTGAAAAAAAAATTCATTAAAATTCAAAAAAGTAAAAGAAATCTAATGGCTTACTTCATTTTTTCCAAAAAACGATTTAACGTTGATTTTTAAATGATTAATAAAATTTCATATGATTTTTTTTATTGCTTTTTTTTCCAAAATCTCAAGCCCCAAGACCACTGTAACACATTAGAGCAAGTTCGTGCGACCCAGTCGTGCACTTTATTAAATCATTCTGTTGTTGCTGCTGATGTGTCTACGGTCGATGATAACTTCGTCGACAGCATTGTTGCCGAAGAAGATGTTGTTATCAAAAATTTTGTTGCTGGTGATGCTGTTGCTGCTGGGGATGCTGCTATTCATGTTGCTGATATTGATGTCGTTGCTGTTGAAGAAGCTGAAAACATTAATCCTCAACATCATAACTTTAATGTTTATTATCAAAATGTAGGTGGAGTAAGAACCAAATTAAATAGCTTATATTCTTATTTTGCTTCTCATGATTATGATATTATTGTTTTAACGGAAACCTGGTTGAATGATAGCCACCTTACGAGTGAAATTTTTAGTGCTCAACAATTCAACGTGTATCGTAAAGATCGTTGCCCCACTACAACTGGTTTAGACAGGGGTGGTGGGGTCATAATTGCGATCCGTTCTTGTCTTGTTTCTTGTCAGATTGATTTAATTTCTGATCAATCATCTCAAAGTCAAGATATCGATCAATTACTTGTTAAAATATCTTTCAATAATAACGTTAATGTTTATCTGAGTGTGAGCTATATACGGCCAGGTAGTACACTTGAATTGTATAACTTGCATTTACAAAACATCCAATCAGCTATAAGTAATTTAAGTCCTTCTGACCATTTTATATACTTAGGCGATTTTAATATTGGTAATGTTGAATGGATATTTGATTCAAATGAAAACAGTTTAATTCCTTTTAATGTCACAACGAATATTGAAAGTTTAGTTATAGATTATGTTAGTCAACTTAATTTAACGCAAATTAATTCTATCAAAAATGCTTTAAATCGAATTCTTGATCTTATTTTTGTCGATAAAGAGCTTGAAGTCTTTATTGAAGGATTAAATTTTCCTGTTGTTAATAATACCCAACATCATGTTGCTTTGTCAATAGATTTCAAAATATTAGTTTTTGCTTCGAATCAAAATTAATTTATTGAGTTTTACGATTATAAACGTGGTAACTTTGATGCTTTTAATACTTATCTGAACTCTGTCAGTTGGGAGCAAACTTTTGCTCTTATAGATCTTGAACAAGCGTTTCGTATTTTTAAGCAGCACCTTACACATGCTCTTGAAAATTTTATTCCTTTAAAGAAAAAAAAGATATGTTCAAATCCACCCTGGTTTAACGGCAGGCTTATAAATTTAAAAAATAAAAAGAATAAGGCGTACAAAAAATATAAAAAAGATAGAGTGATGTCCATCAAGGACATAATTAACAATCATATAAATTGCTCTTATTTACTTGAGCGAATTAACTTTTTCTTTCCAAGTAGAATGCTCCGTTCAACTTTCCATTTTGTTGAAGATTTCTCGAGAAACAACTATGGCAGAAATGCTCCAATATCGCGATGCATCAAAGATACCAATAATATTTTAAATATAATCGACATTTTTCAAACTTGTCCTAGAGTAAATTTTAAGAAAAAAGTTTTGAATGCACTCTTACTCCAATGATTTATTTTATGTTATCATGACTGTTTCTATTTGTTTTCATTATTTATTAATTTTGTTATGTTAGACATGATGTATGTACTGTATATATTATTTATAAATTAAGTTTTTGTAATCTACATGAGGATAATTCTCAGATTGATGAAATAAATAAATAAATAAAAAGAAGAAGATCATCTGCTTGCAGATGAGGGGACAGAAGCCCCAATCTCTTAACCGAGATGACCGGACCGGGCAGCCCAAGTGAATATTTATCAGGCTAAAGTGGCGTCAGCCATTATAGCCACGAAATTCACGAAGGAAAACTTAGGGCTAGCGCTGATCCTAGAACCATGGACATACAGGGGACAAGTAAGGGGCCTTAACTGTAAGGATACGAAGTTAATCTGGGATACGAGAAAAGACTCGCCCAGAACATGTATAAAGATAAGAAATAATATAAACTGTATGTCTTTCAGAATTCATTACGAGAGACTTCGTTCCAATCCAAGCGGAAATAAACTCCGAGGGCAACCCCCGGACATTATTAATATCATCGGCCTAATTTGCACGGATGTACAAAAACTGGTGGACTACTGCAGCAGTAGGAGACTACCGATTCTAATTGGTTGTGACGTGAACGCCCACCGCACAACATGGGGTAGTAGATCTCTGGAGTACCATCCGTCGCACCTGATGATGAACACGTAGTTCGAAACGCGTCGCTTTTAATTATTGCAAATTTTTACTTTATTAATATTTATGTTGTGTCATAATTTGACTATAATTAAATTTAATTTTAATAAAATTCATTTTCAAAAATTAAATTTTCTTTATTTTTATTTAATTAAAATTAACTACAACTTGGAGACTGAACCCCGTAATTATATCTTTAATGAGGCAAAGAGAATTGGAGAGTGGCAAAACTATTCTGAAAAAGCTTACCAAATACAACAAAGAACTAAGGAAGGCCAAAAGAAAAGCTTCAAAACTTTTTGAGAAGACATCTCCACCACACCTGTAGCTGCCAGACTGCAAAAAGCACTGTCGATGGAGAAAACTTTAACATCCTTGGCACTTAGAAACGCAGATGGTAGCTACACAGAACATGAAGAGCAAAGATCTTATTTGCTACTGAACACACACTTTTCAGGTAGTTCATCCATACTGAACGATAGAATTGAAGGAATACCTTTCAAACCAAACAGAGAAGACTGGAAGATAGCAAAGGCTATCTTTTCAGGGAAAACACTAGAATAGGCAATGAGTACCTTTCAACCTTTCAAGTCACCCGGCATAAATGGCATCTTTCCAGCCTTATTACAACAAGGCAAAGATGAATTAATGCCGTACCTCATAAGCATACTTCGAAGGAGCATTGCACTTGTGTATAAACCAAGTCTATGGAGAAAAGCTAAAGTTATGTTCATTCAAAAAACAGGTACAACCCATCCGAAGTCGTTGAGACCGATAAGTCTAACATCTTTCCTTTTGAAAACTTTGGAGAAAGTGATCGACAACTATATTAGATCAGAAGTTCTAAGGAATATGACTCTTAATCAACGTCAGCATGCCTATAGAGCGGGCAGATCAACAGAGACTGCTCTCTTTGAATTAACGAACACTATAGAAAGGGCACTTGAAGCTTAAGAAACCGCCCTTAATGTGTTCCAGGCCAAAGAAGGTAATACCTCTGACAAAGCAGTCAAAAAAGCACTAGTTTAGAAAAGTGTTCCCATCACAATAACTAAATGGATAGACGAAATGCTGAGCACTAGAAAAGCAAAGGCACATTCCGGAAAAAAACGTACAGAAAAACATCACAACAAGAAGATGCCCGCAAGGAGGGGTTTTATTACACCTGCTATGGGAAGTTTGAAGAAACCCTTTATGACATAATACAAAGGGGATTGACAATAACAAGCGAATGGTGCTCATCAGTGGGATTAAACATTAAACCATCGAAAACAGCAATTGTACCATTCACAAAGAAAAGACTTCTACCGCCCATGAAACCCATCCGGTTAATAGGCGAAGTAATCGAAACAAAGAGGGAGGTCAAATTTCTAAAAATTTCCCTAGAAATCAAACTCCTCTGGAACAAACATCTTGAAATTAGAGTCGGGAAAGCCACAAAGTCCCTCATGATATGCAGACGACTTGCAGGGAAATCTAACTAGCTTACTTATGATGGCGCAACTAGAGCCTAGTCACTCCATCAAAGTTGAGGTCTACCTTGGCTTCTGATTCCTTCGAGTTTGGCGTTGAAGACTTTACGAGCTATAGCGTCTATGTCAATTCGCTCTACATGGCCCAGCCATTTTAGTATTAGTTCGTATAGTTCTTTGTTATATCTTCTTCCCAAAATGTTGTTTTCCCGATTTACGCAAGAAGGACCATAAATCGTACGCAAAACTTTTCTCTCGAAGACTTCGAGTGACTTTTCCTCCGATTGGGAAAGTGTCCATGCTTCGGCACCTTATAGCAGGACCGGGATGATGAGTGATCTATACAGTGTCACCTTGGTTCTTCTAGAAATTGTTTTATTTCGCAAATTCTTACTCAGCCCAAAGAAACAGCGATTAGCAAGAGTTATAGAGAAGGATTTTGTGAAGCTTGTTTTTGTGGACTTTATTGAAGTAAATTCAATTTAAGAGTTTTTGTGACCTTTAGTCCAAATGCGTTTCGCTCAGGTACAACAGTTGGGCTCATCAGTTAGATGCTGTTGTACCCTTCTAAGACGCAAAATTTTGGTCGATGATTACCGACACTTGTAAAAAATACAGCGTGAATACACTGTGAATTCTAATTTTAGGAGAATTCGTTTGAATTCATGCACTTAAAAATATACATGTATAAATATACATATATACACCCGTGGTCTGGCTGAAGTTTATGAAGCTTGTTTTTGTGGACTTTATTGAAGTAAATTCAAATTTAAAAGTTTTTGTGACCTTTAGTCCAAATGCGTTTCGCCCAGGTACAACAGTTGGGCTCATCAGTTAGATGCTGTTGTACCCTTCTAAGACGCAAAAATTTGGTCGATGATTACCGACATTTGTAAAAATTACAGCGTGAATACAATGTGAATTCTTATTTTAGGGGAATTTGTTTGAATTCATGCACCTAAAAATATACATGTATAAATATACATATATACACCCGTGGTCTGGCTTAAGTTTATGAAACTTGTTTTTGTGGACTTTATTGAAGTAAATTCAATTTAAAATTTCTTGTGACCTTTAGTCCAAATGTGTTTCGCCCAGGTACAACAGTTGGGCTCATCAGTGAGATGCTGTTGTACCCTTCTAAGACGCTAAATTTTGGTCGATGATTACAGAGACTTGTAAAAATTACAGCGCGAATACACTGTGAATTCTAAGGAGAATTCGTTTGAGTTCATGCACCTAAAAATATACATGTATAAATATACATGTATTCACCCTTGGTCTGGCTGAAGTGTATGAAGCTTGTTTTTGTGGACTTTATTGAAGTAAATTCAATTTAAAAGTTTTTGTGACCTTTAGTCCAAATGCGTTTCGCCCAGGTACAACAGTTGGGCTTATCAGTTAGATGCCATTGTACCCTTCTTAGAAGCAAAATTTGGTCCATGATTACCGAAACTTGTAAAAATTACAACGTGAATACACTGTGAATTCTAATTTTAGGGGAATTCGTTTGAATTCATGCACCTAAAAAAAATATACATGTATAAATATACATACATACACAAGTGGTCTGGCTGAAGTTTATGAAGCTTGTTTTTGTGGACTTTATTGAAGTAAATTCAATTTAAAAGTTTTTATAAAAACGTCTCTCTTGTGCCTATAATGCTCTCCCTGTCCCGCCCATCGTCATCAACTCGGAACAAAACTAAGAATTCACTCACTCCCTCTTCTCGCATTAACTCTCCATCACCTGTACCTGAATTTTCAAAAAAAAATAAAGGAATGGTTACAATTAAGGTTTTGGAAGATCAATTGGCTGGCCTTTCAAAATCCCTGCACAATACCATCGTGGATGAACTTCATAAAATGCGATCAGAATTTGTAGCTTAAATTGAAGAAGTTAAAAAGATCTGCGAACAACGAATTGAGTCTATCAGCAATTCTCTTCTCCACCTAGTTTCGCGGTTGACAAAATTGAAAACGACACTAATACATCAACGCATTTGCATACCACCGAGATCTTCGCTCTTCGCATACCAATAAACATCTTGGAGAGAAAAGACGTTGTATGTGATGCTATACTTTCTTGCGTTCCTGTACTTCCAGAAGAAAATCTCACGCAATTAATACACAACCTCTGTGACACAATAAAATGCAATACACCTTCTTTAGCTAATGCTTATCGTGCGAGAACGAAATATGATGCCAAAAACAAATCCCCGCTGTCAACCCCTCCCCCAATTGTCTTAAAATTCAATTCTATTCAAGATAGAAATTCCGTTCTCGTTGACGCTGCCATTTACCGAAGAGAGAACAGTAAGGTGCTACAGTTGAGTGACATTGGCCTAACTTCAAACGAAAAGTGTTACCTCAATGAAAGCTTAACCAAACACTCACGCTTTCTCTTACAAAGTGCATTAAGTTTGAAGAGAAAAAATCAACTATTTTCTGTTTACACTTAATCGGGGATCGTGTATGCAAAAACGAGCGCAAACGGAAAAAGTTTTTCTATTGAATCTCCTGCTGATCTACACTCCATTGCTGCTGGTGCTGCTGTTGCTGCGGTGACTCATCATCATCATCACTAAACTCAACTGTATTGAATTTGTTTATTGATTATTTGTTATTGCAATTTATTTTTCTTCTTTCTTTTCCTTTCTTTCTCTTTTCTCTTTTCTTTTCTGCTCTTTTATTTTCTCAAATCCACTCTTAAGTGTTTGGCATTTCTTTTTTTTTTTTGTTTTTTTTTTCTTTTTTTCTCTGGTCTCTGTGCTTAAATTTTTTGTTGTCTAAATATGAATGTTGAATCTTTTAACTACAGTGTGGGTGAAAAATCAACGCATGCTTTGGTAAATTTTCTTTCTAATTATTGTCGTGATGGTTTCAAGGTTTGTAATTTAAATGCTGGCAGTCTAAACCAGTGCAAAATGGATTATTTGAAATATTTATTTATGGATTCTGGAGTCGATGTGGTTTGTGTCTGTGAGACATTTTTTAAACAAGATGTTTACGATATGCAGTGTAATATCCCTATTTATTTGGTCTCAAGGAATGATAGAGTAACAAGTACATGTGGAGGGGGGATAGCAATCTGCTGCAAATCTTCACTTAAATGCAGAGTAATAAGTAGTTTGGTGGGCTTAGACGTTGAATTTTTAATTGTTGAAATACACGATGGTTGCACTAAATGCTTGGTCGCCTGTGCATATGTTCCAAACAGACGTTGTTCTCCTCAATCGTTTTTTTCTGTTCTATCACAATTTTCACATTTGTATGAACATGTTATAGTAACAGGAGACTTCAATGCTGAACTACTCAAACATGATTCGCGAGCTTTCCAAATTAATGACTTTGTCTCTTCTTTAGGTCTTCAAATATTGAATAAAACTTTTCCAACGCGATTTGCAAAAGATTGTACCCCTAGCCTTCTTGATTTGTGCATTATATCTGATCCAACATCTGTCCTTCTTTTTGACCAGCTTTCTCTCGACTGTATTTCTGATCATGATCTTCTGTTTTGTACGTACAATGTTAGTTTTAATCACACTATTGTTCCCTTATCATTCACTTTCAAAGATTTTCGGTCAATAGATGTACCTGCTCTTCATCACGCTGCCTTTAGAGCCCCTTGGAATAACTGTCTTTTTATATCAGATCCTGATGCCAAGCTGAATTGCTTCCAAGAAGTACTCCTCGGATTGATTAATGATTTTGTTCCCATCAAAACGGTAAATATCCGTTATTAAAGTTGTCCTTGGTTCAATCCTGATGTTATTGAAGGCATTAAAGTCCGCAACAAGTTTTATGGAAAATGGAAACATTCTCCATCAAACTTTAATTGGATTGCTTACAAGGCAATAAGAAATCGTTCGACTGTGGTAATACGAAACTCCAAAAGAAATTATTATTCATCTAAACTTAATACAGCCCTCCCCCCGAAAACTCTTTGGAATAATTTGCGACAGATTGGTATTTCCGGTTCAAGAAATGTTTCTAAGTGTGAAATCGATCCTGATGTGCTGAATAAATGCTTTCTCGAAAATGATACTCAGGAGTTAGATTTTAACTTCTCTGATAGGGTAAATCCGCACATGCAGGCGATTAGGAGTTTAGTTATAGAATCAGTTGATGAGAATGAAGTAATAAACTGCATAAATCAAATCAAGTCAAACGCTTTGAGTAGTAGAGCTATGCGGGTCTTGAGACAGAAAGCGGCTCCTGAGACAGGAAGTGACGTCATTAATGAGCAATTAATATAGGAAGTGACGTCATTAATGAGCAATTAATATGCAGGTCACATGTTGGTGGTTGTTAATGAGGTAATTAATATGCAAGTCACGTGTTAATGCCAGGACCAGGTGCAGCGGTATGTCTTTGATTGTTTAAAGAGAAGGGGGAGACTTACATTATGAAGGTCACAAAAGGTCACGTGTTAATGCCAGGACCAGGTGCAGCGGTATGTCTTTGATTGTTTAAAGAGAAGGGGGAGACATACATTATGATGGTCACAAAAGGTCACGTGTTAATTCCAGAACCAGGTGCAGCGGAATGTGTTTGATCGTTTAAAGAGAAGGTGGAGACTTACATAATGAAGGTCAGAGAAGGTCACGTGCTAGTACCAGATGCAGCGGTATTGTTGTGTGTGTGTAAAGCAAAGATGCAAGTTGTTTAAATCAAAGATTTAAGTCACGTACCTGCAGAGGTACCTTTGAATTTAGTTGTCAAAGTAATAAATATGTATTGTCAGCCAATCATGAGTATTGCTATTAAAGAAAAATGAATGGAGAACCATACAATGACTTAAGGACGCAAAGGTTTAGGTCATTAAAAAGCAATAAAATTTTATTTATTTTTTATTTTTCATAAGAGTTGTGATTTATTAATCCATGAATTGTGAACCGTTGGGAAGCCAAGCCATTTAACAAATACATTTTCTCCTTTGCTTTTGAGTATCTTTTCAACAAGGAAAATATTAGGGTATTTTGTTTTTTGTAGTTCTTTCTCATAAAAACATCCACTGATAGGTTGAGAATTAAAATCTTCAAGCAAATATGTTGGTGGATTGGTTAAATTAACTTTTTTTATCTTAAAAATTTCTGTTGTCCAATTAGGCGTATAGCCTTTCTCAAAAACATGTTTGAATTTGCTTATTCTCACATTGTTTCCAACAGTAAATTTTCCTTGAGGAGCGATTTTGATTCTGTTATAAACTGTTGATAAAAGTTTTTTGGAATTTCCTCGATCCACATCAGCTGGACACATCTTTATTGTTCTATGTATTGAGTTATTGTATCCATTCAACAAGTCATCAAGAATTGATATCCATTTGTAATTACCATTGAAACTAAATTCCTTCCACATCTTCTCTTTGATTGTACGATTAAAACGTTCAACAATTGATGCCTTAAGTGGACTGTAGGTTGAATAATGATTGATTTTATTTGATTTCATCAGATCAAAAAATGTTTTATTAAAGAACTCTTTTCCATCATCAGTTTGTAAGTTTTTTGGTTGTCGTGATGCTTTCCTAAAAATCAACTTCATTGCCTCAGTAACAGATGTAGCGTTTTTATTTTTCAGGGGGATTGCCCATGCATATTTTGAGAAGGTATCAATGACTGTCAATAGGTATTTGTTGTCATTATTTTCTCTGCGGTAGGGTATCATTTCAACCAAGTCAGCTTGCCACAGATCGTCAAACCCCTTGATAACAACCCTACGCGCGCCGCTTGAAGTTTTTTCTTGCTGACCTGTGAAGCTCTTCAACAACTTGTCGTTTACTCATTTTTTAAAAGAATGAAAGTAAAACAATGTTTCTTATGGTTTTATTTATACACAAATAGGTGTATAATTAATAATATTTATTTTAATCTATGATACAATAACATTAATTTTTTCAATCTTATCAAACGTTTTTCAATCATGAAACATCCACAAGTATCTGGCCCCTCTTTACACGTATTTGAAGACCAGGAACAGTTAGTAAAATGACAGCCATGATTGGATTTAACTTGATTAATATTTTTATAATTACTAAAAAATGAAATGTTTCTTAAAAACTCTTCATAATGTTCTTCAAGCAAGTCAAACTTATGAAGCTTTAAGAAATTCAAAATTTCATTAAAAATTGAAGTTATATTGATATCTGACATGATTGTCGTATCGTTTTGATTAACATATGACAAATGAATTCAAGATTAGTTAAATATGTTTTCTTATATGAAATTATTTGGTTCCCCTTCTTAATGATTTCCTGCTTTAATTTTTCCTATCTCAAGAAGGAAATAGTTTCGAAGATCATCTAACAAGTGATCAATGTATTCTTTTAAGACGTTTTCTTTATTTTCCAATTCGCCATCTACGTATGATTTATTAACTGCTTGATTATGCAGTGTAGGATTTCCAACATTATCTATGTCTTCCTTCAATATCAAAGTCACCATTCTCAGTTTGTTTAAACCCAACACCAGGAGGCCCTTGAGGACCAACGATTTTCCTTTGTGATTTGCTAGAGCTTCTTCCGAACTTGTCAATAATAAATTAAATTTTGTTCACCCAACTCTTCCACTATTGAATTAATTTCATTTGTATGGTTGTTATGTCCTGATTTTTCAGATGCTATTAACAGTCTCAACCTATTTACCAACTCATTTGGGTTGTCCCAATACACATAATCAACAGGATTGGTTGAGTAGACCATTACAGGTGGATTATTCATGTATGCATTTCCAATTTTGTTTTGTTTACTTCGTGTTATATTTTGAATCAAAGGTTTGATGATTTTCTTATACTTTGTTCCTCTATTACCGTTGACTTGCGAGTTGATATCATGATTTCTCAAGTGAGCGCATGTTTTTTGTAATATTTTCTGATACTGTTTTAAATCTTCATTGTTATAAATACCTTTTCGAGGATTTTTATGAAGAATGAGTTCAAGAAGACCCTCAGTTCCATGGAAAATTTCGTTATCAACAATAATATTGTTTTCATCATTAATTTGAAAATTTGATCTCCCTAACTTATTTGAATTTGATTCAGCATCAAAATATGGGCCATAAATCTTATCATGATCTGAATTTGAAATCGGTGTACTTTCATTAAAGCTATTTGTAGGTGCTTTAAATAAAGAGTCGTTATCAACTCCCATTGAATTCGACAGTGAAAAATTAAAATCTTTCTCTGAAGAAATATTTTCATCTTTTTCTGATTCTTCTTCTTCTTCTTCTTCTTCTTCTTCTTCTTCTTCTTCTTCTTCTTCTTCTTCTTCTTCTTCTTCTTCTTCTTCTTCTTCTTCTTCTTCTTCTTCTTCTTCTTCTTCTTCTTCTTCTTCTTCTTCTTCTTCTTCTTCTTCTTCTTCTTCTTCTTTTCCTTCTTCTTCATCTTTTTCAGGACTTTTAAACTGAAGGCTTCGTTTAACATCGAGTGATTTTATTTTTTTTAACTTGTCACTTATGGTAACATTTTTTCTCACAGTTTTTGCAATTTTCAGTAGGGGTCCTACAATTGGCTTAAACGTATTTTCAATATGAGTATCTTTAATGTGTCTTCCAGCCTTGAGAAGCATGTACTTTTTCTTTAATGCATTTTTTGTTCTTATAAGATTTTTAAGTGTATTCATACTGGTATCCATATTAATAGAGTGGTTGAATACAGATTAAAATGGAAACAGATGAATGCAGATCAGATAAACAGCTCAAGAGCTGTTTAATACAGATCGGCTAAAACAGAGCTGTTTAATACAGACCGGTTCAATACAGGGTTGTTTGATATAAAGCAGTTTTAAGATAGGTGTATTAACATGAGAAGCAGTTTAACGACTGTATCAGTTTACAAAATAACTGTTTCCTTAAATGATTTTTTGTATCGTCCATTTACAATGCAACTATCTTTATCAATGACAAGGAATCCATAACATTCTTTCCAGCATTTAATGCAAAGCTCTTTGAATTGTTTGAATGACATATCTGAGTTTATATGATCATTATAAATATGTTTCAAGTTAAGATCATCTTACTTAAAGAGAATTATATAGTTAGCATTATCTCGAATCAAATGTTTTGGAATATGCGTATATGATTGACACAAGTAGAAGCTATCAACACCGCTATGGCGTCCATTACAGAAATAATCCCTTATGGTATTTTGTTTTTCACATGCTACATCATCAAATATAAAAACTGAATTGGGTTTAGGCTTAGAATGATGCATAACTTCGCAATTATTTGAGAATTCATAATACTGCATTCCTTTTATAGATTTAATAAGTTTTTTTAGGTACATATATTTCGGTTGCAGCAATGATTTAGAATATATGTAAATGTTTTCAAACTTTAACCCGTTGGCGTCTAAAAGAATGCTTAACATAACGTTTGTTTTTCCACAATTAGATGGACCTACAATTATTCCTCGAATGCTATTTGGAAATAATGTTCCATGCTTCTTCTTTTGTTTTTCATTTTCATCAAAGTTTTGTACACAAATTGACTCTTGCTGTCTTATAAACTTCATTTTGTTGAATGAATGTTTTCCATATAAATCGCAATGTTTTATACGCATTATTTCATAATCGTTCCTTGTGTCATATACAGCAGTTATATAATGATTGATTTTAGGGCACATTCAGTTAGTTTGAAGAATTCAAGTCAGGGAAACGGATTGATTAATTCATTAATAAATAAGCTACCATTCGAGTTACATCTACCATCCTATAACTTTTGTGGTCCTGGAACAAAGTTAAAACAACGTCTTGCTAGGGGAGACCGTGGAATCAATAAATTAGATGAAGCTTGCCGTGAACATGATATAGCATACAGTGAAAGCAATAATTTGAAATATAGACATACAGCAGACAAAATTTTGGCTGAAAAATCCTGGCAGAGGTTCCGAGCTAAAGATTCAACTTTACCAGAAAAACTTAATAGTCTTTTAGTTACTAACATGATGAAGGTAAATCTACTCTTGGAATGGGCATAGCATCAAAAACAAAAAGAAAAAGCCGTCAGTGCCCTACAAAAGGGAAAATTAATTTATTCAAAAATGCAATAAAAAAAGCTAAAGTTGCAATAAAAAATCTAAACACTGAAGACACAAAAAAATTAGCTACAACTGCTCTACATGCAGCTAGACAAATCATCAAGAAAAAACGTAGAGACATTACATTACCAAGGGTGATACCAATTCCAAAAGTTGGAGGACTTTTACCATTGCTTCCTATCTTAGCAGGGTTATCTGCTGTAGGTTCTCTTACTGGCGGTGTTGCAGGGATGGCGAAAGCTATAAACGATTCGAAGATCGGAAGACAACAATTGGAAGAAAATAAACGTCACAATAAAGCTATGGAAACAATAAAACTTAAACATGGAAAAGGTCTTTTTTTAAAGCCATACAAAAATGGCTTGGGGCTATTTTTAAATCCACAAGAATCAAAAAACTATTAGAAATGCTACCCAGCCGCCCCCTCACAAACATAGATATAATAAATTTTGGTAAAAACTATATCTCAAATTTTCGAGGTGTTTTCATGAGGGATACATTGCCAACCAAACCTTTTAAAATTGAAAGTGGGGTGGTTAATTTAGATAATAATAATGGGGTTGGTACACATTGGGTAGCATATATAGCCCAGTCATTTTAGGCATTTTAAACCCCAATCTGCGGAAAAATTCCAATCAAGCTGAATTTTGGTACACACCTTTACTACGGCATTGTTATGAAGATGTGAGAAATCGACATTGATATCGTGCCGGCAAAAAAAGTTATGAAGGTCAAAAGGTCACGAAAACCTAAAAAAAACCGTTTTTCGCAAATATCTCGGTTTCTATAGCTCCAATGATTTTAACGTGTATGACAAAATTGTAGAGCATAAAATTTGCTACAATTTCGTTAGTACAATCAATTTTGTATGTCGATTAGGATTAGTTACCGAGATATGGCACTTCGAAAAACAGGTCATTTTTCAAAATTCGCCATAAAATGCCAAAAAATGAAGAATTCCACCTTATTTCTTCGGATATACCCGCGAAATCATGAAATATTGCTGTTTTTATGGCTTCTTGTTAAAATCACCAACTTTTTACACCCCCCAACGATCCCCGCTTGCCCACCAGGTGCCAGGCCATGCCCATTACTATTGTCATTCCGCCCTAATTTTTATATATTACTTTGTTCTTAGTATACATTGGGCAGGTAGAAAAAGGTCGGAAGTTAATCAAACTTTGAGATATTGTTCAGGAATATTGAATTAACATTTGACGAAGTTTTGGACCTCACCGGCCCTGTTGAAAAAGAGGAGGAGGGGAAACTGCAAACTTTTCGAGTTCGCTCCGGTTTTCGCTCTATAACTTTTTTTGCTTACGTTCTACGGCAAAAGTGTAGTAGACTTTTTTGTACAGCGTTAAATTTACTAAAATATTGTTGGTACAAAAATAGTTGTATGTCATTTCGTTACCGAGATACGGAAAAAGAGGAAAAGGGGGAATTGCAAAATGTTCGACTTTGCTCCGGTTTTCCCTCAATAACTTTTTTTCCTTACTTAATAGGCAAAAGTATAGCAGACCTTTTTTGTAAACCATTAAAGGAGATGGCCCATTTTCCTAGGGAACCTGGGCCCAGTGCGTCCACCAATGAATCTAGTATCAAATGAAAGGTAATATTAGGGACATTATGTGGGTGAAATATTTTTAAAATCGTTCGTGGGGTTTTTGAGATATTTGAGCTTGAAGTTGACTAATTCAGAAGCAGAATTTCACTTATTTTTCCGTCAAAACTGCTTATATTTTCCGATGTAAGATACATAGGGAAATAAATCTGGTATCAAATGAAAGGTATTTTGTCCACGTTTTCATCGTAATAAAAATTATTTTTTTACATATCCTATATTCTCCAATATTTCGTTTTAAGTTATTAGAAATCAAGTTTTTTGTACTAACTTTTTAAACGTCAATACCTTAAAAAGATCGGCAGTGATTCCTATTTTTTTAACATCATTTTAAAGACTATTTATTTACCTTTAATTTGATATATAATTTAGTGCCTTTTATTAAATACAAACTTAGTTTTGAATTAACTTACAAATGGACTTTTTGGCAACACACAGTTAAATGAAAATGACCAACCAGCCATAATCATATGTGACGGAACTTATGTTTACCTCCAAAAAGTTCAAATTATAGTTTCCAAAAAGCAACATATAGTCTGCATAAGTTTCAGAATTTAGTTAAACCCTTTATGATGACATGCTGTGACGGCTATATAATAGACGTATACGGACCTTATTCAGCAATTGATTCTGATGCAACAAAGTTAAAATTATTACATGAGGCGTTTTGTTAAAGAAAATGATGTTTTATCCTAGACAGAGGTTTCAGGGATGCTATTTCAAGCCTAGAATCCTACGGGTACAAAGCTCACATGCCTGAAACTGTTCTGGAAGGGAATAATCAGCTGACAACAGCTCAAGCTAACAAGACAAGATGTGTTACAATGGTAAGATGGGTTGTGGAAGTTGTCAATGGACGCTTTAAGAGAGATTTTAAACTATTCCGCCAAAACTTTTTTAATTTAGCTACTCGTCACTTAATGGATGATTTTAAAATTGCAGCTGCAATCCTTAATAAGTTCCATCCTCTGTTAGAAGACAATACAGATGCCAGCGTTTTACTGGAGTTGGCTTGGAGTAGATTAAATACTCCTAACCATTTAGGCGATTTTGTTAAGGAAAATAACTTAAATAGAACTAGGGTAGTGTATGGTAGAATTAACGGACACATTCCAAGCTTAAATAACTTTCCTTTCCTTGATTTGACAGAGATTCGTAAAATATCATTGGGAAATTATCAAATCAAACAAGCTCGCTCTTATTGTGGGGAACATCTTAAAAGCAATAGAAGTTATATAATAGAAGTTTGTGAAAATGTAATAAGAATCAATTCTACACATCAAAGCCTGGTTGGAAACAATTATTTACTTCGAGGTCGCATTAAATCTCGACACATCAGTGGGAAAATATAATTTACATACATCCTTGTCAGTAATGAATCTGATGTAGCAAATAGTTGCAACGCAATAGAAGCGTACTATTGCAATTGTCTTGTAGGAATGAGAACTGTTGGTTGCTGCGCTCATGTTATGAGTATTTTGTGGTACTTAGGATTTGCTCGTCACTAACCAAATATGAACATAGCTCCAGCTTTATTTTTAAATACTATTTTAATAGACAATGAAGTTGAAGGAGAATAAATCTGAAATAATACTTAATATTATAATTAATGTAGGACGTAGGTTATTATGTGTGTAATTAAACCAAAATGAATTATAAAAATCTATTATTTCAATGCAATAACTCCATTTCGCATTTAATATAAGTTAAAAGTTATGTCTCATAATTATAAAAATCATTTCGTTTTGAATCTTTTTGTACATATCAATATTGAAAAAATAAAGACTATAAGTTATTACATCTACATAATTATGTGTCTTTTATAAACTTCTTATGAAAATAAAAAGAAAACGGTAAGTTTTTTACATGGACTATATTTTCGAAGTATAGCATGATGCATGTTTTCTTATAACATCACCTAGATTGTCATCAATATAAATATTGTTTATCGGGCTTAAAGTAAGTAATATATAATACATGTTTTGCTAATTTTGGTTAAGAAATTATAAAAAATAACGCTAAACGAAAAAGTGCATAGCACATAGTGTATGTAAATATGCTTTTTAGTGTAAGTTAATTCTAAACTAAGTTTGTATTTAATAAAAGGCACTAAATTATATATCAAATTAAAGGTAAATAAATAGTCTTTAAAATGATGTTACAAAATTAGGAATCACTGCCGATCTTTTTAAGGTATTGACGTTTAAAAAGTTAGTACAAAAAACTTGATTTCTAATAACTTAAAACGAAATGTTGGAGAATATAGGATATGTAAAAAAATAATTTTTATAACAATGAAAAGGTGGACAAAATACCTTTCATTTGATACCAGATTTATTTCCCTATGTATCTTACATCGGAAAATATAAGCAGTTTTGACGGAAAAATAAGTGAAATTCTGCTTCTGAATTAGTCAACTTCAAGCTCAAATATCTCAAAAACCCCACGAACGATTTTAAAAATATTTCACCCACATAATGTCCTTAATATCACCTTTCATTTGATACTAGATTCATTAGTGGACACACTGGGCCCAAAAATGGGCCATCTCCTTTCCTACAATATAAATAGGGCGAAAATTGTTGTTTGTCAATTCGTTACCAAGAAATGGAATTTGAAAAGGAGGGTGGAACTGCAAAATTTTTGATTTGCTCTGGTTTTCGCCCAATTACTTTTTTTCCTTAAATTTTACGGAAAAAACGTTTTGATTTTCTTGTAGAGCATTAAAATTTCTACAATTTTAATAGTTCAAAAGTTCTTCCATGTCAATTCTTTATGAAGAAATGGAATGGAATCTAATGGAAGGTCAAAAATTAAGCTGTTCCACCCTCCTTTTCAAATTCCATTTCTTGGTAACGAATTGACATACAACAATCTTCGCCCTAGTTATATGGTAGGAAATTTAATGCTTTCCAAAAAAGTTCGTGTATACTTTTGCCGTATTAAGTAAGGAAAAAAAGTTATTGAGGGAAAACCGGAGCAAAGTCGAACATTTTGAGATTCCCCCTTTTCCTCTTTTTCCGTATCTCGGTAACGAAATGACATACAACTATTTTTGTACTAACAATATTTTAGTAAATTTAACGCTCTACAAAAAAGTTTATTACTTTTTTGCCGTAGAACGTAAGCAAAAAAAGTTATAGAGCGAAAACCGGAGCGAACTCGAAAAGTTTGCAGTTTCCCCTCCTCCTCTTTTTCAACAGGGCCGGTGAGATCCAAAACTTCGTCAAATGTTAATTTAATATTCCTGATCAATATCTCAAAGTTTGATTAACTTCCGACCTTCTTCTACCTGCCCACTGTATACTAAGAACAAAGTAATATATAAAAATTAGGGCGGAATGACCATAGTAATGGGCATGGCCTGGCACCTGGTGGGCAAGCGGGGATCGTTGGGGGGTGTAAAAAGTTGGTAATCTTAACAAGAAGCCATAAAAACAGCAATATTTCATGATTTCTCGGGTATATCCGAAGAAATAAGGTGGAATTCTTCATTTCTTGGCATTTTTTGGCGAATTTTGAAAAATGACCTTTTTTTCAAAGTGCCATATCTCGGTAACTAATCGACATACAAAATTAATTGTACTAACGAAATTGTAGCAAATTTTATGTTCTACAATTTTGTCATACACGTTAAAATCATTGGAGCTATAGAAACCGAGATATTTGCGAAAAACGGTTTTTTTTAGGTTTTCGTGACTTTTTGACCTTCATAACTTTTTTTGCCGGCACGATATCAATGTCGATTTTTCACATCTTCATTACAACGCCGTAATAAAGGTGTGTACCAAAATTCAGCTTGATTGGAATTTTTCCGCAGATAAAACCTAAAATTACTGGGCTAATAGCAAAAATAAAAATAATGTGAAATATTTCGATAGCTTTGGTAATTTAAGACCTCCTCAAGAAATAGTAAGATACTTTCATGCAAATAATATTTATTACAATCATAACTGTTTACAACGTTTCAACACATTCAATTGTGGTCACTTATGTTTGGAGTTTCTTGTTAATCAAAATAAATAAATATGCAATACAGTGTAAAATTTCTTTCATTTCTTTTATTTCAATAATGTCGATAACACTTACGCTAAGTGGAAACAAGTCTACACTCACAACAGAGTACTTTCCACCAATAATATTGAACTCAAATTATGTGTGTGGATTAGTGGATTTGCAAACTTACAACTCTATACCTAGCGTAGATGTAATGAACAACTTATTTCATTTAGGTGATGATGTAATAGTACTTCCTGTGGGTTCTTATGAAATTGAAGGCATAAATAATTATATCCAAGAAGGACTTAAAGAAAAAAATAATATAGCAAGTGTGAAGATCAGAGCAAATAACAACACATTAAAATGTGAAATATACTCCAATGAAGATATAGATTTTTCGAAAGCTTGTTCAATTGGCCGACTGTTAGGATTCGGTAAAAGAAAACTGATAGCAAAACAAATTCATGAATCAGACCTTTACGTTGATATCAATCGTGTTAACACAGTGAGAGTTGAGTGTAACATAATTGATGGAACATAATATATAAATAGTCAACCTGCGCATATACTGCATCAATTTTCAATTAAAGTTAGTCCGGGGTATAAAATAATAGAGGTTCCTACAAATGTCATTTATTTACCAGTGAACGTAAAGAAGATAAGTTCAATAACCATAAATTTGTTAGATCAAGACGGGGACCTTATTAACTTTCGAGGTGAATTAATTACAATACGATTACACCTTAATCTTCAAAAATTATAGTTTATAATACCCTTGATTCTAATAATTTCTATAAAAGGCAATGTTTGCAAAATTCAACAATCAATACTTCATCAACCCCTAAGGTGAAAATACAAACACTAACAGAAGAAAACCAATCATTTTTATTATCATTAGGATTCATATTGAAAAAAAAAATAAGATATGCTGAATATTTTTCAAGATCTAACCTTTGATGAAAGTATTTCAAAATACGAATATCATTCCTATTCACCATATTTAAATAACTTCAATAAAAATGACATCATCCACATCTGCGTGCAACATGAAAATCTCAATATTTTGCCTTCGGAAAGTTACATCTATGTTGAAGGGACTGTATCGAAAACTGATGACTCGGAAGTCGAAAAAACAAAACTTGTAAACAATTGCATAGCATTCCTATTTGATGAAATTCGATATGAACTGAATGGTATTGAAATAGATAGTAATCGCAATGTTGGAATCACAACTTCCATCAAAAATTATATTTCTTTGAGTCAAAATGAAAGCATAATGCTGTATAATGGAGGTTGGTGCCCAAATTCTACATTAAACTTGGATGGATCACACTTTAATTTTTGCATGCCACTAAATAAACTCTTGGGTTTTGCTGAGGATTTCAAAAAAATAATTCCTAACGCTCGACATGATTTAATTCTAACACGTTCTCGTACTGACGAAAATTCACTAATAGCCGATGAAGATGAACAAGCAAAGATAACACTGCTCAAAGTTCAATGAAAAGTGCCACATGTTCATCCAACAGATTCTTTGAAATTGAAACTCTTCAAGTCAATTAATGATAATGAGACTATGAAAATTGCATTTCGTAACTGGGATTTATATGAATATCCAACCTTACCTACTACTGAACATCATATTTGGAATGTTAAGACAACTTCAGAAGTTGAGAAACCTAGATACATAATTGTTGCCCTACAAACCAACAAAAGAAATCAGCTGAAAGAAAACCCAACCTATTTTAATCACTGTGATGTTGTCAACCTAAAAGTATACTTAAATTCCGACGTTTATCCTTATGAAGATCAAAACATATCATTTGAAAAAAACCGCTTTAGTATTCCTTATCAAATGTATACCGATTTTAAAAGAAATTACTATAATTGTCCAGTTGCAGAACCGTTGCTGACAAGAAATCTCTTCAAGTCACAAGCACCTATTTTTGTGATTGATTGCAGACATCAGAATGAAATTATTAAAACGGGTCCTGTTGATATTCGTTTAGAAATTAAAACAACGAAAGTATTACCCCCAAATACTTCAGTATATTGTTTGATGTTGCATGATCGTATTATTAATTATAATCCTCTAAGTCAAATAGTATCCCGAAATGTTTAGCTGATTTAGTTAAACACAGCATTTTAACAACAACAGAACAACATTAACAGTGACATTCATAATAGATGTTCAAGGATTTAGAGGACCTAATTACAAGTTTATTGTTAAGGAAATAGCTATTCTACTCAATAGAGATCATCATCACTTTATAATTACACCTCCATTTGATTTTAAGGATTTACCATCATTATTGCAAAGACAAGCCAAATGGGTGTTTAAAAACCATCATGGTTTGCACTGGAATTGCGGCTTCACAAAGTACAATAAAGTTGAAGAATTACTTCGGGATAATATTTTCAACTGCACCGTTTATGTAAAGGGAAATGGAAAAAAAGAATGGCTAAATCAACTTCTAAATGAAAACGTTGAAGTTATAAATATCGAAAATATCAATTGTCCTAGCTTCAAAGAACTAAAAAGACTTTTTCCAAATGCAGCAAAATGCCTATCTCATCATAACCAATGCTGCTGCGCTCTCCAAAACGTTTTTTTACTACAAAAGTTTTTAAGCTGTTTTCACAAATTTTCAAATTAAATAAAAAGAACAATTTATGTAATAAATTTTTTTATTTTTTTTGTGCGTTAATCATTGATTGTCAGCGAAATCTTTTTGCGAATTTATGAATTCGCTTACAATTTTATAGCAGTTCTTATTTTTAGTTTTATTAGCTATTAAAAATAGATTTTCATTTTGAATTTACTCAAAGTATGAATAGGGATGGTAGAACCTGTGATTTGATTTGAAATTTGGAAAAGTGTATGTGAGTTCTGGTTATGTTTTTCTTTATATTACGTGCGATGCATTTTGGAAGTAGAATAGAAAAAATATCATACAAATGTATAAATTTAAATCTGATAAGGAACTGTTGGATTCGCAGAACTCGGAAGTGTAATAAAAATCCCAACATGACAAATTTATTGAAGGAAAAATAAATATTGCAATGTTAACAATGATCTTGTAATGGAATTTGTTACGTGGTTATGTTGGTGAACAGTATTAAATCTTAAATGTATAGATATTGTGAAGTGTATACTATCAATATTCAACACATATCTATAGTGTGAGGTAGCAGGAAGGTCCTAAAATATTTGTATTTCCTTCTGCAGGAATTATTTATTTAATATTTGTGTATGAGATTTTGAAAATTCTTTTCAATCATCATATGTTTGTTAGCTTGTACAATTGAATATAATACTTAAATCTGATAAGGAACTTCCGGATTTTGCTGTACTCAGAATTGTAATAAAAAAAAAGTCAAATGCATAAATATTTATTTAATCTTTATTAATGTATTTTATGAAGTATCTTTAACAATTCGGTAATGGCCCCATGGTAACGTACAATATGAATTTTGTATTGCATACCGTTTATCATCACTTGAACTTAAGGATATCTTAGTTTGTACAATACTGCTAACTGCATGCTTTTTTGATTTTAATAAATTTTGATTAATTGTTGTCTTATTACCATCATTTAAACATTTTAAAAAGTTATCAAAAAATATTTCTTTCTTAACAATGTTTTTCTTAATACCTTTAATTTTTTTTATATCTTCCTTATTTTCTACTTTAATTGAATACATTTTTGCTCTTAATCCTACAAAATGTGAAATGATGTGACCATTCATTTCATCTTTCATTAGCCCTATAACTTTTTTATTTACTTGAGGTATTCTCCAAATATTATTTAATTGATAGTCACTTGTATCAAAGCGGTAAATACAGTCATTTTTAATTATGTTATATACATTTGAACATGAAACTTCATATATTGTATAAGGCTGTCTGTATCAGTATACATAGCAGTACAATTTTCGCCAAATTTTAATTTCATATAATCATAGTGGAACTCATATATTAAAGTTTTTGCAATATCAAGGATACAAAACCCTACGTAAATGGGTTTGTTAAAGTATACTTCAGCTTTCTGGAGCTCTATTGCTACCAGATTCTCGTTAAACACTGTTCCATTTTTGAAAAAAGTTGAAGCAATCAATGCTTTAGCACCATACCTCCCTTCCCAACTAGAAACCAATTTGACATTGCTGTATTTTCTGACGTTTTCCATACATTTCCCAAAAACTGCATTATTATTTAATTTGTAACGTTCTATGTCTAATTTATTTGTAGCTTGAGTTCTCAATTTGGTATTTAAATCAATGTATGGTTTAAGCCATGCAGATTGATCAAATTCGAGAACTCTGTGAATTTTTGTTAGTTTGAGACCATGTAAAAGTGCTTGACGCAAGTTTCTATAATGAATTACATACTTGGTTTTATCATTCAGAGTTGCTAGCAATTTTGTTTGTTTAGTTTCAGGAGGACAAATTAATTCTGGGCAAAATGGTATATCACTGTGCATATCATGTAACTCTTTAGGATAACTTAAGTCAACTTCAAAAATATAACCTTTGAGTGAATCATCTGAGATGGAACAAATAGTATCTTTAGTGAAATCATCAATGTTATCAATCCATTTGAAATTACCTGTAGGTAATAGCTGACTCATTGCATAACCATATTGGTTGTTTATATCCCAATACATTAAAAACGTATTTGGTTTATTGGGATCATAATTCTCTAAGTATTCATTGTTAGCTTCAGAGTACTTTTTAGAGCATTGGCTTAATCCTCCACGGATCCCTCTTTCAATAAACATAAGCATGTCAATATCATCAAGAAGTTCAAGTTTGACACCGGTATATAGCAACATTGCATCCCATGTATAACCTGGGAGAGAACAATAATGTGCTGGATCTAATTTATGCGTTTGGACGGAGTTTGAGCGAAATTGTTCAAAAACATCTGCTAGTAAAAGTACATCAGTTTTCAAATACAAATCAGAATATTCGCCTAAATTTTGTAAATTAAAATGATTCCACACATTTTGAGCATGCAAATATTCTTCATTGCTTATATCTTCCTTATTTAATTTATTGTAAAATAAATGTTTCAAAGGTAAAGACTTCTCAGAAAACGTTTCGAAACTATTAAAATAATCGTAGGGGTAAACACCTTTGCGCTTGAGAAGATTTTTTTGGTATTGTGTTAGATCTGAAAATTCAGATTCAAGTATTGGGAAAGTATTTAACAGAGCTGATAATGAATCTAAGCTTCTACTCAAAAACCTACAAGAATCAATAAATTTGAAATTGACTTTACATTTAGAGAGATGTTTTGTGAACGAAATATATTTTTCTTTGTTTATTGGTAACACATTCACCAAACCTTCTCCTATTTTATGAATGTCTTTTATTAAAAAATGTGAATCATAATCACTTAGGTTATGGTAAACTGTCGGTATAGTTAAATCAGCTTTATAATTTAAATTACAACTCATATGTGCAGGGCCTCTATAAACTCCTGTAAAATGACAATGGTCTCGTACCTTTGCATCATTTGCAAAAATCTCATGTTCGCATATTGAACATGTGGTTGCTGATTAAAAGTCTCTCTCTTGTTCTAAAGAAAGATTTTCTATAGGCAATATCGAGGACACATCTGAATCAAGGTAATAAGATAATGATTTCAGTTCATTCATAAACCAATCAACACAATTTGGACCTCGGTATGATGTGTAACCTGAAAAGCTAGATGTAAAAGAACTTTTTAAATAAAATCCTATAGAACATGGGATGTGCTCTTGATATGCATTTCCATCTTCTATTTCTCTTAAAATGCACTCTAAATCCGCATATATAATGAATGGACTCTTTATTTTATTTCTATAGTTCTTGAAACTAACTATTTTGTTTTCTAGGGTTGGTAATTTTATTTTACAATTATTTTGAATACCGCAATCTTCTATGTGTGTATTTAATTTTTCAATAGAGTAAAAATAATGCAGACATCTATTGCAGAAATAAAGTTTTCTTTTACTTTTTGAAAATTTACATTGAAGAAGTCTAGAAAGATCTTTAATCCAAATGAAATGTTGATTTACTATTGTATGACCATCGCTTGCAAATTCTTTTAGCAGCAATAAATCAACATGTGTTCTATCCTTACATGTGAATTTGTATAATTGAAGTGGATATAATTTTTCTGTTTTATCATTTTCCTCCTTATGGAATGTGAAAATATTCACAGAAATATTGTTGTTTTTTTCAAATAATGGTATCAAAGTTAAAGACATTGGGAAATGTATACTATTAAGATTCAATACATTTGTATAGTGTGGATAACTTGAAGGTCTTGAAATATTTGCATTTCTTACCGCAGGAAATAATGCAGATACAATAGCCCATGCAAAACATGCATTATCTGTATTTTTCACATTAACACATGCATGTGTTTGAATGATATGTTTAGGTGTTTTAATATATGAGCTCCCTACAATAGGTGAATATTTATTTATATTGAAAATAATATTAATTATGGATGACAATGCCCATCCACTGTTTTTTTCCTGAAACTCTTCTAATTTACATAACAAAGGTTTTTCTAAATGTTCCATTAAAGCATTTTCTAAATCATTATCAACACTTACAATAATATTTTTGGTGTTCAAATGTTTGATATCCTGTTGTTGTTCTTCCCCTTCATATCTTCGAAAAACAGCACAAAAAAATAAGTTTATTTTTAATTGCAAATATTCATTTAAAATCTCTTTTAATTTGTTGATAGCCACAACTCTGCAATCTGCTAAAAATTCTTTGGGATCTACGTGTTTTAGATTTGTAATTACTCCGGACCTGATTCTTTGCGAAAACGCAGTATGAGGTAAATCTTCCCATATCAAAGAAACACAATTTTGTTGTTGTCCTTCTTCTCTCTGTTGTTGTTGTGCTTCTTCTTTCTGTTGCTGATGTTGTTGTTGTTGTTGTTGTTCTTGTTCTCGTGCTGAATATCCGGATGAATTTGCAATCATCATATTTTTGATTGATTTTAATTTACTTATCACCGATATTATTTTATATTTTTCACCGGTTTCTTTAGAACCACGCAAATATTGATCTAATGCATCTATGTCTTTTTCGCACTTTGTGATGTTTGTCACATATTTAATGTTATGGTTGTTGGAATACAACATATTAAATAAAACCGATTCGTGGCTGGCAAGCAATTCTTTAATGTACGTTGTATCCATGTTTTTATTTTTTATTGTTATTTTACACCTTTTAATAAAATATTGTCAATTATTTTTATGATTTCAACTGTTCACTTTTGATCAATTCCACTGTTATAGTATAACAAATACTTTCTAATGTGAGTGATTATCAATTATACTTTGGTCTTATACCTACTCGAAATTTAAGTCTCTCCCCTTCTCTTTACTTGTTGACCTCAATGTAACCAAAAGATTTTTTTTTTTCTCATTTCTTTAACAATACAAATTTTATTGCTTTTTAATGACCTAAACCTTTGCGTCCTTAAGTCATTGTATGGTTCTCCATTCATTTTTCTTTAATAGCAATGCTCATGATTGGCTGACAATACATATTTATTACTTTGACAACTAAATTCAAAGGTACCTCTGCAGGTACGTGACTTAAATCTTTGATTTAAACAACTTGCATCTTTGCTTTACACACACACACACAACAAACAATCATTCTTCATTTTTGTTTCATCTTGAATATTTTTTTTTATTTCCTTAACAATGAAATTTTTTTTACTTTTAACAACCGCTGCAATTACTATTATAACTATCAACACGTGACCTTTTGTGACCTTGATTTGGGCACAACCATTTCTCTCCCCTTCTCTTTACTTGTTGACTTCAATGTAACCAAAAGATTTTTTTTCCCATTTCTTTAACAATACAAATTTTATTGCTTTTTAATGACCTAAACCTTTGCGTCCTTAAGTCATTGTATGGTTCTCCATTCATTTTTCTGTAAAAGCAATACACATGATTGGCTGACAATACATATTTATTACTTAGACAACTAAATTCAAAGGTACCTCTGCAGGTACGTGACTTAAATCTTTGATTTAAACAACTTCATTTTTGTAACCACAACCGCTTCACCTGGTATTATTAACATGTTACCTTATCAAAGAAACACCGCTGCATCTGGTACTAGCACGTGACCTTCTGTGACCTTCATAATGTAAGTCTCCACCTTCTCTTTAAACGATCAAACACATTCCGCTGCACCTGGTCCTGGAATTAACACGTGACCTTTTGTGACCTTCATAATGTATGTCTCCCCCTTCTCTTTAAACAATCAAAGACATACCGCTGCACCTGGTCCTGGCATTAGCACGTGACTTGCATATTAATTACCTCATTAACAACCACCAACATGTGACCTGCATATTAATTGCTCATTAATGACGTCACTTCCTGTCTCAGGAGCCGCTTCCTGTCTCAGGACCCGCATAGCTCTACTACTGATATATAGTTTTTTAATGTTGTTGTGATACCCACATTTTTATTGTATTCAATATCTACACCATTCAATTCATAATGAATTTCCTCAAAAAGAAAGGCCATAGCATTATTGCATAATTTAGCTGAATCAGAATTACTTCCGTCTAATTTTTTGAGGGTTCCTTCAATGTAAATATAACTTTCGCTAGGTAGAATACACAGGTCTTGTTGTTGAATAGAAATACGTATTTCGTCGCTTGTATTGTAAGACTGTAAGAACGGAGAGTGGCTGTGATATTCAAATTTGGAAATGCTATTATCATAACCAGGTGTTTGGGATATATTCAATATTTCACTCATGTTTATTTATTTTTTTATTTTATTTTTTATTATTTTATGCTTTTATTTTAAAACAAATCCTAAAGACTGAAGATAAGATTTATTTTCAGATGTGAGCTTTGGTCTTGTCAGTTTTGCTGCTCTTGTAGAACTAACAGAATCGTCACTTTTGCGGTTGATTATATTATTATAAATCAACATTATGAATCACCTAATGGTTTTAGGTGATTCGTCCTGGTCAACAAGCTTCAATGAAATAGAACTTAACTCTTTGACGTTCACTGGTAAATAAATGACATTTCTTGGAACTTCAATGATTTTATATCTAGGTCCTACTTCTGGTGAAAATTCATGTATTGTATGCATTGGTTTGTTATTAAAATATGAACCAGAAATAATATTACACTCAATTCGTATGACATTCACTTTGTTTATGTCAACAGGTAAATCTGAAGTATGCAATAAATCAGCTTTCAAAGATCGTTTACTGAACCCCAATAATTTTCCAATAGATCGATCTTTCTCAAAATGTACAGTCTCTGTACTATCCACTTCACATTGTAATGTATTATTATTAGCTTCAATTTTCATGGATACTACACCTCTTCTTTTTGGGTGTTTTTTTTTTTATTTACATAATTTACTCATCAATCATCATACACCGTCAGCTGTCATCACTGATCTCACCACACTACCATCACTACATTACCACTCAACTAATTCTTCGGTTTGTACATCTGCTAAATAATCTTATCGAATAACTGAACCGTGTTTTGTAAATAATACCTCGCGTACACTAAGAACAAACAATAATTAATTTACTTTTATAAAAAAAAATTTTATTTTAAAGTTTGTGCATTAACTCTTCGTCAAACAAACTATGGAAAATAATCCGTGCGACTCCAACAACTGCATTCTTGACAGCAAATACACCGAACGCGTGACGTGTGGTGGTCTTTGTGGTAAAACTTATCATCCTCTATGCATCGGGCTTAGCAAACGGCCTTGTGGATATCTTAAACATTATTTAAACTATTTTGTCTTTCTTTGTGAAGAGTGTAAAAATATCTCCCTTTCCCACGTTCTTTTTGCTGTCAAATGTGTTAGTGACTCAACAAACTCCTTGGTAGCTGATAATAATCGCTTTCACAAGAACATCCTTGCAAAATTTGATCTTTTTGATGATGTCTCGAAGAACATTGAAACTCTTAACAGCTCAATTGAAACTCTAGGCAATCGCTTTTTTTCCATCCAATTCTCTTTTGATAAACAACTTTCCTCGGTGGTTCAATTATTAAATTCGCGAGTCGAACACACCCATTGCCGTTTCGACAATATTAATGAAGTGCTACGTTCTACACTGGAATCTGTTTTTAAATCGTATCCGCTAGAAAACATTTATGATCACACTAGCCTTTACCCGCGGCTTCGCTCGCGTTTCAGCTGATCAAGAAGTAGACTTTAGCTGGAGGAGTATAGTCTATCGTAATATAGCTTCTTCTTCTTTTATGGCTTTATAATTTAATACCTACATTTTACCGTGATAACAAGAAACCTATGTGCTATACCAGATTATAATCTAGCTCTGTGCCAAATTTCATCCAGATCCGTTCAGCCATTCTGGTGAGATTTCGAAAATTAAAACAAGTCTATCCCACGGGAACCATACATTTCACCGGGATAAAAAATCAATTTAATTTTTGTGGGTGACCTTATTTCTAGAGTTAGGATGGGTGGATTTTTATATATATTCTTTTAAATGAAAGGGATCAGAATGAAGATGGTTTTCAAGAAAAAAAATTTTAAAACCATAAAGCAGAAGTTTTTGTAGCCCATTTATAAGAGTTGTTCCACTGTAAAGCAATTTTTATTCGTAGTATTTATTGGAATTTATTTCAATAAAATTTATTTGATTTTTAATATTTCAAAATAAAAAAAAAAAAACATAGCGAGAGCTACAGTACGTTTTCAACGAACTGTTGGATACCCTATTCCCTATATTTTGTATGTGTATGCGTTCGCCTCCCGCAGCCAGCCGCTGTTCCAGTTTCAGAAATACATTTCTTCTTTAGCAGACAGGAAAAAATTCAATAACATTAATTTTGTGTGGCCTATGTTCAATAACTGATGGCGTAATAAAAAAGGCATGCGCCACGCCTAAAGTTGAGACTATTTATTGCCAGGGCAAAGACTGCAGATCGATTTGAACATAACGTACATACATACAGTAAGTAAATTATTTTTAATAATATTGGATTGTCCTTTTTACTTGCTCTATAGGGCAAGTAGGTATTGGTTTCGTGCAGAAAAAAAAATCGGTTTTAATTAAAACTTGACATTACGATGATAGAGAAGCTCAAAAAAGTGGTTTTCGCCATATATCGTCCGTGGGTCTGTCTGTTCGGGTGTGCGGATGTGCGTCTGTGCGCTTTTTCAGTCCAGCTAAAGAATAAACGGCTTGACGGATTTTCTTCAAACTTTTCATTTTGGATTTCTCGAAAACAACTCAAACGACTTTGATTAAACTCAAAATTTAGATAACTTTAAGCAATTATAACAAACGATCGAAACGAAAATCAGGTTAAAATGGCTTTTTTCAAATGGCCATAAGTTCGCAACGGCTTGATTGAATTGACTCAAATTTCGTTTAGCATAGTTCTTTACAGTTTTCTACAAGATGGCTTTGTTAATTTTTCAGTGTAGTCTTTCAAAATTAAAACAAATCTATCCCACGGGAACCATACATTTTACCGGGATAAAAAGTAGCCAATATGCTATAATCTATCTCTGTGCTAAATTTCATTCAGATCCGTTCAGCCATTCTGGTGTGATTTCAAAAATTAAAACAAATCTTTCCCACGGGAACCATACATTTTACCGGGATAAAAAGTAGCTAATATGCTATTCTAAACTATAATCTAGCTCTGTGCTAAATTTCACTCAGATGAGTCCAGCCATTCTGGTGTAATTTCAAAAGTTAAAAAAAATCTATCTTACGCGAACCATACATTTTACGGGGATAGGAAGTAGCCAATATGCTATTCCAGACTATAATCTATCTCTGTGCTAAATTTCATTCAGATGAGTTCAGCCATTCTGTTGTGATTTCAAAAATTAAAACAAATCTATCCCACGGGAACCATACATTTTACCGGGATAAAAAGTAGCAAATATGCTATTCCAGACTATAATCTATCTCTATGCTAAATTTCATTCAGATCCGTTCAGCCATTCTGGCGTGATTGGAAAAATTAAAACAAATCTATCCCACGGGAACCATACATTTCACCGGGATAAAAAGTAGTCAATATTCTATTTCAGACTATAATCTATCGCTGTGCTAAATTTCATTCAGATCCGTTCAGCCATTCTGGTGTGATTTAAAAATTAAAACAAATCTATCCCACGGGAACCATAAATTTTACCGGGATAAAAAGTAGCCAATATGCTATTCCAGACTATAATCTATCTCTGTGCTGAAATTTATTCAGATGAGTTCAGCCATTCTGGTGTGATTTCAAAAATTAAAACAAATCTATCCCACGGGAAACATACATTTTACCGGGATAAAAAGTAGCCAATATGCTATTCCAGACAATAATCTATCTCTGTGCTAAATTTCCTTCAGATCCGTTCATCCATTCTGGTGTAATTTCAAAAATTAAAACAAATCTATCCCACGGGAACCATACATTTCACAGGGATAGAAAATAGCCAATATGCTATTCCAGACTATAATCTATCTCTGTGCTAAATTTCATTCAGATCCGTTCAGCCATTCTGGTGTGATTTCAAAAATTAAAACAAATCTTTCCCACGGGAACCATACATTTTACCGGGATAAAAAGTAGCTAATATGCTATTCTAAACTATAATCTAGCTCTGTGCTAAATTTCATCCAGATAAGTTCAGCCATTCTGGCGTGATTGGCAAAATTAAAACCAATCTATCCCACGGGAACCATACATTTAGACGGGATAAAAACTAATCAATATTCTATTTCAGACTATTATCTATCTCTGTGCTAAATTTCATTCAGATCCGTTCAGCCATTCTGGTGTGATTTCAAAAATTAAAACAAATCTATCCCACGGGAACCATGCATTTTACCGGGATAAGAAATAGCCAATATGCTATTCCAGACTATAATCTATCTCTGTGCTAAATTTCATTCAGATGAGTTCAGCCATTCTGTTGTGATTTCAAAAATTAAAACAAATCTATCCCATGGGAACCATACATTTTACCGGGATAAAAAGTGGCCAATATGCTATTCCAGACTATAATCTATCTCTGTGCTAAATTTCATTCAGATCCGTTTAGCCATTCTGTTGTGATTTCAAAAATTAAAACAAATCTATCCCACGGGAACCATAAATTTTACCGAGATAGAAAGTAGCCAATATGCTATTCCAGACTATAATCTATTTCTGTGCTAAATTTCATTCAGATGAGTTCAGCCATTCTTGTGTAAATTCAAAAACTAAAACAAATCTATCCCACGGGAACCATACATTTTACCAGGATAAAAGTAGCCAATATGCTATTCCAGACTATAATCTATCTCTGTGCTAAATTTCATTCAGATGAGTTCAGCCATTCTTGTGTAAATTCAAAAACTAAAACAAATCTATCCCACGGGAACCATACATTTTACCGGGATAAAAAGTAGCCAATATGCTATTCCAGACTATGATCTATCTCTGTGCTAAATTTCATTCAGATCCAATTAGCCATTCTGGTGTGATTTCAAAAATTAAAACAAATCTATCCCACGGGAACCATACATTTTACCAGGATAAAAGTAGCCAATAGGCTATTCCAGGCTATAATCTATCTCTGCGCTAAATTTCATTCAGATCCGTTCATCCATTCTGGTGTTATTTCAAAAATTAAAACAAACCTATCCCACGGGAACCATACCTTTTACAGGGATAGAAAGTAGCCAATATGCTATTCCAGACTATAATCTATCTCTGTGCTAAATTTCATTCAGATCCGTTCAGCCATTCTGGTGTGATTTCAAAAATTAAAACAAATCTTTCCCACGGGAACCATACATTTTACCGGGATAAAAAGTAGCTAATATGCTATTCTAAACTATAATCTAGCTCTGTGCTAAATTTCACTCAGATGAGTCCAGCCATTCTGGTGTAATTTCAAAAGTTAAAACAAATCTATCTTACGCGAACCATACATTTTACGGGGATAGGAAGTAGCCAATATGCTATTCCAGACTATAATCTATCTCTGTGCTAAATTTCATTCAGATGAGTTCAGCCATTCTGTTGTGATTTCAAAAATTAAAACAAATCTATCCCACGGGAACCATACATTTTACCGGGATAAAAAGTAGCAAATATGCTATTCCAGACTATAATCTATCTCTATGCTAAATTTCATTCAGATCCGTTCAGCCATTCTGGCGTGATTGGAAAAATTAAAACAAATCTATCCCACGGGAACCATACATTTCACCGGGATAAAAAGTAGTCAATATTCTATTTCAGACTATAATCTATCGCTGTGCTAAATTTCATTCAGATCCGTTCAGCCATTCTGGTGTGATTTAAAAATTAAAACAAATCTATCCCACGGGAACCATAAATTTTACCGGGATAAAAAGTAGCCAATATGCTATTCCAGAATATAATCTATCTCTGTGCTGAAATTTATTCAGATGAGTTCAGCCATTCTGGTGTGATTTCAAAAATTAAAACAAATCTATCCCACGGGAAACATACATTTTACCGGGATAAAAAGTAGCCAATATGCTATTCCAGACAATAATCTATCTCTGTGCTAAATTTCCTTCAGATCCGTTCATCCATTCTGGTGTAATTTCAAAAATTAAAACAAATCTATCCCACGGGAACCATACATTTCACAGGGATAGAAAATAGCCAATATGCTATTCCAGACTATAATCTATCTCTGTGCTAAATTTCATTCAGATCCGTTCAGCCATTCTGGTGTGATTTCAAAAATTAAAACAAATCTTTCCCACGGGAACCATACATTTTACCGGGATAAAAAGTAGCTAATATGCTATTCTAAACTATAATCTAGCTCTGTGCTAAATTTCATCCAGATAAGTTCAGCCATTCTGGCGTGATTGGCAAAATTAAAACCAATCTATCCCACGGGAACCATACATTTAGACGGGATAAAAACTAATCAATATTCTATTTCAGACTATTATCTATCTCTGTGCTAAATTTCATTCAGATCCGTTCAGCCATTCTGGTGTGATTTCAAAAATTAAAACAAATCTATCCCACGGGAACCATGCATTTTACCGGGATAAGAAATAGCCAATATGCTATTCCAGACTATAATCTATCTCTGTGCTAAATTTCATTCAGATGAGTTCAGCCATTCTGTTGTGATTTCAAAAATTAAAACAAATCTATCCCATGGGAACCATACATTTTACCGGGATAAAAAGTGGCCAATATGCTATTCCAGACTATAATCTATCTCTGTGCTAAATTTCATTCAGATCCGTTTAGCCATTCTGTTGTGATTTCAAAAATTAAAACAAATCTATCCCACGGGAACCATAAATTTTACCGAGATAGAAAGTAGCCAATATGCTATTCCAGACTATAATCTATTTCTGTGCTAAATTTCATTCAGATGAGCTCAGCCATTCTTGTGTAAATTCAAAAACTAAAACAAATCTATCCCACGGGAACCATACATTTTACCAGGATAAAAGTAGCCAATATGCTATTCCAGACTATAATCTATCTCTGTGCTAAATTTCATTCAGATGAGTTCAGCCATTCTTGTGTAAATTCAAAAACTAAAACAAATCTATCCCACGGGAACCATACATTTTACCGGGATAAAAAGTAGCCAATATGCTATTCCAGACTATGATCTATCTCTGTGCTAAATTTCATTCAGATCCAATTAGCCATTCTGGTGTGATTTCAAAAATTAAAACAAATCTATCCCACGGGAACCATACATTTTACCAGGATAAAAGTAGCCAATAGGCTATTCCAGGCTATAATCTATCTCTGCGCTAAATTTCATTCAGATCCGTTCATCCATTCTGGTGTTATTTCAAAAATTAAAACAAATCTATCCCACGGGAACCATACCTTTTACAGGGATAGAAAGTAGCCAATATGCTATTCCAGACTATAATCTATCTCTGTGCTAAATTTCATTCAGATCCGTTCAGCCATTCTGGTGTGATTTCAAAAATTAAAACAAATCTTTCCCACGGGAACCATACATTTAACCGGGATAAAAAGTAGCTAATATGCTATTCTAAACTATAATCTAGCTCTGTGCTAAATTTCATCCAGATAAGTTCAGCCATTCTGGCGTGATTGGAAAAATTAAAACAAATCTATCCCACGGGAACCATACATTTCACCGGAATAAAAAGTAGTCAATATTCTATTTCAGACTATTATCTATCTCTGTGCTACATTTCATTCAGATCCGTTCAGCCATTCTGATGTGATTTCAAAAATTAAAACAAATCTATCCCACGGGAACCATACATTTTACCGGGATAAAAAGTAGTCAATATGCTATTCCAGAGTATAATCTATCTCTGTGCTAAATTTCATTGAGATGAGTTCAGCCATTCTTGTGTTAATTCAAAAACTAAAACAAATCTATCCCACGGGAACCATATATTTTACCAGGATAAAAGTAGCCAACAGGCTATTCCAGGCTATAATCTATCTCTGCGCTAAATTTCATTCAGATCCGTTCATCCATTCTGGTGTAATTTCAAAAATTAAAACAAATCTATTTCACGGGAACCATACATTTTACCGGGATAAAATCTGCTATTCCAGACTATAAGCTATCTCTGTGCCAAATTTTATCCAGATCCGTTAAGCCGTTCTGGCGTTAGTTAGCAACAAACATCCAAACATCCAAACATCGTAACTTTCACATTTATAATATTAGTAGGATTAAAACTATCCGCTCTGACCTTGATTCTTATCTAAAAAGTACCTCGAAATCTATGTCACCTGCCTCTTGCCATATTAATACAATCCTGCTCGAACTAGTCTCTAAGATCAATGACGTCAGTAACGAACTGACGGCAACGCGATTTTCGTTTCTTGACATTATTGACGAAATTAAAAATACCCCCTGTAATATAAATCAATTTCCGGTTAACATTCAACCAATCGAGGCCAATTATAATATATCTATACATAACGAAATCATTAATTTTAATGTTAACCCTCCGTTATCTCGCGTTATTTCTGATCCCCCTGCGTTTGACATCCATCGATCTTCTCCACCATGCTGCCTAAAAACTACATCCGCGCATGATACCAACAACCATAGCTCCACTTCTAAACGCACAAAAACCACTTCTTCGTTCGCGGAGCAGCAAAATGAGAGAGGTCCATTTAACACCAATATAATGCAAAATCAAACTCCGCCTATGCCTACTATCCTACGCCTTGGTTCTTCATGGACTATTAACGACTGGGACAATAGGTTGAATAAATTAAAAAACTTAAAGAATTCGTTCCCCTACTCATGAGTAATACGCCTGTCGCCGTTAACGTTACCTGGATTGGTCAACTTTTTCTGCGTCGATATAAGTTCAACCTCGGAGAATGCTTCAAAATAAATCATTCCAGTTTTAAAATTTGTATTCCTTCCTCATATCAATGGATGTTTTCTACTACCAACAATAAACCTCTATCCTTGATAGGACAAATTAAAATTTCGAAATGGATCAACTCATCCTCTAAAAATCATCATAATACTAGTATTAAGGATTTCTCATTTAAAAAAAATGTACCTAGATCTAAGATAATAAGCTCCAATCCGTTTCTCTTATTTGTCTTCCTCTTATCCACCTATGATTATCTTGTCACCGCAACGTAAACGTGTCTCATTCAATACCAATACAATTTCCCCCATCCCTTCTAATACAATTGCACATAAGAATACTTCCTCTTCCGGAAACTATAATAATTGTATTCTTTCTCATGCCCTATTTCCTACCACCTCTTCTTCTAGTAGGAGAACCTATAAAACTCTTCCAGCCTCTAATTCAGCTCACATCAAAATACAGCACCCTCCCCAATTTTGGATCCATTGATTCCACCCGATGTGAAACTCACTTCTAAATTAGTTAATTCCAAGAATACTCAAAATGAGATTGATGGACGCTACATTATGTCTAAGCTACGCAACACCAAGCTTTATGACAATGTTCGCCTCTACCTTTTTTTCTTTACAATAAATCTGACTCAGTTTGTATAAATAGTAAGACTAAAACAAATTTACTCGTTTCAATTCTCAAAGAAGGCTTACCAACTGACCCTGTTATTCTGAATAATATATACTTCAAATTCCATGAAGGTCTTTATATCTCTCCTTCTTCAGTTTTAAAGGACCTTGATACTTTCGCTTTTCAATTAAGTAATAATCGCTTGCCTTTCTCTAGACAGAAACATTTGCCTCGTCTTTAACAATACTTCCACTTCTCAGCCTATAACACACCCAACTCATAATTCTCTTTCTCTTTATTATCAAAACGTTAGAGGGCTTCGCACAAAAACTTCAAATGTTTTCCTTAACTCCCAAAAACTTCCATTTGACATTTTTGCCTTAACTGAAGCTAATCTTAACTCTGAAATTTTAGATAGTGAATTATTCACTTCTGATTTTACGGTGTTTCGTACCGATGGTCAAAAAAGTGATGTTGCTCCTTCTGGTCGTGGTGTTCTCTTGGCTGTACATAACCTCTTTAATCCATCCCTTGTTGAAACTTCTAAATCACCAATTTTTTGAATTCGTAAGTATTAAATTGTATGTCTCGAAATCTTATTTTTTCCTCGTTTGTTGTTATATTCGCCCCTCACAACCTTTAATTGTATATCAACAGTTTGTCAGTTCATTAGATTCCCTCCTGGAGACCTCAGCATCCAATGTTGACCTTATTGTTGTCGGTGATTTCAATCTACCTTACCTTCAATGGATCTCTTCAGAGGACGAATCTTTTTATGTCCCCTCTAATCTCACATCCGAAAAAATATCCCTTTTCACTGATCGTTTTCTCGAATTCGGGTTATTTCAAATGAGTAGTACCTGCAATAACTTGGGGAGACAACTTGACCTTATCTTCTCTTCGGACCCATATAACTCAACAGTATCTGAAAGCCCTCATCTTTTATCTACTCTCGACCAGTACCATCCGCCTCTTTCTCTTACTTTACTATCATGATCACCGCATTCCTATGGTTGATTCTGAAAATTCTGCTTATTTCAATTTTCGTAAAGCCGACTTTAATAAACTCAATCTACTTTTAAGCAACACCAATTTCAATCTTTTCATTAATTCTAAAACCCCCATTGATATTGCTCTTTGTTTCTTCTACACCTCCATCTTTAATTGTCTCGCCCAATGTGTTCCTTTCACAGTCCAAAAAAGCTGTATGTCTTCTCCCCCCTGGTACACTAAGGAATTACGAACTCTCCGAAATGTCAGAAATAAGCTATGTAAATCTTACTTGAAGTTTCCAACACCTCCAAACTTCTTCCATTACCAACAAGCTTCTGCCCGCTTTTCTTCTCTCTGTGACTCACTCTATCATCTTTACCTGGACAAAATGCAATCTCCTCTAATCACTCAGCCGAAGCGGTTCTACCAATTTATCAACGTAAAGAGGAAATCTGTTGGCCTTCCTTCCACGTTTGACTTTCTCAACACTTCTTCTTCCGACCCTCATGTGATTACCAACCTTTTTGCTACATTCTTCAGTCAATCCCTTACCGATGTTCCTACCGAACCCAACCGTGAATATCATAATTTTTTGTTAAAGAGTCCACACACTTCTCTTGTCTCTCTTGGCATTAGTGCTCAAATGGTAGCTGATAAGATTAACTCTTTGAAAGAAGACGTTTCGTCTGGTCCCGATGGTATCCCTGCAATTTTTCTAAAAAAGTGTGTAAATGTACTTTGCATACCCCTCTCCCATCTCTTTCAACTCTCGCTATCACAAGCAGTTTTCCCTTCCCTTTGGAAAAGTTCTTTTATTTTTCGGATCCACAAAAAAGGTAGTAGAAATCTTATAATAAATTATCGTCCAATTGCTAAGCTCTCCTCTATCCTCAAGCTCTTCGAAAGCATTGTATATGACATCCTATATTTTCATTGCAAATCTATAGTGTCTCAACTACAGGTCAACACGACAAACCTGATCCAATTTGTTTCCATGACACTCTGTGCTTTAGAAAAGGGATACGATACAGATCTTATTACAACTGACTTTAGTGAGGCATTTGATAAGATAAGTCACCAAATTACTTTACTTAAACTTAAAGCATATGGTTTTCCTCCTCTGTTCACCCAGTGGGTTAGTTATTACCTTATAAACCGTACATATAGAGTTGTTTTCAGATCTGCAGTATCCAATCCAATCTCTGCAACCTCAGGTGTTCCTCAGGGCAGTCACCTCGGGCCGCTACTTGCTACTTGTATTTGCTATTAACGATGTTGGTAGTATTATAAACTTTTCTGACTTATCCATTTATGCTGATGACATAAAAATTATGAAAGTAATCATTACCCCTTCTGATTCCTCTCTTCTTCAGCATGACTTTAATTTCTTCCACACTTGGCGTAACAAAAAATTTTCTAGAACTAAATGTTAGTAAATGCCAATCGACGACTTTTTCTCGGAAACGCCAACCATTACTCCCTCGTACTTATCTCTTTAACAATGTACCTATTCCTGTCGTCTCCTCTATTCGTGATCTTGGGATTACTTGTGATCGTGAACTCAATTTTCGAGCCCACTTTGATCAAATTATCGCAAAAGCAAATTCTTCCCTCGGCTTTATTAAGCGCTGGTCCAAAGAATTTTCTAATCCCTATGTTGCAAAATCTCTCTTCACCACTTATGTCAGACCTATTCTCGAGTATGCCAGTCAGTTTTGGTCTCCTTATCAATCCATCCACTCTAATAGAATTGAGGCTGTGCAGCGAAGGTTTCTCCGCTTTGCCTTACGTAACTTCCATTGGTCCAATACCCTTATTTTACCTACCTACGAAAATCGTTTGTTACTAATTGACCTCCATCCCCTCGCGAAACGACGCGCTGTCGCCGATATACTCTTTCTACATCAACTTCTCACTGGTACCATTGATTCTCCAGCAATCCTTGAAATGAACCACCTCAATACCAATCCACGTAACCTCAGGTCCATTCCTTTCTACCACCTTCCCTCCCACCGCACCAAATATGGCCAGTTCAAGAATGTTACGCCTATCCAATAGTGCTCAACATATTCTTGACTTCTCCCATAGCTTACCATCCCTTAGAAGAAACCTTTACTCCCGCTTTCCGTAATCCCTCTATTTACCTCATTGCTTTTAATTAGAATAAGTAACCTAGATTTTAAGTTTGTTTGTACATATGTATATTTATTTTATCGTTAATTATTATTGTAAAAACTTTTGATTGTATTAAGCCAATTAAATTAAAATTCACCCCTTGTTTTTAAACGCAAATGGAACAACTTCTGAACACCACATTGCATAGGATGACTGAAATACACTGCTGTGAATAAATCCTTAAACGAAGGCCATCCTAGATAATCTCCGTAAAACACATCAGTGTCACAAGTATTAACTTTAATGCAAGATAATGATTCACTAGTCTTTTTTGAAACTTTTTCTATAGTAGGAGATCCGTCAACATCTGATCTAGTCTTTATTGAAACGTCTTTATCGATAGGAGGAGATCCGTCAAAATCTGATTTGATTAACTCTAATTTCCTTATTGAATCTATAACATCGCTTAGACACGAAACATAGACGGACGAAAGACAAAAAAAAAATCGATTTTTGTATGCAGTTCGTTTGCTAACGATGGGCAAACGAACTGCATACAAAAATCAATTTTTACATCTTTTTTTTTTTGTCTTTCAAGCAAAATCTTTAATTTTAATTATTTGGAAAACCAAGGGTGGGCAAACGAAAATTTTTGTTGGGCAAACGTGGGCTAACGATGGGCAAACGAACTGCATAAAAAAATCGATTTTTACATCTTTTTTTTTTGTCTTTCAACCAAAATTTTCAATTTTAATTATTTGGAAAACCAAGGGTGGGCAAACGAAAATTTTTGGTGGACAAACGTGGGTTAACGATGGGCAAACGAACTGCATACAAAAATCGATTTTTACATCTTTTATTTTTTTTGTCCTTCAACCAAAATTTTAAATTTTGATTATTTCCGAAACTAAGAGTGGGCAAACGAAATTTTTTTTTTTGGGCAAACGTGGGCTAACGATGGACAAACGAACTACATTAAAAATTGTAGCAGTTTGGCGTTTTGATTTTTTTTTAATTCAATCTCTTTCAACCAAAAAAAAACTATTTTATTCTTTATTTTTTTTGAAGAGTGGGCAAACGAACATTTTTGATTGCCAAACGTGGGCTAACGATGGGCAAACGAACTTCATCAATTTCGATAAAAAATTTCACAAGTGGGGTGCCAACTTCACACAGCCAGCTGGCACCCCACTTGTGAAACTTTTTATCGAAATTGATGCAGTTCGTTTGCCCATCGTTAGCCCACGTTTGCCCACCAAAAATTTTCGTTTGCCCACCCTTCAAAAAAAAAATTAAAAATAAAATAGTTTTTTTTTTTGTTGAAAGAGATTGAATTTAAAAAAAATTCAAAACATCAAACTGCTACAATTTTTGACGTAGTTCGTTTGTTCATCGTTAGCCCACGTTTGCCCACCAAAAATGTTCGTTTGCCCACCCTTGGTTCCGGAAATAATCAAAATTTTAAATTTTGGTTGAAAGACAAAAAAAAGATGTAAAAATCGATTTTTTTGTATGCAGTTCGTTTGCCCATCGTTAGCCCACGTTTGACCACCAAAAATTTTCGTTTGCCCACCTTCCATTTTGAAAATATTGACAAAATAAAATTTTAAATTTCCTGAAGCTGGCACCCCACTTGTGAAATTTTTTATCGAAATTGATGCAGTGCGTTTGCCGATCGTTAGCCCACGTTTGCCCACCAAACATTTTCGTTTGCCCACCCTTCAAAAACAAAATAAAAAATAAAATAGTTTTTTTTTTGGTTGAAAGAGATTGAATTAAAAAAAAATTCAAAACGTCAAACTTTCCAAAATTAGTTTATAATGTAATGATATTTATTTATAGTAATTGTAATTATTTAGCCTAAGATGGAATGAATAAATGAATTGAAATGAAAATGAAAATATTATTTGTAAATTTTGTATGTAGGTAGGTACCTATCGGTTTTTTTTTATTTATATATATATTCCGTGATTTTGGCATAGGTACCTAATTATATTGTATGCTATGTAATTACATTATATTATTAGAAAGACATAAGCATGATAAGACATAATTTTCGTATGGGAAAACAGAGGTCTACAAAAACAAATTGGATGTAGGTACCTAATATTAGATATAGATGTGCAATGTGGTACTTCAAAAAATTTAGGAATTTAATAATTTCAATTAATTTTTTTTTCTTAGGATGCATATTAAGTATAGGTATATTATTTAGTTTGACTCAAGACTTTCACAATACGGAGCAACCTTAACAAAATTCAAAATTTAATTTTCTCAATATTTTCTAGATGGAGGGTGGTGATATAGGCAAACTATAATTTTTGATTGTCAACGTGTTCTTGTGTCTTTAAAATTTTTTTTTTTGTCTTTTAACCAACATTTTTAATTTAGATTATTTGGAAAACCAAGGGTGGGCAAACGAAAATTTTTGGTGGGCAAACGTGGGCTAACGATGGGCTAACAAACTGCATAAAAAAAATCGATTTGTACATCTTTTTTTTTTTTTTTGTCTTCCAGCCAAAATTTTAAATTTTGATTATGTCCGTAACTAAGGGTGGGCAAACGAAAATTTTTGGTGGGCAAACGTGGGCTAACGATGGGCAAACGAACTGCATCAATTTCGATAAAAAATTTCACAAGTGGGGTGCCAGCTTCAATAAATTTAAAATTTTATTTTGTCAATATTTTCAAAATGGAAGGTGGGCAAACGAAAATTTTTGGTGGGCAAACGTGGGCTAACGATGGGCAAACGAACTGCATTAATTTCGATAAAAAATTTCACAAGTGGGGTGCCAGCTTCATGAAATTTAAGATTTTATTTTGTCAATATTTTCAAAATGGAAGGTGGGCAAACGAAAATTTTTGGTGGGCAAACGTGGGCTAACGATGGGCAAACGAACTGCATAAATTTCAATAAAAAATTTCACAAGTGGGGTGCCAACTTCACACAGCCTCTTCAACACTTGTCTTTGTACAACCTTCTCTATGCTGGACAATCTGGTTTTAGATCAAAACATAGTTGTTCGACTGCAATGGTCAAAATATTTGACGATATAAGGCAAGACTACGATAACGGACATGTGACGCTTCTTTGTCTTCTTGATTTCTCAAAGGCTTTCGACAAGGTAAACCACACAATTCTTTGCGGGAAATTATATCGGTTTCGGTAATTCTGCAGTGAGGCCAATTAAAAGTTATCTGTCTGACAGACTTCAGAAAGTTGTAACTAATGATTCTTGTTCGAACCTCCTACGTGTACAACAGGGTGTTCCTCAAGGATCAATTCTAGGTCCTATCATTTTCTGTATGTTCATTAATGATTTACCATCTGTTTGCAAACATACCACAGTACACCTCTATGCTGACGACGTTCAGCTGTACCTGGCTCGACCAATTTACTGCGTTACTGAACTTGTGGATAAATTAAACGAGGACCTGAGTGAAATTTATTCTTGGTCTATGCAAAACGGTTTACTGCTAAACCCCAGAAAATCTCAAGTCATTCCAATCACAAAAAAGAAACTAGCACCTAATAGTCTATCTTACATTTTTTTATCTGTAGATAAACTAAAACTTGTTCAAAATGTGACAAGTCTGGGCTTTGTTTCAAACTCTAACCTATCCGGATACGACCATACTAACTATGTTATAGGTAGAATTTATGGATGTCCGGAAATTATGGATGACTGCAAGCTTAACTCCGCATGATACCAGACAAAGGCTTTGAACTCTAATTCTTCCACTTATTACTTACTCTGAAGTCGTATACCCCAATCTAGATTCCTTATCCCAACAAAAACTTCAAGTTGCGTTCAATGATTCCGTTCGATACATTCTTGGACTCCGTAGGCATGACCATATTTCTCAGCATGTGAAAAACTTTTTGGGAACTACTTTAGATAAATATATCGATGCCAGAAATTGTATCTTCTTACATAATCTTGTTACTGGTAAGACTCCGCTGTATTTGTATGATAAACTAAATTTTGTTCGTTCTCTTAGAACGTTTTGTCTTATTCCATCACGCTATAAGTATCTTAATTCATCCGGTTTATTCTTCATTCACACCGTTAAATTATGAAATTCTTTACCAATAAACATAAGATCTATCTCTAATGCCACTCACTTCAAAAGTGCAATTTTCTCTCATTTCTCTTTAAATTAATCTTACAGATACCTCTTTTACTCTTTCAAATTTCTCATTTTCCTTTTATTTATAAGATTTTTCTTCATTTTTAAAAATGTCTTACTCTATGCTGCTATCCTTATAAAAATCTGTTATTGTAAATTAAATTTAGTTTTATGTTATTTATTTTAAATTGAATACATTTAAAACTAAACTAATAGCTATATATCTTATCTCTAAGTACTATAAAAGATATTAATCTTAATGTACAAATATTTTTATTATGTATCCAATAAATTGAAATTGAAATTGAAACAGCATCTAACTGATGAGCCCAACTGTTGTACCTGGGCGAAACGCATTTGGACTAAAGGTCACAAAAACTTTTAAATTTAATTTACTTCAATAAAGTCCACGAAAACAAGCTTCATAAACTTCAGCCAGACCACGGGTGTATATATGTGTATTTATACATGTATATTTTTAGGTGCATGAATTCAAATGAATTCCCCTAAGAGAAGGATTTTTAGCTGATTTAATCAGCGATTATAGGTACTATAAGGCAAGTTATACATTCGTAAAAAAAAATTTTTTTTTGGACAATCAAACATAACATTGCGATGATAGAGAAGCCTAAAACAGTGGGGCCGACAATTCTGTCTGTCTGTCTGTCTGTCCGTCCGCATGTATCGGCACCTACAGCCTGAACGGCTGGACCGATTTGCTTCAAACTTGGTACATAGTATTATTATGTCGTCCTACAGAGGGGCTTTTGGAATTATCATTGTTGCTTCAAAACTAACGGTACCTGCCATACGATTTTTAGTGAAAAATTGATTTTTCTCGGAAACGGCTCCTACTATTTTGATAAAACTTTCTGAATAGTGTTTTGTGTGCAAAGTTTATATTTTGGTTGGAATAGGTTTTTGATGAAAAGTCTTATAACGGTACCTCCCATAGGACCGGTTTTTTGAAATCCGGTTTTTTCGTAAGCCACTTGACGAATGTCGATGAAATTCTAAATATAGAAGCCCTTTTATAAAAGAAATAATAAAAATTCTTAAATTTTTCAAAAAAAAGTTTTTCTGAGTTTTTTAAAAAAGTTTCAATTTTTTTTTTTTAATTTTTTTTTTTTTTTCCAAAAACGGTTTAATCTATTTTTTTTTAATTTTATTTTTCTGATAAAAACTACAAAGTGCTAGAAGTTTTCATACTCAAAAAAAATTTGGAATATATTTTCGAAAAGTTTTTCAAAAAAAACTGTATTTTGCAAAAACTGGTCGAACGATTTTGAAAAAAAATTTCGTAAAATCTCAGGAAAGTAAAAGAAACCTGATGGCTTACTTCATTATCTCCAAAAAACGGTTAAGGTATTGATTTTTAAGTGATTTATAAAATTTCATATGATTTTTCAACGCTTTTTTCTCAAAATCTCTAGCCCTAAGACCATTTTAACACATTAGAGCAAATTCGTATGACCCAGTCGTGCTTTTTATTTGTATTTAATTATCGAATGCATTTCAGTTCACATCTGAGGAACTATCTTCAGGGAGCGTAAATTGAGCACTGGATAAACACAAGTTTGACAGTTGACATTATGAAAAAAAAAAAAAAAAAAAAAAAAAAACAAGTAACATCCAATAGAATACATATGAATGAAAGAAAGAGAGTGACAATTATAAACGGGATAGCTTGATAATTACTTTAAACAATCAAACAAAGGAGATTGAATAGCTCCTGGTTCCAAGTTCATCAGATTATCATTAATATGGATGTAGAGTGACTCATATGCATCAAGTTTAGAAGATTGGTTTATAGTTTTATAAGACGAACATTTTCTTCTTGCCAAAGATTGTTGTGGGGTGCTGTGTTGTTTAGGTCATATGCGTGGGCGGCGGCGATGGCTTTGTCAAGTTTTTTTAACTTTACCGCACGGAGGTGTTCGTTGAACCTTGTCTCTAATGATCGTCTAGTTTGTCCAATTTATTTTTGGTTGCAGTGAGTGCAAGAAATTTCGTAAACTCCGCTTAGTTGTTTGATTTGTAATTTGTCTTTCGTTGAGCCAAGAGAGAGTTTTAATTTGTTGTTGTTGGCAAAACCATTTGCAGATTTGATTTGGCAAAAATGTTTTTTAGCTTATTAGTTACCATTGGTACGTAAGGGACAGACACTCTTTGTGATTTTGACAGCTGCGTTAAATGGTTTTGTGAGAAGAGAGTACTGTTTTCGTTGCGTTTTATTTTATTTAAATGTTTGTGGACGAGCTTGTCTATTAAAGTTTTATTGAAACCATTTACATCGTCTATATGTGTTACATGTTTGTATTCGTTCATATAGTTTTCGGCTGATAGAGGAAGACGGCAAAGTCTATGAACCATAGAATGAAATGACGCTATTTTTTGTTGATACGGGCAAAAAGAATCACTTGTTATGTATCTATCTGTTGACGTTGTCTTCCGATAGACAGCAAAACTAAGTTGGTTTTTTGACGTTTTATTCCTAAATCGAGGAAAGCAAGAGTATTATGTGTTGTATTTTCTTTTTCTAAAGTAAATTGGATGCTTGGATAACGACTATTAATGATTTTAAGAATTTGGTCAACAGTAGATTCTTTTACTATCGCAAAAGTGTCGTCCACGTATCTAAACCAAACTCGAGGCAGAACTCCTTCCTTCTGTAAATCTGTTTCGCAATTACTAATAAAAGCTTCAGCTACGTACGGTGAAAGGCTGTTCCCCATGCTACAACCGAAGTCATTGCTATAATAAACATCACGAAATCTAAGGCAATTGTGTTTCATGCAAAGTTCAATAGATTGAATAAAAGTATCAAAATGGTCTCCTGGTAAATTGAACTTATAAAGATGTTTTTGATTGATTCAATTGCGTCGCTTCCTGGAACAGATGGAAATAAAGATGTCACATCAAAGGAAACCAGTATTTCGTCGTCATCTAAGACTATGTCGTTGATTTTGTCGATGAAATCAAAAGTATTTCTTACAGAGTAGCCTTTAAACGTTCCAAACTTTTTTAAATCATTCTCTTTTCTCGCTCGCACATGTTAATTCATTATAAAGGTATTAATAACCCTTTGAGTGCGAGCGCATTATAAAAAAAAAAAAAAAAAAAAAAACCATTTTGCTACATTTAAAAGAGGTGAGTTGATGTTAGAAACAAGTTTCCTCATTTTTTCACCGTTTTTGTGTGTACTTTAGGAAGACCAAACATTAATGGAACTGAAGGATTTGAGACAATTAGACGGTATTTGTTGATCCCAAAAACACGAGTAATTGCATCAATCGCAGTTTTGGCGTCTTTTTTCATTGTTGATTATCAAGCTATCCCGTTTATAATTGTCACTCTCTTTCTTTCATTCATATGTATTCTATTGGATGTTATTTGTTTTTGTTTTTGTTTTTTTGTTTTTTTTTGCATAATGTCAACTGTCAAATTTTCTTATCCAATGCTCAATTTACGCTCGCTGAAGATAGTTCCTCAGATGTGAACTGAAATGCATTCGTTAATTAAATGAAAAATAACTTAACATCAAATAGTGTTTTTCAGTTACGATATTTGCGGTCAATAAGGATTAAATATTCAATTAAAAAAATTATTAGAAATAGCAAGAGTTAGTTTGCGTTTGAATTAAGCGATGTTGTTGCCTGTGCTTACGGCAGTGGGCCGGTAGTCGAATTCGCTCATTACAGTGAAGTAATGCCTATCAATGGTTACGTTCTGACCAAGTCGGTGGTCTGAGTGGACTTTTGTTGATGAAAGCAATTACTTCGTCTTGTCCTTGTTTATTTTCAGCCCCATCCTGCTTGTTGCCGACTCCATAGTAGTCAATGCACCGGTTACTCGCTCGCTTTGTTCTTCCTATTACGTCAATATCGTCAGCAAACCCAAGTAATTGTGTCGATTTATTGAAAATGGTGCCTGATGTACTGGCATGGGTGCTCCGCATTACATTTTCAAGCACAGTGTTAAAACAGCTGCATGACAGTGCGTCGCCTTGTCTTAGCCCTCTGGTGGTTTCGAAGGTTTCAGTAGAGTGTCTACGAACTTAACGAGCATTCTCGAACATCATCCTGATAAAGCGTATCGGTTTAGCAGGGATTCTAAAGTTAGACATGGCACGATACATTTCAACTCTATTAACACTGTCGTAGGCGGCTTTAAAATCGACGAACAGGTGGTGGGTGTCGGTGCTATGTTCTTGGGTTTACTCCAGGATCTGGCGTAATGTGAATATTTGGTCAGTGGTAGATTTTCCAGGTCTGAAGCCACATTTATAAGGACCTATCAGATCATCAGCAAACGGCTTGAGACGTTCAGATAAATTTCTGGACCTTATAGGCTATGCCTAAAAAACGTATGCCTCTTTAAAAGGCGCAGAGTCTCCACAGGCAGTCTCCTTTTTTTGCAGGAAAATCATGGGAATGCAAACCGAACATAACCAGATGGATGTTTGTTTGGCATAAAAGAACCGAACTAGCTACGACTAGAAAATCACTTGAAAAAGTGCAAAGACTCGCATGCTTATGTATAACAGGAGATATGAGAACATGCCCTACGGCAGAAATGGAGGTCATCTTGCATCTGACTCCATTACACTTTGTGATACAAAGTGCAGCTGAGCGAACAATCATGAGATTTTCAAAAGGGCACTGGCAAAGGTAAACAAATAAGTCCTAGGCAAAGAGAATTCCTGTCCAAATTCATACCCTCTATTGATATTCCAAGTGATAGCATGATTAAGATTTACAGCTTCGAGAAAAACTTCCAAACGGAGTTAATTAGCAAGAAAGAGTGGCTAGAAGAAAAAGAAAACTAAACCTTTAAGGTTAATGGTATCAAGTGGTACAGTGATGGATCAAGAACTCTTGAAAGGACTGGCGCAGGAATCCTTGGGCCTAGAACCAAAGCCTCTGTTCCAATGGGACAGTCCTCAAGCATCTTTCAAGCGGAAGTTAACGCGATAGGAAAATGTGCAGAACTAAACTTAAATATTTATTTATTTATTTATTTATTATTCAATCTACGATAATGAAATCCACAGATTTGCTTAATGCTAAAAATATAAATATGTTCAAAAATGGTAAGTAAGTATGTACAATATGATTTAAGAAGGATTTTGTTGTAGCTCTAAAAACAAAGAAGCTTTAAATTGATTTCTTGATAAGTATACATCGAGATCATTATAATACATATTGAAAAATTTACAACAATGAGAAATAGGCTCACGCTGTCCATAGTTTGTAGAATGAGGAATTTCAAAAATGAAATGTCTCGTTCTCAAAGGTCGACTTGGCGCGTAAATATTAATTAAAGAGAGCAAAAACTCACAATCAATATCATTTGAAAGAATATCGCGAACAAACAAAACACTGTACATTCTACGTCTTGACTCAAGAGTTTGCATTCCTAACAACAAACATCTACTGTTATAATTAAGATTAACATTTCCATTTGTTGCGAAACTTTTTAGAGCAAATCTTAAAAAATTTTTTTGAATGTTCTCAATTCTTACTATAAGTTTCTTAGTATCAGGATTCCAAATGATTGAACAATACTCCAATAATGGTCGAACAATAGAACAAAAAATAGCTTTCAAAGTGTACGGATCTTTAAAATCTGTGGCATTTCGTTTTAGAAAACCTAACATGGAATTAGACTTTGAAACAATATATGAAACATGAGATTCAAAATTTAGTTTATCGTCAAAAACTACACCTAGGTCTTTTATTTCACATACTCTGGATAATTTGTATCCTTCTAGGAAATAATCAAAAACAATATGACTCGATAAACGACTATAGGTCATAACAGAGCACTTTGATAGATTGAGGTAAAGATCATTTTGTTTACACCAACGCTCGAAATTTGAAATATCTTGTTGAAATACAATACAATCATTATAATTATTTATAACCTTGAACATTTTAATGTCATCAGCGAAAATTAAACACTGAGATCTCGATAAGACTGTTGGAAAATCATTAATAAATAAGTCAAACAACGGTGGACCTAAATGGCTTCCTTCGGGAACACCAGAATGAACCATTATCGAATCAGATTCCAAATCACCAATTTTAACAAACTGTTTCCTACCAATTAGATAGGAACTAAACCAATTTAGTAGGCTACCATCAAAACCATATAATTTTAATTTTTTAATTAAGATAAGGTGATTAACCCTACTGAAGGCCTTAACGAAATCGGTATAAACCACGTCCATTTGACATCGCTTTTCTACTGTCTTAAAACACAGATTAGAAAAACAAGCCAAATTAGTAGTGGTTGATCGACCACTGAAGAAACCATGTTGAAAGTTAGAAATATGGTTTTTTATTATACCATATAATTTATTTTTGACTATTTTATCGAAAAGCTTCGGAATTGTTGAAAGTTTACTTATAGGGCGGTAGTTAGAAACCTTCTTTTTGTCTCCAGATTTGAAAACAGGGTTAATGTAAGATACTTTCCATTCATCTAAAAAATGACCACTCAAAAGGGATTGATTAAAGATAAATTGAAGTGGATAACTCAAAGATTCAAAACAATGTTTTAAAACAATAGGGAAAACACCATGCATATCTGGTTTAATAGATGGTTTCAGTTCACTTAAGGCATTTGAAACATCTTCTAGTTCACAAAATAAGCTACAGCAATCTGTTATTGGTACTAAATTCTTACAATTGTAGTTATTGCCAACAACCAAATCCGTGGAATTATAAATACTTTGAAAGCTTTCAGCAAACCAGTCAACAATTGTTTGAGGGTCACTAGAAGTGACGTTATTGTAGACCATTATTGAGGGAAAACCAATAGATTTACGTTTCATATTGATAAATTTCCAAAAACTTTTTGGATTTTGCTTTAATTCAATCTCAGTTATATGTACATAGTTGCTAAAACAAAATTTTGATAGAAATGCATATTCTTTTCGAAGACGTGAGTATAAGGCAAAATCATTAGGGCTCTTGTTGCTTTTATAAGATTTAAAAGCTTTATTCTTAGCATTTTTTAATTTACGCAACCTTAAGTTAGACCATGGAGGATGAGAATTAACTTTAAATAAAGAGCAAGGAACAGAGGTGGCCACTTCTCTTACAAAAACACTTAAAAAATAATCAAAATTATTTTTTAAACTAACATTAGAACTGAGTTGCCAGTCAAAATTAAAAAATGATTCATTTAAGATATTTAAGTTTGTAGAATTGAAATGATATTTAAATTTATTCACAGTATGGAAAGCATCATAATTTTTAAAGCAAATATTTTGTATACAAATTGACATGGCAACATGATGAATTGAGTTAGAAAGCAAAGGGATGCATTCCGAAACATTAACTTCGATATTATCATTTATAAAAACTAAATCAAGCATTCTCCGCAATGAATTATGAACAAAACAAACTTGGGTTAAATTTAAAGCAAACAGGGAATCAACGAGCTCAAATTCTTTTTCTGTTGAAAGCACTATTGGTAGCACCATATTTTCATATTGCATCCATTTGATTCCACCCAAATTGAAATCACCAATTACACAAACAGAAATATTATCCACAGGATAACAGGATAAGGTATTTTCAATGTTTTTCAAATGAGATAAATAAATAGATATATGAGAATTAGGAGGAATATAACTTAAAAAAATTAATAATTTACAATCATAGTTGCCTTCGACACAAACACATATTTGTTCAATGTTGTCCTCTGGAGATGAAATCCCAAGGTCAATAGAATGGGCGATAAGAGAATTTTTAGCTGCCAACAGAACACCACCACCTCTTCTATTTCCAACATCATGACGATCACGACGAAACAACGAAAACTCTGATGTATTTAAAATTTCTTCATTCCTTATATCGTTAAAAAGCCAAGTTTCAACAAAAGCATAAATGTCGTACTCAAAGGAATCAACATTGACTGAGAGGTCATTTAATTTACATCTCATTCCACACATGTTTTGAAAGTATATAGAAATTTCAGATTTTTTGTTTACATCGCACTCCTCTCCTCTTCTCGTTGATTCACTTCCGTCGAAAGATTGGAACCCACCTTGTCGTTTTTTGGAAGGTCTCTTTGAATGAATTCTCTTACAATTGTATTCCTAGGCCAGTTTGAACCACATAATGCTAATTTAATAGAATTAGCCGGAATACCAACTTTGAAATTTATAAACTTCAAATCTTTAGCATCTTTTTTCACCAGCTTATAACATCTTACAGTGGCTTCATCAACTCCAATCTTGCCAGCAACATATTTAGTTAATGATTCCTCAGAAGTTGATGCATCAAATTTCGATACATGGAACCATTTATGAGCAACAACAACATTTAGGCCATCAGCAACATCTTCACCACACACACGCAAAGCTTGTTTTTGTTTTTGTTTAGGTTTCTGCGTTCGAGCACCAGCAATGACCCAATCGTTGTTTGCTTGAGCGAGATTATTCGTAGGTATATTTCCTTCTTCTACCGCACCTGCTACTTGTTGCTTCTTTGGCTTTTGCATTCGAAAACCAGCAATGACACAATCGTTGTTTACTTGTACGAGATCATTCATAGGAACAACTTCCTCCTCCACCGCCGCACCAGCTGCTGCACCGACTGCGCCCACAAATACCCTCTCCGATACGGAACCAGAGCAATTGGCAAAACTATTATTTGCCGTAACCTCTCCCTTTCCTCTGATGATGTCAATGCCTGGTTTATTATTTTCGTTGGGCACAACAACAACATCAAGAAGATTCCGTACATCAGCATGAAGAGAACCGATATCACTCATTTTTTTTGTTAATAAACCAACAACAGAAACAAGTTCATTAACCTTTGTGAACAGTTGATTCAAATTATAATTTGCACAATCGGAGCAACGAAAAAAAATATTAGAATTTTCTTTAATAATCTCTTTTTGCGTGTCATCCGAAACTTTTGCACAAATTTTATGGAATGAATTGCCACAAAAAAATCCACAATTAACTCCTTCATCTTGAATGGAGTTCTTGCAAGCAAAACACTTTTTATTATTTTTATTCTTGTTAGACATTTTAAGAAAGACCGATTAAAAGCATCCAAATATGAACTATCGCAAGCAAAACATTGCAATAATGTCAGATAATCATACAGCACTTAAAGCCCTTAGCTCATACAGCATCAGTTCCAAACTGGTATGGGAATGCCTAGCCTAACATTTTGGGTAAGCAAAACACAGGCACTCTTCACTGGAAAAGGATGGAACGTCAATGTAAACAGGGTTACCAATCTGGCAAGAAAAAAAAAATATTTTATTCGTTCAAATGCTTGAGATAAACGTACCTACATACATATATGTACATAAATAATAAATAAAAAAAATGATCTTTAAAAAAATTAAATAAAAAAACATTCCACATTATTGTTATAACTAAACAAAAATTAAAGCTACACAAAGTTTGTACTTCAATTAACACATAATATATTGTTTTTTTTTTTAATTCTATTTCAACAAAATTATATATTTGGTTAGATTTTGCTGCCAAAACCATTAGTCTTTGATTGTGGTGTTGGATAAATTCAAAAAACTCTTGGCATTCGTGTCAAAATTGATTCGGTTACAAAGTCCATCAGTTCAGCATTAACTTATTCAACTCTTAGTCTGTTTCGGCTTGCTCTCCAAACTGATTCCATGACAAAAAAAATTCTTCTAACGAAGTCATTGCTAACGGGAATACTTAGAGCTTTTGATTTTTTTTTTAAATTTTGGGTATCTCTGACTTCGTAAAAATAAACCCAAGCTTAACCTACAGTTACATTTTCTATTTCTCTTAAATTGCTTTAATTTTTTATTTTCTTCTCCCCTGAGGTCATTGAGAACATGTTAAAAAGTCTTTCGTTCTTTCAAGTTAGCAAGTCAAGTCAAGCAAACAAGTTACTACATGTATTAGCTGTCAGATACCTATCATCTGTGTTAAAGTTGGCTGGAAGTTTGTCTGTGTGAGTGGAACATGTGAGTGTATTGCAACTGTCTTGCCAGTAGCTGGCATGTGTGGCGTCCGGGTATCCCGAATGAGGCTTGACAGTGGAATATCTCAACGTTTTGATAAGGTTGAAGTTAAGGGAACCGGAGCGGCGTTTTGATAAGGTTGAAATTAATTAAAGCGGCCAGGGATGAAAAATTATAAATGAAACACTAGACCCGGAGAAATATTGGCCAAACCCGGAACCCGGAGAATGGATTGGATTCCCGGAGTCTCCGGGTCAAAATACCTCTGTTGGTAACCCTTTGTAAAGAGAAAAAAAAAAGTTGCTGTATGAATTTCGAATAATTGCGCGTTGGTAAGTTTATTAGTTCTGCATAAGAAAAAAATAATTCGGATAATGTGTTTAGCCCTCTACCTGAGCTCAAAGTTTCGACTCATTGGAAAAATGTGCTTTTTTTCGTTTGATTTATATCTATCCACTTGTGTGAAATAACTTCATACAAATTCGTTTATGAAATAAAACACACAAAAATTATGATATTATTGGCTTTATATTGACAAAAAACATAAAAAACTTACAAATAAAATCTTAAAAATTCTTAAGTTAACCAAAAACTTACCTTAATATACCTTTATTTTTACTGTTTAATGTTAAAATTCTTTTTTGTTTGGAAAAACGGCAAAATGCTTCGCGAATATACTCTTGATCTTATAAGCCCGTCTCTGGCTTTTTCGCCAGCTACTGTGCTTGAAGCTTCGGTCACCATCTTCACGCAGCGCGCAACAGCTTGAGTGTGACAAGGGTAGTTTGGAAATGACATGTCAATTGGAGTTTTTTTTTCTGTAGAATGTCTTCTGAATCCTGATCACTCATTTTCACCAATAATGGGGTGCTGTAACTTGTGATTCGGTCCAGATAATTTAGTCAATATAATCTTTGGCATTGAAGTTTAATTTCAGTAGTTTAAAGACACTAACTGAAGACATATGTTTTTTTTTTCTAGCTTGCATAATTCTTCTTAACCCCAGTTCTCTGATTTAGGTTTTTCATCATAAAGCATTGCCATTAATATGTTCTCCGGATGTGCAAAATAAGAATTGCGTTGAATAACGGGGTCAATTATTTCTCTTACTCTCCAATTGAAGCATCTTCACAAATTAACTAATTCGAAAACGTGACTTGGGCCATTTTGGAAAGAACTGTCTCTTTCACACTGAACCAAACTGGGCCATACACTTTTAAAATGTATTCTGCAAGTATTTGTAAGTTTTCACTCGGATTAGATGTGGCAACATATAGCCTTAGAATTCTATTGGCAGTTGTCAACCACCTAGAGTGTGCCATTTTTCCTGGGTTTCTGTTGGAGAGATTTCTAGGACATTATTCTTTACTTACAGCGACACACATTTGAAACAAATATTTTTGATCCGTACTTAAAGTATTTTGGATTTCTTTTGAAAAAGTAGGTAGGTTCGTTGGGATTGGTAAGAACTCAATAACAACAGTTCTCCAGCGCCTTTCCAATGTGTCCTGAATAGATTTGAGGTCCTAATGTAGCTCCATCCAATTTAATAAATAAATGACTCAGAGGCAATTCATGAGCATGTAGTTGGGATATGCACCATTGCAGTGGTCTCCCCAGCTTCAACTCCATTAGCTGGATAACCCCACATTTCCAACCAGTATTTTTAGCAGTACCATCGCTACCAACAACAGACAGCTTACTTAAATCTAGTTCCTTGTCCGCAAGAAAGTAGTTTATAGAATCCGCTATAGGTTTGCCTTTTTACGGAGAATGTGGTAAGATGTCCTAGGTAGTTTGAACCCGGCTCGGTTATAAGTGACATATGTTATATAACTTTGGTTACTCTGTAAAATCGTTGGCCTCGTTTTTCACAAACCAATGTCTTGTCTTTTCTTTCATCGAAATAAATGCGTTCAATGTTCGAAAGACAGTCTTTAGTTTGCAGAACTTCTCTTTGTCGTTTTCTGGCCCTACGATCTTACTTCTATCTATGACGTTTCTGACATTTGCTGCGGTTACCAGGCCAACATCCTGTAAGACTGCACTCGGAACTGCTGCTGCTGATCGATCCGAAATGCCGTATTGATCACAAACTCTTGCCAAATTTGGAAGACATAACCGATTTCTTACACTAATTTCTTGGCATTCTGAAGAAAAACTTGGCTATATGTATCATAATCAGTAGGTGGGCAAACTGGAGGGTTTGATTGAGATCTTGATCTTGATCTAATTCTTGTGCTACTTGATGTCGTAAAAGCTTCTTGTGTTAGTACCTTCTCACTTGATTTTTGTTTCCTCAAACTTGTTTCATTTAGTTTTCTGGTTTCCAAAAGGTCCAACCCGCCTATGGCCATTTTTCTATAATTTCTTTGATCTAGGATAAAAGATCTTTCTAGTAGGTAAACTTTATTATTATTTGGACAAACACAATTATTTAAATTTACGCACTTGCACGAACAAATAATATCAAATAATTCAGTAAGAGGTTTATTCTTCCAGTCTTGTAAGTTGTTTTTATAGTTTTCATTTTGTTTCGATTTTGGGTATCTCAAAAAATGCAAATATTTGTCATAGACACATTTCATTTCTTGTTTTACACGTTGAATTGTCACTGAAGGCAAGGATGCAGTCTTCCATACGTCAATAATGTCAAGTCCTAGGGTTTCCAAAATTCGTGTGATAGATGGCTGCTTTCCATTGTTCTTTTTTTTTTCATTTCTCACAAAAAATATGTGTTTTATAACTTCAGCAGTTGTCGGTAACACTCTTTTATTTGTAAGGCACGTTGCTCCAAAGACAAGACAGTCGGAATCTTGTCGAGTTACTCGCTTCAACATTTTGAATTTTATTTAGTAGAAAAACGAAATCGTGTTGCTTCTTACCGGCTCAATGAACGACTGAGCTTAAATAATTGCACTCTGAAATAAAGACAGATGCAAACTAGAGTGGCTTGCGAAATCCTTTTTTTATCGCCCACCAGCTGCATTCGGGACCGGCCAACTAAATTAGAACCGCAGCACAATATTTAGTAAAAACTAACGGTATCCTCAAGCTGCGCAAGAAAATCATTTCCCATCCGACCATCAGCTGCACTTGGGACCGATCAACCAAATTGGAACCAGAGCACAATATTTAGTATAAAATCTATTTTTATCCTCGAGCGGTGCCAGGAAATCATTTCCAATCCGACCGACAGCTGCACTTGAGACCGATCAACCAAATCAGAACCGCACTACGAAATTCGGTACACCTTCGATTGGCGCGAGAAAACATTTCTCATCATTAATGCAGCAGGATTAAGGACCGAGACCAAGAAACAATTGCAATAACAAAACCATGTGTGAACCCTTTTTTCTCCTCAACTGGATGGTCCAGTTGGTAAAAAACAAATGATTTCGTAATGCAAAAATATTCAAATTTTATTCTTTAAATTGGTACGTACTTAAAAAAAATGGCTTCAAGTAGTATTCTAAGGATACTTTTTCACAAATATCTTGAGAACGGGTCATCGCAATTTAAAGTTTTTAGTCTCTTTTCCATAGGAAATTTAAGTATCTTTCTTTTTTTTTTGGAGGGTACTTCTTCGTATGATTTATACTTTTAGAGTTACAGAGCCGACAAAAAAAAAGTAACCATTTCACCTATTTTGCAAAATTTTGAGCTGTGGTAGAGGGCTAAGAAAAGTGATATATGTATATTTTTTCTTATTTTTTTTACGTATAGTTAAAGTAATAATGCAATCCTTAAAAGCTATTCGAATACGAAAATCGAAACAAAAAATGTACGCTCCACCCTAATACCAGGCCATGTTGGTGTCGAAGGCAATGAAGAGGCTGATCGTCTGTCGAAAATAAGGGCAACAACACCCTTTATTGGACCAGAACCCTACTAGGGTTTTGAAGGGAATGTGATCAGAAACAAAATTAAAACAAAAAGATGCAACCACTGGAAAGAAGTCCTCAAGCTTAGACAGGCAAAAATGTTACTGGAACACTATAGCCAAGAACGATTTACAGTCAGCATTAACTTAAACAGAAACAGCCTATAAATCATTACGGGCTTCCTCACTGCAAAGTAAAAAGGCACCTAAACAACGCATCGTGAACAGCGCACCATGCAGATTCTGCGATGAAGAAGATGAAACACCGGACCACATATAAGGTAGATGTGGTGCACTAATGCTTAAAAGACTAAAACTCCTGGGTAGTTACCAGAGAGAAAGAGGCACGTTACCTTCTTTAGAAATACCTCAAATACTTACCTTCCTAAACCAAGTTGGAGAAAGTGCTGTAGGATAAGTATCCTCATCCAGCGCTTAAAGGGGGCACAATAGATCTTTAATGTTGCAGTGCGTGTTCCCCCAATTTAATTCATTCATTTCTTCTACATATAAAATAAAGTGCACGACTGGGTCGGACGAACTTGCTCTAATGTGTTAAAATGGTCTTGGGGCTTAAGATTTTGGGGAAAAAAAAATTGAAAAAATCATATGAAATTGTATTAATCCCTTAAAAATCAATAGTTAAAACGTTTTTTGGAGAAAATGAAGTAAGCCATCAGTTGTCTTTTAGTTTTCTAAATTTTTTTCTAAATCGTTCGAAAAGTTTTTTAAAAACAGTTTTTTTTTTTAAAACTTTTCGAAAATATATTCCAAATTTTTTTTGAGTATGCCAACTTCTAGCACTTTGTAGTTTTTATCAGAAAAATAAAATGAAAAGAATAGATTAAACCGTTTTTGGAAAAAACAAAAATAAAAAAAAATTTGAAACTTTTTTAAAAAACTTTAAAAAAACTTTTTTTTTTAAAATTTAAGAATTAATATTATGTCTTTTATAAAAGGTCTTTTATATTAAAAATTTCAACGAAATTCGTCAAGTGGCTTACGAGAAAATCGGATTTCAAGAAACCGGTTCTTTGGGAGGTACCGTTATAAGACTTTTCCTCAAAAATCTATTCCAACCAACATATGAGATTTGCACAGAAAACACTATTGAGAAAAAATTAATTTTTCACTTAAAATCGTATGGCAGGTACAGTTAGTTTTAAAGTTAGAGTGCTAATTCCAAAAACTCCTCTGTAGGACGTGATAATAATACTATCTACCAAGTTTGAAGCAAATCGGTTCAGCCGTTTAGGCTGTAGGTAACTTTACAGACAGACAGACAGACAGAATTGTCGGACCCACTTTTTTCGACTTCTCTATCATCGTTATGTCATGTTTGATTGTTAGAATTTTTTTTACGAATGCTTTCCTTATAGTACCTATAATCGCAAGTCAAAATGGGTCACGAGGTCGACTATGAGAAATGAAATTTATTGTCACTATCTACAGGTATAAAAGAACCTTTTTTAAACATGAAAGTAATTTTTTGTGCAATGTAAGTGCCATTGTATATAAAAAAACAGACTGAATTATAAAACCCCATCACTATAATAAATTATCTGTTTCATTATTTAAAAATCCAACAGTTGCTTATTAAAATTTGAAATGTATATATTTTCTATGTGTCCTTTCGCTATCAATACACTTAAACAAATTAAAAACATCAACCACCACTTTCAAGATAAAAAATAAAGTGCGTGAATGGGTCGGACAAACTGGCTCTTAAGTGAGATAGTGTTCTTGGGGTTTGAGATTTGGGAAAAAAGCAGGGAAAAATAAAGTGCACGACTGGGTCGTACAAACTTGCTCTTATGTGTTAAAATGGTCTTGGGGCTTGAGATTTTTGGGAAAAAGCATTGCAAAAATCATATGAAATATTATTAATCACTTAAAAATCAATAGTAAAAACGTTTTTTTGGAGAAAACGAAGTAAGCCATTTCTTTTCCTTTTTTTAAAATTTAAGGAAATTTTTTTTCAAAATCATTCGACCAGTTTTTTCAAAAAACGGTTTTATTTGAAAAACTTTTCGAAAACATATTCCAAATTTTTTTTGAGTATGCCAACTTCTAGAGGTTTGTAGTTTCCATCAGAAAAATAAAATTTAAAGAAAATTGATTAATCCGTTTTTGGAAACAAACAAAAAAATAAAAAAAAAGTTAAGACTTTTTTAAAAACTCAAAAAAACTTTTTTTGAAAAATTAAAGAATTTTTTATTATTTCGTTTATAAAAAGACTTCTAAACTAAAAGTTTCATCGAAATCCGACCAGTGGTTTACGAGAAAATCTGATTTCAAAAAACCGGTCATATGGGAGGTACCGTTATAACCCTTCACCTGAAAAATGTGTTCCAGCCAAAATATAAAGTTAACTTAAAAAACACCATTCAGAAAGTTTTATCAAAATCGTAGGAGCCGTTTTTGAGATAAATAAGTTTTTCATTAAAATTCATATGGCAGGTACCGTTAGTTTTAAAGCTAGAATGCTAATTCCAAAAATCCCTCTGTAGGACGTCATAATAATACTATCTACCAAGTTTGAAGCAAATCAGTCCAGCCGTTTAGGCTATAGGTGGCGATAGAGAACGACGGACAGACAGACAGACAGACAGACAGAATTGTCGGACCCACTTTTTTCGACTTCTCTATCATCGTAAAAAAATTTTCGACCAGTTTTTTTCAAAAAACATTTTTTTTTATTGAAAAACTTTTCCGAAATATATTCCAAATGTTTTTTTGAGTATGCCAACTTCTAGAACTTTGTAGTTTTTATCAGAAAAATTAAATTAAAAAAAAACTTGAACCGTTTTTGAAAAAAAAAGAAACACGAAATTGCGGGTAGCAATGGTACAGTGGATGAAGTGCTTGGTTGCTAACCTAAGAGTTGTGAATTCGAGCCCCAGCATGGGTTGCAACTTTTCAATATTCCCCCAGCTTCAACTGGACGCCACCCGTGGGATTTTCATGAGATAAATATCACCTATTTCTCAATCCATTGTACCAACAAAAAATCTTTCCTATCATTCTATTCCTTCTAACTATTGCCGTGCAGTTTGCATTCAAAAGACCTTGGGTCTTACAGTCATATAGTTAAAATTATTATTATTAAAAATAAAAAAAAATTAAATTTTTTTAAAAAACTCAAAAAAACTTTTTTCAAAAATTTAAAAATTTAAAGGGCTTCTACGTCAAAAATTTCATCGAAATCCGTGAAAGGGCTTACGCGAAAATCTGATTTTAAAAAACCGGTATTATGGGAGTTACCCTTATAAGACTTTTCCTGAAAAATCTATTCTAAACAAAACATAAGCTTTTCGCAGAAAACGAATGCATTACTTGCCTTATAGTACCCATAATCGCAAGTAAAAATCTAATAAAAAAAACATTTTGTTTTTTACTTCGTCTTTCCTTCTACGCAATCGTAACGTTTCTTTAAATTCTACCTAAACCTAACTCCACTATTTTATCATAATCATCAGTTTTCTCTTCAGTTCAATTGACATTGTATCTAAAAAAAACAGAATAACCCGATAACCATAATTATCCGTTTCATTGTTTAAAAATGTAACAGCTACTTATAAGAATTTTAAATTTGTACCTCTTCTAATCGTCCTACCTAATCACCGCGCCTCCGCCCCCCCCTCCCCCGGCGCGGTGATTTGATATGTCTCTGAAACTGTTACGGGGTGGGATGGGTGCGTCTTTTGTCTTTCGCCTTGTTTAAAAATTAAAAAAAAAAAATTCTGGCCTTTTTCAAAATCGTTATTTGGAAATAAGGCCAGAAAATATAGTTTTTCTGGCTTAATTTCCAGTTCCCTTTCTGGCTCTTTTTTTTCACATCTATCTGGCGTAATTTCCAACATTTCTGGCTTATTTGCCAACTAATATTCTGGTCTTTTTCCATTTTTAAGCCAGAAAAAAAATCTGGCGTTTTTTCCAAAAAACAAAATTCTGGCGTAATTTCTTCTGGCGTAATTTCCGGGAGCCCCAAAACTACCATTTTCACTTTCAAATCCATTCACCTAACATCCAAATAAATTTTTGTTGTATTATTTTTTCATAAAAAAAAAATTTCGTTTCTTTTTTCATATTTTTATTTTTTCTTCTTTATTTATTGAGTAGGTACAGAATTAACACTAACTGGAAACAATTCTCATCAAAATTATAATACCTAGCCCTTCTGCATTTCATAGCCTAAATATGTTGACGCAGCTTTTTGTTACTTTATTTGTTGTTGCGAATAAATCGACGTTCGGGGTAAGTTGCGCAATATGATATTGCACCTGATGCATGGGTGCACCGACCTTAGTAGCAGACATTTGTTCTTGCTGTGTCTGCACTTTTATTTTATTCGCGGGAACATTTGTGTCTTTATTTAAAATCATTTAAAAAAATACTGTAGTTTATAAAGGGTTACCATGCATTTTAATAAAATAAACCAATAAAACCCATCACCATTAACATCCGTTTAATTCTTTTAAACATATAAGTTACTTCTTATCAGCCGCCCCCCCCCCCCCGGCGCGGTGATTTGATACGTCTCTGAAACTGTTACGGGGCGGGATGGGTGCGTCTTTTGTCTTTCGCCTTGTTTAAAAATAAAAAAAAAATTCTGGCCTTTTTTCCGAATCGTTATTTGGAAATAAGGCCAGAAAATATTATTTTTCTGGCTTAATTTCCATTTCCCTTTCTGGCTTTTTTTCACATCTATCTGGCGTAATTTCCAACATTTCTGGCTTATTTGCCAACTAATATTCTGGTCTTTTTCCATTCCTGGCGTTTTTTCCAAAAAAAAAAAAATTCTGGCGTAATTTCTGGGAGCCCAAAAAACTACTATTTTCACTTTCAAATCCATTCACCTAACATCCAAATAAATTTTTGTTTTATTATTTTTTCATAAAAAAAAACTTTCGTTTTTTTTTCATATTTTTATTTTTTCTTCTTTATTTATTGAGTACAAAACTAATACTAACTGGAAACAATTCTCATCAAAATTATAATACCTAGCCCTTCTGCATTTCATAGCCTTAATATGTTGACGCAGCTTTTTGTTACTTTATTTGTTGTTGCAAATAAATCGACGTTCGGGGTAAGTTCCGCAATATGATATTGCACCGGATGCATGGGTGCACCGACCTTAGTAGCAGACATTTGTTCTTGCTGTGTCTGCACTTTTATTTTGTTCGCGAGAACATTTGTGTCCTTAACTAAAATCAATTAAAAAAATACTTTAGTTTATAAAAGGGTTAACAGCTCAGCATTGTAATAAAATAAACTAATAAAACCCATCACCATTAACATCCGTTTAATTCTTTTAAACATATAAGTTACTTCTTATCAGATTAAAATTTCAAAATCTGGTTCTCAGACTCAACCCCACCTATTCCTACTGTCATCGACTTGGTAATTCTTAAACATGAGACACAATGAACCACTGCAGGTAAGGGTTTCAAAAGAATTCAAGTGAAAGCATGGGCACAAGCATTATCTTTACTTACTTACTTACTTACTTAAGGTGGCGCAGACAGTCCATTGTGGACCACGGCCTCAACCAACAATCCTCGCCAGCTCGACCAGTCCCTAGCCAGTGGCCTCCAGTTGTGCTAGGTCGTTTACCACTTGATCGCGCCACCTTAGATGGGGTCTTCAAGAACTGCGTTGGCCCTCCGCTTTGGAATTGAAGACTCTTCGGCAGGATTGTTTTCATCCATACATTCCTTATGACCCAGCCATCTAAGTCGCTATATTTTCAGTTTCTTAACCAAGTCAATTTCGCTGCATAGCCCGTACAGTGCGCCATTGAATCTTCTCCTCCATACTCCATTGACACATACAGGACCGAATATCACCCGAAGAATCTTTCTCTCAAAGCACCCCAGCCTGTATTCATCTGATTGTGTCAGTGTCAACGCTTCTGCCCCATACAGCAGGACTGGGATTATAATGGTCTTGTATAGTGTCTCCTTGGTCCTTTGAGAGAGGGTTTTGCTACTAAGATGCCTTCTTAGCCCGAAGAAACAGCGATTGGCAAGAGTGATTCTTCGACTGATCTCTTCAGTGATGTTGTTCTGAGAGGTTATAGTGGAACCCAAATAGACAAAGTCCTTGACAACCTCAAAGTTATATCTGTCCATTGTGACGTTTTGTCCGAGCCTACGGTGATGATCTTCTTCACCCTAGGACAGCCAGACCCATTTTTGCCGCCTCCACTTCAACACTTGCGAATGCTTCACTGACAGCGCGCTTCGTTCTTCTAATAATGTCAATATCATTAGCATAGCCAAGTAATTGAACGGATTTAAAAAAAATCGTACCGCTGGTGTTGACATGCGAGTTGCGTACGATTGCCTCAAGAATGATGTTGAAGAGGTTACATGACAGCGCGTCACCCTGTCGTAAGCCTTTCTCGACATTAAATGAGTCGGTGGTGTTCTTACCAACCTTGACGGAGCAGCGCGAGTTCTCCATAGTCATCCTGCACAATCTAACGAGTTTAGCATGGATGCCAAGAAGTGACATGGCTCTGCATAGCTCGTTCTTGTTTACGCTGTCATAGGCGACTTTAAAATCGATAAAGAGGTGGTGAGTATCGATCTGGAATTCTTGGGTCTTTTCCAAGATCTGCCGAAGTGTGAAAATTTGGTCGACGGTTGACTTACCGGGCCTGAAACCACACTGATAGGGGCCAATCAGTTCACGTGCGAAAGGGTTCAGACGTTCACACAGAATGGCCGACAAGATTTTATAGGCGACATTTAGGAGACTTATAACTCTGTAGTTGGCGCAGCTTAGAGTATCTCCTTTCTTATGGATAGGGTACACAATGCTGAGGTTCCATTCGTCAGGCGTACTTTCATCCGACCAGATTGTATAGATGAGTTGGGGTATGCTCCTCACTAAGTCATCTCCCGCTGCTTTGAAGAGTTCAGCCGTAAAGCCATCCGCTCCAGCAGCCTTGTTGGACTTTAGTTTTGATATTGCTACCCGAACTTCTTCTTGGTCTGGTGGACGGAAATTTTGTTTATCATCATCCAAATCGAATGGATCATTCTGCCTGACAGTGATTAGTTGTTGTCTTCGCCGTTTAACAGTCTGCAGAAATGTTCTTTCCAAATTCTCAGCACCGACTGTGTATCTACTACGACATTCCCACCTTCGTCTCTAAATGCTTCCGCTCGGGCTTTGTAACCCTTGGACGAATGTCTTACCCTTTGGTAGAACTTTCGAACATTGCTTCTGCCGTAGCACCCCTCAATAGATTCAACCATTCGTTTTTCCAGTTCTCTCTTTTTCCTTCTGAAAAGCCGATGTTCCTCCTTCCTCTTTTGCTGGTATACCGCACGGGAAGCGCTCTTGGCAGCCTTGGTTCTGGCATTCAGAACTGCATGATAGGCTTCGTCTTTGGCCAAGTGTGCGAGCCTGCACTCATCATCGAACCAGGTGTTTCGTTGTGTTCGCCTAATGAAACCCAAAATCATCCGTGGCTGCGGTTTTGATGGCCATTTTGCAATGTTGCCACTGGGCCTATGGGTTTGGCGTAGGTGCCAGGCTTGTCGAGAGATAAGAGGAGACATAGTTGGCAAAAGTTGTGGCGGTCTCTTGCGATTGTAACTTCGCAACTTCGCAACATCAAACTTTCTCACAGTGGATGTTCGATTCTGCGGTCAGGTGGAGATCCGCATTTGCACTTCAGCTACAACAAGGTAGTGGTCCGAGTCTATGTTAGCCCCTCGGAAAGTGCGGACATCCATGACACTGGAGGCATGTCTGCTATCAATCGCAATGTGATCAATTTGGTTGACGGTATTTTGATCAGGAGACCGCCAGGTCCCTTTATGTATATTGAGGTGTGGGAAGTATGTGCTAGCTAAGATGACACTTTGCCCCACAACAAAGTCGATTAGCCTGTGTCCGTTATCAGAAATGTTGTCGTGCAAAGCTATGCTTTCCTACTGTCGAGCCAAAGTTACCCTCCTTTCCGATTTTGGCGTTGAAGTCACCAAGAATAATCTTAGTCGCGTACTTCGGGCATTCATCATACGTCTTCTCGAGAAGATCGTAGAATTCTTCTTTGGTCGTGTCATCTTTTTCCTCCGTGGTGGCGTGGACACAGATCAGCGAGATGTTGTTGAATTTGGACTTAATGCGGATTGTGACAATGCGTTCGCTTATTCCACGAAACCCTAAGACTTCTTGCCTAAACCTTCCTCTTATCACAAATCCGCATCCAAACAGCCGCTGTTTTCTTGTCCTGTAGCACTTGCCGAAGTAGATTTCACAGTTTTTCATCCTCCTTGTGCCTTCACCATCCCATCGCACTTCTTGGATGGCTGTGATGTCGGCTTTGACACCATCTAGGGCTTCCACTAATTGTTCGGCTGCACGTGGTCTGTTTAGGGTCCAGATATTCCACGTGCAAAACCGAAATTCGTTGTCCTTGTTTCCTTTGCTAGGGTCGTCATCAGTAGGGTCATCCACATCCGAGGCAGTTGGTTGTTTCGGAACAAAAGGTTTTTCACGTGGTAGGGAGTTACCCCGACGCAAAACCCCAACCTGGGGGACCAGGCCCTATGCTGCTCTCCTTGGACATAAGGAGCTGGAGAAATCCAGAGTCAGTAACCCACTACGGGGATGCGAGAACTACCGTTGTTCCTATATGGACTCATCCGCCACTTTCTCTATTTCACTACCCTGACTAATAGTAGTGAAAGGGACCCAAAGACCTGAGCTCCGAATATTTCGAAGTAGCTCAATGGGGTGCCTACCATGCTGACTGTAAGCGTCGCCGTTGGTTCACTTAATTGAAAGCTCATCCGCCGCTCGCTTGCTTTCTGAGGGGTTCGTACAAAATAAACTGCTACCCAACAAGAAACTGTCATGGAAACTGTCGCAAATTATTGCATGTAGCTTGCATTGATGCTCCATTTAGCTTTATAAAACTATTCAAAGAAAGGAAATCTTTCTATTTCTTTTGTGAAGAGTGTGACCCTTTTGCATATACGAATATTGTTCGTGATGTTCTGCAAAATAAGCAAAATCTTGTAAATCTCCATAACCAATTACTTCAACTAAACAAGAAAATTGAAGATATTACCGGCAATCAACAATCGCTACTAGACGTTGTTCAAAATGAAGATCATTTAACAGATAGTCCTACTATATGTGATACTGTACCCCTGAAACGAAAAATTGACGAAATAGATATTGATATATCTGAAACCAGCCATCTGACAAAGAAACCTGCCACGGATTTAATAGCGACTACATACCTAGAATCCACTACAAATATTCCTCCCCAAGAACATGATGATGCTTCTAAAGAACTTTCTACATTAAATCAATGTTATTACACAACATCATCTTGCTTAGCTGCTTCAAACACTACCTCAACAACAACTCCTCCTTTGATAGTGATTGACCAACATTCTACAGATGTGATTACTGCTCCTGTCAACACATTTCCTCATACAGCCTCCACAACTGAAAGAAATTTCATATCACCTTTTGAATCAGGCTTAAAAATAGTTGAAGGACATAAAATTCTATTTATCTCGAAGCTTGCTCCATCTACGAACGCTCTTGATGTGAAATGTCATATTAAATCTAAGATTGGGACACTGGATTCTATAGTCGTAGAAAAAATACTCCATCGCAATTATTCTAAATATTCATCGTTCAAAATTAAACTGCCAGACTCAGTCTTCTACCTCCTAAACTCAAGTTCATTCTGGCCTAAGGGAATTGTCATGCATGAGTATCAAAACAGAAAATCAAATTATAATTCTCACCATTTTCAAAAACGATTGACAATGCGCAGCCTCAACCAAAGCAGCTACAAAAACTTCTGATTTACTACCAGAACGTAAACGGCCTCCGGACAAAGACCAACAAGGTCTATAAAAATGTAAATAATATTCCGCATGATGTCCTTATATTGACAGAAACTTGGCTGAACTCATCTTTTGCTGACACAGAGTTATTTGATTCCAATTTTCAAATTTTTCGTCGTGATCGTCATAATGACCCCACTATAGCTACTGTTGGAGGAGGATTGTTACTAGCCGTTCGTAATAATTTGTTTTGTAATCTCGTCGACGATTTTTTGGACTCCAACCTCGAAATAGTATGTGTGAAAATATCAACCCCGTCCGGTCATTTATATGTAGTTGTTTGCTATATCCCGCCTTCTTCTACAAGTGATGTCTACAATAAACTTATCGATTGCTTGGAATATATAAATGACAAAATTGAACCTTCAGATGAACTTTTTGTTATTGGTGACTTTAATTTGCCAAATCTTGAATGGACTAAATCATCGGAGCATGAATCTTATCATGCTGTTAATGCGTTGAGCAATAACGAAGTTCTTTTTATCGATGGAATGACTTCATTTCGTCTTAATCAATTAAGCAATGTCAAAAACCAATTTGGTAAAATTTTAGACCTTGTATACTTTTCTGACCTTAATAATTCTGATGGAACTGTGATACTTTCGGATGCAAAACTTATTGAGGAAGATCGGCATCATCCTGCATTATCTATCTCATTAAACCTAAATATTATTAATGTAACTTATGATTGTAAGAATATGCATGAATTCAATTTAAAAAAATGTAATTTCTCAGAACTCTATCGTTTATTGCAAGATATTAACTGGAGTCGTTTATTTTTTAATGTCAGTTTTGATGAAATGGTCTTCCGTTTTTATAAAATTTTATTTGATTATTTCTTAGAAACCATTCCGTTACGAAAAATAAGACCTTTAAATAACACTCCACCGTGGTTTGATCGACATATTAAAACTCTTAAAAATAAAAGAAACAAGGCTTGGGTGAAGTCGAATCCATTCTGGAGCGTCGAGGCTCAAAATGATTACATTAAACTAAGAGATGAGTTTATTAATTACTATAATTTTCTTTATTCGGACTTTATCTCTAAAACTGAAGATGATCTTAAATCTAACCCCCGAAACTTCTGGAAATATGTCAATTGTAAAAGAAAATCTGATGGTTACCCAAATAATATGTGTTATCAAAATTCAGAGAGTCACAACCCAGAGGACATAGCAAATATGTTTGCCGAATATTTTCAATGTGCTTTTGAAGTATCTACTTGCGATACAAATAATATTCCCGCTGTTGATGAGTTTTTACATCTTAATTCGATTAACTTTACCATTACTGAGGAAATTATCTTAGAGTATATTAAAAAATTAGATAACTGCTTAAGTCCTGGTCCTGATGGTTTTCCTGCTTTTATGTTAAAAAAATGTGCAATATATATGTCATATCCGTTATTTTTACTTTTTAAGCATATAAATAGCTATAAATAGCTGTAAGTTTCCGACCCTTTGGAAAAACGCATTTCTTATTCCTACTCATAAGAAAGGTAAAAAAAATTTGATGTTAAATTATAGACCAATTGCTAAACTATCTGCTATACCCAAAATGTTTGAATCTATTATTTGTGATATCTTGTCTTTTCACTGTTCCTCCGTTTTATGTGACAACCAACATGGCTTTGTTAAAAAGAGATCCACTATAACCAATTTGTTACAGTTTACTACATTTCGTATTGACGCGTTTGAAAAAAAACCACAAGTTGACTGTATTTTTACTGACTTCAGCAAAGCATTTGACAAGCTAAGCCACCATATTCTTTTAAGGAAACTGCAATATTTGGGTCTTAACGATAGATTTGTTATGTGGATATCTTCATATCTAAAAGATAGATTATATAGTGTTGTTTTTAAAAGTGAACGTTCTAAATGTTTTACTGTTAACTCCGGTGTACCTCAGGGTAGCCATCTTGGTCCGTTATTATTTATACTATGTATTAACGATCTTCCGTCCGTCCTATTAAATTCAATGTCTCTTATATATGCTGATGATGTAAAAATTTTTCGTACAATCAACTCTCTAAAAGACTGTGATCTCTTACAAAAAGACCTTCAAAGTTTCTGGGAATGGTGCAATATTAATGATTTAGTCTTAAATATTGACAAGTGTAAAACAATGTGTTTTACACGCAAGAAAAATGTGATTGTCTATAATTATGCGATTGATTTGTCACCTCTTAGTAATCTGTCTTGCTTTACTGACCTTGGGATAGTGTTGGACTCAAAATTAACTTTTATTGACCATTTTGACTACATTATTAAAAAAGCTAACATGACACTCGGTTTTATTAACAGATTTGCTCGAGAATTTCGTGATCCCTATGTTCTAAAAATTCTTTATGTCTCATTCGTAAGATCCATCTTAGAGTATGGTTGTGTTGTATGGGCGCCATATTATGCGATTCGTATAAATAGATTGGAGTCCGTTCAAAGAAGATTTATGAGATTTTGTTTAAGATTTCTACCATGGTCGAATAGAAATATCTTGCCACCTTACGCTCAACGTATTCAACTAATAAATCTTCCATCTCTAAAGAGTCACAGAGCGTATCTACAATTTTGTTTTATTGTCGGGATAATCAATGGATCCATTTCAGCTCCATTGATACTTTGTAGATTAAATTTCATAGCTAGTCAGTATAATTTGAGAAGGCAGTTGCCAATTTACAACATTTATTTTAGATCAAACTACGGTGCTAATAGTCCTTTAAATCTCTTAATTAATATTTACAATAAAAATTCAAGTTTAATTAATTCCAGCAATGAAAATGTAAAATCACTCAACTTAAGAACAATATTTTTTATTCAAAATAATCCATAATGTACATTAGATATAAGTTTTTGTTTTTTTTTTTTTTTTTTGTTATAATTAAAAAAATGTATGTGCCGTTAGTATTTAACGAAATGAAATTAAAAAAAAATAAAAAAATTAAAGAGAAACAGAGGAGCTTTATGGCAGGGCAATTATAGTGTTGCTATTTTTTCTGTGTTCAACACTCGCGCTTATAAGCTAAGCAAGTCAAGTCCGGGTGGACAAGAACAGTACCCGATGGCTACCACTGGGAGGTAAAATAAGCACAATTGATGTGTATGAAACAGTTGCAACGCTGGGCATCGCCAGGTTGATACCAATCAGGGTCTACCCTATTCATACAGCACCCAGCCATCACAAGCATTATCTTTACCTTTTTATATTTGATTTCGAAGTCAAACTCCGATAGCTTATGCCTAAAACGGAGTATTCTGCTAGTATGATCTTTAATATATACTTGACCTCGCAACGGTTTGTGATCAGAATAAACGATAAAATGTCCACTGTATTGATAACATTTTTTGCCGCCCACACAATCGCGAGAAGCAGTTTTTCTATCATAAAGTACCCTTTTTCTGACTTATTCAGAGATCGACTTGCGTATGCTATTGGTTGTTCCTCTGCAAGTTTTACTTGTGACAAAACTGCCCCCAAGGCGTTGTTGCAAGCATCGGTTGTTAATGAAGACTTTAAATGTTCAAAAGCACTTTGACATGAAGCATACCAATTGAATTTTTAATTTTTTCTCAGTAGTTTATTGAGATGCTATCTTCGAAAAATTACTTTTTTTGTGATGTGAAATTAACCGAACGAAAAAGCATTTCAGACTCAGCCTCCAACCAATAACATACGTTTATAAAATATCAGGTCATCAAAAACTGACAAAAATTGCAACAAACGTTTCCATTTCTATCTTATGTCGCGTACAAGAGGCTAATGTCTTGAAAACCTTTGACGAGGAATGAATTGCAAGCCTATTTTCAAGTCTTAATATACATGGGAGCCCTGAAAGGTGGCCATCGTCATTTTGGCGTTGATCATCTTAAAAATTTAAGCCTACACTGGAAGTTTTGACCAAATTACAGGACTTTGTCGATGTGATCATGTCATTGATGCTGGTATCGCCCAGTCCACTCATCCACATTTGGATTTTCTTAGATAATGCATTTGGCGAGTTATGCTCCTAAATCAAGTGGTTTTGTTATCTACGCACCATTACTGTAACAAATCCAGTTCCGGTTGTCAAAACAAATTACTGGTAATCGTACTTCACTACGATGCACCAAAAGTGGAGTCGATGTTTTTGGCCAAATGGTATCCAATGATTCTTGCAGACGTCAAACAAATCGCTGGTCGATGATTGTATTTAAAACTTAGGTACTACACGTGGCAGCCCTAGCAACCGTTTTTATTCTTCAAAATTTAAAGCCACCTAGAAGAAACAAAATTGTGTTCAGCAACGACATCGAGCTTATGAAACTGGCGGAGGAGCTAATGCATTTGGAATTGAATGAGCGATTACAATTTGCATCACGATGCTTTGGATGCCCTCCGTTTTATGGGAAGAGTTGAGCCGGTCTTACGAACAGTCCCCTAGAGGCTTCCTTGTAAAACGTTCAGATGTCACCTATGTCCAAGAGCAGAAGACAAGAAAAGCAGAACTATATTGCTGCTTTGGCCACACAAATAAGGTACGTGTAAAATGTCTCCCGGAACTCCCTACAACTTCAAGCTTAAATAAAATAACTAATTACTATAAAAAATAGGGCTCCTATTATAATTTCAGTAGCGGGGTCCAAATGGACCCCATGCCGAGTGTATAGATTATTTGGGGGGGGGGGGGGGGGGGGGGATCGTGAAAAATTCATATAGAAACAATTATTATTTAAACAAAAAAATTGAAAGAAGTTTAAATTTTGTTACCTGAATATTAATCAAAATGGGCCCGAGATGTAAAGTAGGGTTAGTATATCGTTTCTAAAATCTAAATGTCAAAGTACAAGATCATTTATGAGTTATGAGTTATGACTTATGAACACAAGAGCACGATAATTTTGCTTGTCAGGGAGGAGAGTTAGATAAGAATGGAAAATAACTAACACCAGCCATATCCTTGCAATGACAAGCATGTCAGCATCATTGTAGTATCCCAAAGGCGATACCCGTAATAACCTGGTAAAAAAATACTATGGACAGTGGGTTTTTTTCTGTCATATACATTATTTCCTATGTTTTTTTTTACCATTTTTAACCCTAAACCAATTCATTTTGAATAATTTATTTTTTAGAGTAAAGTACATTCACAACCACCTATGCAGTGCGCTGATACTATGCGAAGCGTAAAATACAGCATGTCAGGCAGATATATTCCGAGGTATGTAGGTTTTAATTTAGTTTGACTTCAAATTATGTGTAATATATAGAAACATTTACGGAACTTTCAAAGTAAAGAACGCAATAAGATTAAGATTTTAAGAAATTCTCATGGATTATGAGAATACCAAAGGTTTTCTGCCATATAAGAAAATTAGAAATGGGGTTGAAAATAAAACTGATTTAATTTTTAAAACTAGCTTTGCCCATTACTTCGAACGCGAGTTAAATAAAAAGATTAGGTGTCGATTGCTTAACTCTAGTTTATTTAATGATCTCTAAAATATATTTCAGTCGACAACGACCAAACGATTTTCTTACAATTACATACCTAGATACATATTATATTATATTACTTTAAATGTGAATGCATTCAATTTCCCATGGCCTTCGGATATTTTGAAGTTCACGTGGAAAAGTGATGCATTCGCAATTTATGGGTTACGAAGCAACACAAATGTTCCGTCGCTAAGTTTGCTGACTTGCATTTGTGTAACTTCACCCCCCTTTAATTCAAAATTCTCCTGAATTTTGTGTGTACCAATACTTTTTTCTATATTTTGTACAGAAATTTTTGTTTTTTTCTTTGTATTATAAAAATTAAAATTCCAATTACAATTATGGCAACACATACAATAAAAATTGTTATCGAGCTTATAATGTATTTATTAATTTTATGCTACTTTTAATTCATTTATATGTTTTAGATTTTCAATTTGGTACATTATATTGTTTCAAATTAAAGTTTTTCTTTAATAATTACATTTTGATCTTCTTCATGGGAGAATTTATGTATGTACAAAGTTTGATATCGAAATGTTTTTTATATTAATTGTACAATTGTTAATACTAGAGTTCGCCCCGTGGTCGAAATTCGACCATTTCTCAATTGACAAAAGAAAATAAAAGATTTTTTAAGTTTTCAAAATGCCTTCTTATATACATTCGCTGTTTCCTTACATGGTCCCCTTTCAGAATATATATAGGTTTGGCATATTTGTTTTGATTATGACAGAAAATAAAATGCACGACTGGGTCGCACGTACTTGCTCTGTTGGTGCAATAGTCCGATGAAAACAAACTTTTCGATCAATAAGAACAATTCATTTTTGAAAAATTTGGTAAAAACCAAAACAATTTGGCTAAAACTGGAAAACTCGATATACGGGAGCTAACGTTAAGAAACCTTTAATATTTAAAATTAAGACGTTATCTTTACGGTGTTGTAAATGATACAAATGTCCACTTATGGGTTATGGCCTAATAAATAATACTGTTAAAAGCAATTTCCGCTATTATCATGTATAGCCAAAAACTAAAAATGCAGTTTTGTTTGAAGTATTCTATGTATGTTACATACAAAGTTTCATAAAAATCGGGGGAGCCTTTTTTGAGTAAATTAGAAAAATGAAAAAATTGGCCAAAATCTAGTGGCTCTTTGTATAGGAGCCACCATTTAAAAAAGAGAAACTGAAAAAAAATCAATGCCATCTGATAGGAAGCTGTAAGGAACTATACCAAACAAAGTTTGAGTAAATTCGATGCAACCGTTGACAACTTATGGCCATTTGAAAAAAAGCCGTTAATAGCAGATCTCCGTTATTTGCATTTTTAGCCAAAAACTAAAAACGCAGTTCTCTTAAAAACACTAAAAGAATATAACACACAAAGTTTAATCAAAATCGTTAGAGCCATTTTCGAGAAAATTAGAAAAAACCAAAAAAAGTTGGCTAAAACTGAACGGCTCGTTGTATGGGAGCTACCATTTAGACAGGCTTCACTGAAAAATGTATAAAGCCATCATATAGAAGACTATAAATAACTATGCCAAACGAAGTTTGAGTCAAATCAATCGAGCCGTTGCGAACTTATGGCCATTTGAAAAAAAGCCGTCTAAACCAGATTTTCGTTACGACCATTTGAGCCAAAAACAAAAAACGCAGTTTTGTTCGAAATGCTTAAAGTTAGCTAAATTTTAAGTTTAATCAAAATCGTTAGAGCCGTTTTCGAGAAAATCCAAATTGAAAAAAACCGTTACTTGAAAGGTACAAGTTTGAGCCGGGCTAAGACGAAATAAAAAAAATCTCGACAACCGTTTTTCTTGAAACTGCTATATATCAAGTTTGAAGAAAATCCGTCAAGCGGTTTAGGCTGTAGCATGACGTGAAAAAGCGCACATCCGCACAGACGCACAGACGCACAGACGCACAGACAGACCGACGGACGGTATGGCGAAAATTTGTGAAATGGGAAATACATTATTTTTTCTGTGATCGATGCTTCAATAAGTTTTTAATCGAACGCAAAAAACCAAAAGCTTTTATGTCTTCTAGTTCTTGTGAAAATTAAAAATTACTGAAACTACTTTTTTATGAAATTTTAAATTCTTGACATTTATTGTGATTTCATTAGAGAATTAATGTTAATGAAAACTTTATCTTTGAAAGTAAAGTACAGCAATTCAGTAAGCGTTACCCAGAATGCATGGCGAGGAGTTTGAATTGCGTTGCATTCCACTTCCTAGTCAGTCAGTTTGTGAGGAAGGATTCAGTTGAAAAAATCAAGTCAATTTACAATTCACATGATGTATTAAAGGGGTATGTCAGTCTAGTCAATGAAGTCTTCGTCTCTCTAGGTTTTCACTTTGGACTGTACTTTTTTTTATGTCCAATGTCCGTCGCGCGGGCAACCCAGGTACTGTTGATTATAACTACTATTGATACAGGCGCCTGCCAGGCAGCTGGAACTACCCTTAGCGGAGCAACGAAGTTGTGTGAGCGGGTGTGCCCCCGAAAATGGAGTTGAAATCCCTAGATCCCACGAAGCGGGCCACCCAGGTACTGTTGATTAAAAATACAATTGATGTGCCCCCGAAAAAAGGGGTGACACGCCTCAATATCCGCGGCCAAAATATCCGCGGACAAAATAACCGCATACACCCGACCTCGCACCTACCCCAAGACCTATAGTGTGCCCAGGCATAGGGGTTGCAGGGCGGCAGCATGCCCCCCTTACATAGGCCATTGTTTATACACCGTAATATTATGCGTCGCGGATATGTTGATGCGGATATTTTGTCCGCGGACATTTTGTCGCGGATATTTTCACCCGGATATTTTGTCGGCGGATATTGAGGCAGGCAGCATGAAAAAAGAGTTTAAATCTCTAGATCCCGCGAAGCGGGCCGCTCAGGTACTGTTGATTAATTCTTAAAGTTAGATCACCGTAAATACCAAAAAGAAAAATCTCATAAAAAAGTAGTTTAAGTAATTTTCAATTTTCACAAGAACTAGAAGACATAAAAGCTTTTGGTTTTTGCGTTCCATTAAATATTTATTGGAGCATCAATTACAGAAAGAAACTTTATATTCCATTTCACAATTTTGAACGAAAAAATTAATATTTTGAAAACTGTTGTAACGAGTAATTTAATTTAAATGTAGGATTAAAGAACAGACTTCTGGTAAAACCGTTATAGTAATGTATTTTAAGTGTTGCCGTTGTTTTTTAATATTTATTATTCCATTCAAGACTTATTTTTCGAAAATCGCCCCTACCTCCTAAACTGGGCGAGGTAGACCCCCCCTCTCATAGTTAAAACTAATTGCATTTTACGCCTCTCAATAAAACCGTTATTAAAGCTTGGCTTGGCACCTCAGTTATCGTACTCGTGCCCTTTTTTAAGATTTTTACATATAATTAAATTGTCTTCAATATTTTCAATCAAAGTTTTGTTATTTATTTTAAAACTGCATATTCCTTCTGTTAAACAGTTATCAACTTTTTTTAAATCTTTTAAATTAATGTTGTTCGGATTGTAAACATATTTTGTAGTATTTAATTCAATGAAATCTAACGGCTTTATATCTATTTCTTTAAAATTTTAGTTGGGAATTGGTAATACCATTTTTAACTGAGTTTGGATATAATTTTTTGGAAGTTTTATAGCTAAGATTAATTTATTTCTGTTTAATTTGAATGCCCCTATTTTTGAATATTTTAATTTAAAAAAATCTAATTCAGTTGCTACAATTTCTTATCCTATCAATCATTATTGTCCACAGCATTACCCAAAAAAGAACCTACAAATTTATTTGGCCTTTTAACAGTTGTTGGATGAACATTATGTAATAGTTCTTTTCCTGAAGTAAGGTTCATTTTTGTGACGTAAATGTTTATAATTTCTTATAAATCCTTCACTTCTTTGTTCATCATATTGTTCCCTATCTAAATTTCTTTTTTGTAAAATATGATTTTTTCGTTCGTTAGCTTTTTTAAATAAAATTAATGGTTCTGCCACTACTGCTTTATTTGGACTCATTCCTTAAGTTTGACAGTTCCCTATAACCTTGGATATATGTTTAACCAGTCCTGGGTAGTATAATTTATTTTTTAAGGTTTTATACGTTTCAAAAATTCCGGAATGACTTCTCTCTTTAACATGGTATAAGGAAATTTGCTTACAAATGTGTGCTTCAGTTCCTACCTCGAGAGCTGTAAGTGTGCACTTAGTAAAAGTCAAATTTTTAATGTCTCTGAACAGTTTTATTAGGCATTGTTGAATTTTATTATACTCACGGTACGATAATTCTGTATAAATGCCTACTTTTCTTTTGTTTAGGGTTCGTTTAAAGAGATCTTCCCAATATAACTTATTTTTAGTCATATCGACATTCTACATTCTACAAAAACGGAATTAAAACTAATTATTTGCGTTTTATATTTATTAACTATATCCTCCTCTATTGGAAAATGATCTAACTGCTGTTCTGGTGCTGGATGGTTTGTTGCTAAATTCGATTCAGACTCATCATCTATCTAATCAAAATCCTGGATGCGGCTCAAGAAATCTGCAACTTTATTTTCTTTATCCCTTAAATACTCTATATCATAATTATATTCAGATAATTTGAGTAACCATCTCTGGTTTCTTGCAGAAAATTCTTGTCCGTTATATTTTTTATTAAGGTACTTAATAGGTTGGTGGTCTGTTATTATTTTAAATTTATTTCCCCAGAGGTACGGTCTAAAATATGTTACAGCCCAGACAATAGCAAGAAACTCTTTGTCAGTTGGTGAATATTTTTTTTCATGGTCGTTCAGGGATCTCGATGCATAACAAACCGGTTGTTCTTCTTGGGTAAGTACAGCACCAATTGCAAAATAAGAGGCATCAGTAAACACAGTAAACTGTTTTTCAAAGTTCGGAAATCTAAGCAGAGCATAGTTAGTGATATTTTGTTTGAGTTTCAAAAGATTGTATTTATTCGGGGTCTTTTGTATTTATCTTCGCATTTTTCTTTAGGAATTTTATCATGGGATAAGCTATTTTAGAGTAACTTTTTTTTACAAATTTACGATAAAATTCAGTTGTACCAAGAAAAGATTTTAACTCTTTTTTTGTCGATGACAATTTGTAATTTAAGATACGTATAACTTTTTCTGGATTAGGTTTCATGCCTTCATCAGTCTAGATGTGGCCCAAGAATTCTGTATCTTTTTGAAGAAAAGGGCATTTGGCAAACTGTATCTGTACCTTGAGATTATGTTTGACCAGTGTTCTAAATATTGTGGAGATGGCAATGAGATGTTCTTCTAGACTGGTGGAGAATATAAGAATATCATCAAGATACTTGTTGATATCTCTCAATATTTCATTCATGAGCCTACGGAACGTCGCTGGAGCGTTCTTGAGGCCGAAAGGCATTCGAGTAAATTCATTTAAACCATTTGGAGTTGCAAATGCAGTTTTATGAATATCTACAAATTTATTTGGCCTTTTAACAGTTGTTGGATGAACATTATGTAATAGTTCTTTTCCTGAAGTAAGGTTCATTTTTGTGACGTAAATGTTTATAATTTCTTATAAATCCTTCACTTCTTTGTTCATCATATTGTTCCCTATCTAAATTTCTTTTTTGTAAAATATGATTTTTTCGTTCGTTAGCTTTTTTAAATAAAATTAATGGTTCTGCCACTACTGCTTTATTTGGACTCATTCCTTAAGTTTGACAGTTCCCTATAACCTTGGATATATGTTTAACCAGTCCTGGGTAGTATAATTTATTTTTTAAGGTTTTATACGTTTCAAAAATTCCGGAATGACTTCTCTCTTTAACATGGTATAAGGAAATTTGCTTACAAATGTGTGCTTCAGTCAGGGGCGAACGCAGGAAATTTTTTCGGGGGGGGTTTTTAAAAAAAAATATTAAATATAAACGAACAATTTGTTTTTAATATTTGTAAGTTTTTTTTACTCTGTATGTATGTATTTACATATATATAAAACTAAATACATAAATTTTTAGTTATGATCAATATTTTATATTATATTTATAACGTCCTCATAGTCAACCTCAATATCCCTATAGATGTTCAGCAACATCAAACCATTCAGTCGCTCCTCGCCGGTTTTTCCTCGTAGATAAGTTTTTAATCTGCGCAGACATGAAAAGGATCGCTCGCTTGAAGCCACGGATACCGGAAGTGTCGCACCGATCTGCATAAAACAATGAACTGTTTTATATAAGGACAAATCGCAAACATTTAAGGTGTCTATAAAGTTGTTGGGCCGTTTTACGTTTGGCATACTCAAGCAATGTCTGAAACCATAGTTAATTTAACAATGAAATACATATCAAGAAAATAAAAGAAATACATTCTTACCTGCGCCACATCTTCATTTCGGCTAGAAAATCATCTAAGCCTACTTTTATATCATCTGGCCATTCTTGGGAAAACACCTCAACAGTCCTTTTTATTTCGTCCTCTTTAAGTTTGCAACATTTTTCTGGCAATATATTTTGAATTTTGGAAAGCAGCTCACGATGGTCGAGAAATCTATTTTTCAATTGCGTCAATTAATGGTCCAAAAAAGGAACATAGATAGACCGACGAAAATATTCTTCAGGACCACCTTCGTAATTATCCCTGTTCCTCTGTTTTGCGACATTTCGTGGGACTACCAACTGCAAATCCATTTTTTCCGCAATTTCTTTGGCTGCAGCAAATATGCTACCGAACCTTACTTCGGAATTCTGTCGCATTTCAGCAATTTCTTCATATAGGTGGTTTGCATATTCTATGCAGCAGCTTAGATCGCATTCTTTTTTTTGCAAAAATTCACTAAGGTTTTTCATAAGGCTAAAAATTGGCTTGATTACTGTTAGTGAAATAATGAACTGGGCATTGTGTATTGCTGTAAGTAAAGTATGCGGTTTAACTCCATCAGTTTTCAAATTTTTTTCGTCCAGGATCTCTAAAGAGCAGCAGATATATTCATATACGTCAAAAAACAAACTCAAGGAGTCTAAATGCTCAACCCAACGGGTTTCACAAAATCTTAAAAGCCGTGTTTGTTTTGCTTTTGGACAAGACGCATGTATTTGGTCTTTTAAAATTAGAGCTGCTTTGTTTGAGAGTCTGAATAAATTGACAACCTCTTTAATAGCCCCAATGCAATTTCGTATTGGTGGGATATTACAGGCGTGAGTAATGGCCAAATTCAAGTTATGGTTCGCGCAGTGGACGTAAATCGCTTGTGGATATAATTCCCTTACTTTGGCAGCACAGCCGTTGAATTTTCCACTCATTGCACGCGCCCCATCATAGCCTGAACAGTCAAAAACGATAACATTAATACTTAATCATTCTAGCCAATTATTGACACTTACCTTGTCCCCTCATATTAGCTAGATTAAGGCCCATATCCTTAATTGCAGACAGCAACGTACTTGCTAGTCCTTTTCCAGTTACGTCTTCAACCGGGATAAAGCACAAAAAGTCTTCGCGAATAAAATATTTATGGTCGATTGTATCAACATAACGAGCGCATATTGAAAACTGTTCAACCCCACTGATATCCGTGCTTTCGTCAGCAATAGCAGAGAAGTATCCAGATTTGTTGATACGTTGGACAATTTTCATTGTTATAATTTTTCCTGCAGCATCAATTATTTCGTTTTGAATGCGATAGCTTATATATCTGGCGTTTGCCCCCGAACTATTTAAATGATCTGCCAAAACTTTATCACCACTTTCAATTGCGTAACGCAGTAACGCCCTAAAATTTCCGTCGTTTTCTTCTGGCTGCTTATCAATTGATACAAGGCCGTAGTCTCGATGTCCTCTTAAAGCTATACCTTGCCTGCCACAAAAAAAAACAGCTCGTATGATCGGAATCAACTTTTTTCTGTTTTCGAGTTGTTGTACTTTCCGGCTCGTGTCAAGTTCGCTGACTACATCAAGCCTTCGATTTTCGAAAATTGACGTAAAATTTTGTCCATCCTCTATAGCCTCTTTGTGATAACTTTTGTTTTGGTGTTCTCTAAATTTTTCAAGGGCTTTTTTCCACATCCGAAACGCAGTCAGTACTAATATATTTGTGTCCTGATGAGACCCTTTCCCGACGGACTTTAATGCAAAAACAACACAATATCGGCAGTAAGCACCGTCTTCTGCTGCAGAATACGTCAACCACACAAAAGAGCGCAACCAAGAGTGCTGAAATTTTAAATTTCTTTGGCCAGATATCGGAAAATTAAAATCTAAATCAGGAACCCAACAATGAACAAGAACTTCATATTTTTCACTGTCGTTTAATTGCTTCCGACAAAAATTTGCAATGTCGTTTACATAATTCTATGGATAAGATAATAAATATGTATTGTTACACGTTATGATTTTTAAGTTTGTGCCCATATGAGATTATGAAAACATTTTTTTTTTCAAAATATGTGCACCTATGTGCCTTTATTCATACAAAAATAAAAAAAATATCTAAACATGAAACCAAAAGATTTTTTCTTTTACACACTTATATTACGTTAATATAACGTTAATCACAATATTGCACACCTCTTCCGTGTGTATTGTTCAAAATTAATTTCAATTTAAACAGTTCCGTTAAAAAAGGCAATTAGAAATACACATGAGCACGAAACAGCACCACAGGGGAAACAAAACTAATATTTTCTTATATTGAACTTACATTACGGTTTCCACTGTTTTGTGACACCTCAGGTTTTTGTTTTTTTGTGGGGGGACCTTCTCCAGACAATTTGTTTAAATCCCCAATACTTGAAACTGTAGGTGTAGCACTGTTTTTACTCGCTGCTGGTTTAAAAAACTTTAGTATTGAATTACTCATTTTTTTCACAATAACTTTTAATTTATTTTAATAAACAACCGATTTTATGTAGGAATCAAAAGAAAATCGACCTCACAGTTCAAACTACAATTTCATTTTAATTTTCATGTGTATTATGCTTATACAATACAAAAGTATACTCTTTCCTAGTTGCCGTTGTCGATCCCGTTCTTATACGTAGGGACTGGCTTTTAGTACGTGTGATGCAAGTTTTCATTTTCGTAGATTTCGGTCGCAACTGCCGTTAGTTTTGGAGCGACCGATGCAATGTGTTTACAAGTAAGAAGGGAAGTGAATTTTCGTAGATTTCGGTCGCAACTACCGCTAGTTTTGGAGCGACCGATGGGATGATTTTGCAAGTAAAAAGGGAAGTGAATTTTCGTATATTTCGGTCGCAGGTCCCGTTGTTTACGACCCAACACTAATTCCACATCGACATATCAAATTTACTTATAGCGAGTTTCATACAAGAAAAGAATTGCTCCTTCTGTCAAAAGAATTTATCTTCTTCACTTTTGCAAGTTTCATTCCAAAACAAGAGCAATTCTAGATGAATTCTCAACACGAAAGAATTGATCTCTGATGGGTTAGATTGTGTATTTGGAAAGATTTTTTCACTGACAGAATGAAAATTTCAAATAAATTTTATATTTCCAGGTTTATTTTTTTTTTTTAATGAATGGTTATTTTTTAATTTCACATATTTCGGGGGGGGGGGGGGGGGGGTTCAACCCCCAAAACCCCCCCTGCGTTCGCCCCTGGCTTCAGTTCCTACCTCGAGAGCTGTAAGTGTGCACTTAGTAAAAGTCAAATTTTTAATGTCTCTGAACAGTTTTATTAGGCATTGTTGAATTTTATTATACTCACGGTACGATAATTCTGTATAAATGCCTACTTTTCTTTTGTTTAGGGTTCGTTTAAAGAGATCTTCCCAATATAACTTATTTTTAGTCATATCGACATTCTACATTCTACAAAAACGGAATTAAAACTAATTATTTGCGTTTTATATTTATTAACTATATCCTCCTCTATTGGAAAATGATCTAACTGCTGTTCTGGTGCTGGATGGTTTGTTGCTAAATTCGATTCAGACTCATCATCTATCTAATCAAAATCCTGGATGCGGCTCAAGAAATCTGCAACTTTATTTTCTTTATCCCTTAAATACTCTATATCATAATTATATTCAGATAATTTGAGTAACCATCTCTGGTTTCTTGCAGAAAATTCTTGTCCGTTATATATTTTATTAAGGTACTTAATAGGTTGGTGGTCTGTTATTATTTTAAATTTATTTCCCCAGAGGTACGGTCTAAAATATGTTACAGCCCAGACAATAGCAAGAAACTCTTTGTCAGTTGGTGAATATTTTTTTTCATGGTCGTTCAGGGATCTCGATGCATAACAAACCGGTTGTTCTTCTTGGGTAAGTACAGCACCAATTGCAAAATTAGAGGCATCAGTAAACACAGTAAACTGTTTTTCAAAGTTCGGAAATCTAAGCAGAGCATAGTTAGTGATATTTTGTTTGAGTTTCAAAAGATTGTATTTATTCGGGGTCTTTTGTATTTATCTTCGCATTTTTCTTTAGGAATTTTATCATGGGATAAACTATTTTAGAGTAACTTTTTTTTACAAATTTACGATAAAATTCAGTTGTACCAAGAAAAGATTTTAACTCTTTTTTTGTCGATGACAATTTGTAATTTAAGATACGTATAACTTTTTCTGGATTAGGTTTCATGCCTTCATCAGTCTAGATGTGGCCCAAGAATTCTGTATCTTTTTGAAGAAAAGGGCATTTGGCAAACTGTATCTGTACCTTGAGATTATGTTTGACCAGTGTTCTAAATATTGTGGAGATGGCAATGAGATGTTCTTCTAGACTGGTGGAGAATATAAGAATATCATCAAGATACTTGTTGATATCTCTCAATATTTCATTCATGAGCCTACGGAACGTCGCTGGAGCGTTCTTGAGGCCGAAAGGCATTCGAGTAAATTCATTTAAACCATTTGGAGTTGCAAATGCAGTTTTATGAATATCTTGCGGGTGCATTTTAATTTAATAGTAGCCTTTAGATAAATCCAATGTCGTGAAATACTGGGCTCTCCCTAACTTGTCTTATATACTATCTATATTAGGCAGAGGGTACTTGTCGTCAAAAGTTATTTCACTTAACTACCTATAATCTACACAAAGCCTGAATTTTTGTTCACCTGATTGACCAACCTTTTTCGGGACAACCACTGTTCAGTCTCATCTGAACCATTTTTTATATCATATTCATATTTATATAAATTTAATCAGTTATTACTTTGTTTCGCTCAAGCCAGCATAAATCGTAACATACCTTATTTTTATTATCTTAAAATCATGCGACATACAAACTTGCTTACACATATACACATATGTACATACATTGTAACCTCTTCTTGCTCTTTTAGCTTTCTGATTGCATTAGCGGCTCATATCTTACATAATTTACAACACAAATTAAGTTTATCCCTAACGAAGGGTCTAACGGCTCTTATTTATTTTGTTTTCTTTGTTAATTCGCTATTATACCATGTAAGTTAGTTTTAAGTAATTTTTAATAAATCTGTTCAGTTTGACAACTCAAAGAGTAAACTACGCAGCATCATTTATTTCGAGTAAGAATTTAGAGTTTAAAGTTCTTACTACACCGTTGCGCCTGAGCTTGGTTTGACAAAAGAATCGTCTGGTAAAACATTCTACATTGGTGACCCCGACTTGATCACGTGGATATTTCGTTAGATTACGATATTATAACTATTTTTTATCGCATAAGAAAAACTGCATACATTCAATAACCATAATTTACATGGAGAATGTATTTCTGCTGAATTATTTTTCGCGTCTGGACTGCATAAGCGTGGAAGACTATACTTTGAAAAGACGACATCGCCTCAACGGTATCAGAAGAACCGCAACAATAACGGCGGTACGCTTGGAGCAGCAAAGCAATTAAAACATCACCTCATAACGGAAAGAACAAATCATCGCACATTGCGAAACATTTTGGTAACAGTTACGAAACTTCGTAAGTAATTAATTATCATTAATATTTGCAAGTGAAGTGACAAATTATCTATTAAGAGTAGGCTGCAACAAATTTAAACCAAATGTCGGACATTAAAGCTAAATTAGATAAACTGAAATCGAAACGGCAAGTGATCATCGGTCAGGTAGGGAGAACAAAGGATTTTGTTTTAAAACGCGCTTCCACAGCACTCACAACTGAACTCGAGATCCGCTTAGAATCCCTCGAATCGATCAAGGTTAACTTCGAAGGCATTTAATCGAAGATTGAAGAACTTGATAAAAATGAATCAAATTTTCCAATTAGAGGCGAATTCGAAGAAACATATTTTGAAATTCGTTCAACTTTAGGTACCTTAATTAGCTATGCCAGACATCAACCTGAATAGTCACATTCAAATCATACGGTACTTGAGACTACAATTGGAGGCACACCAATTCGACTTCCAGAGATACCTCTGCCTAAGTTTTCAGGATATTATGTTAGCTGGACGTCATTTTACCAAACATTCGCTACATTAATTCACAATAATCCGGCCTTAAATAACGTCACACGATTTCATTTCCTTCGTTCAGCACTAAGTGAAAGGGCGCTTAGCAGCATTCGCGTCGTAGAAGTAAATGAAACCAATTATGAAGTAGCCTTAGAAACTCTGATATCTCGGTATAATAAAAAGCAAGTCATAGCTCATGAACATCCCAGGAAAATCTTTGCTTTTCCACAAGTTTCAAGAAACTCCGCTACGGAACTTCATACACTTTTGGATGAGCTGAACGTTCATTTAAGCGCACTCACATCACTGGGTAGGCCTACAGCCTATTGGGATGATCAGATGATCTACCTGGTGTGCAGAAAGCTAGACAGCCTTTCATTAGATAAATTGAATGACGTTCGTTCTCAAGATAGATTTCCAACTCTTGAAGAGCTCAAGAAGTTTTTGGAAAATCGAGCCTTCAATCTAGACGAAAAATTATGCCTCGCTCCTGCAGCACACCCTTCTTCTAGCCTAAAAATTATGAAACCTAAAAAGGACAATACACAACGGCAAACGTCCTTCGCTGTTGTCTATGAAAAGCTCTGCAGTTATTGTACTGGTACTCGTCACAATATATATAGATGTAAAAGGTTCCTACAACTTTCACCCGAACAACGCTACCATTCAGTAAATGGGTTGAAACTTTGTATTAACTGCCTCAAAACTGGCCACGTAACTGCTTCCTGCAGCGTTGATAAGTGTCGGACTTGCAACCAACTCCATCATACATTTCTACATGAACATTTTACCGCAAAATCTGCACAATTTGAAACTCTGTCCAGGGAACCCTGACTAGAACCTTCGCTTGATATCAACTCAACAGCTAAGCATTCATCGGCTATGACTACTTCCATAATCAAAGATCAAACCAGCTCAAATTCAACTTTATCAGTATTGGTATCAGAATACCAGAAACCCAAACCACGCTCTCAAATTATACTAGCCACAGCTCTAGTCATGGCCCTCAACAAATACGGGCAACCTCTCTTGTGCAGAACTCTATTAGACTCTGGCTCCCAGCTACATTTCATGACTGAATCTTGTGCCACACAGCTTGGTCTGGAACGCTCACGGACTGATCTGCCTATCAGCGGCATTGGAAACTCCGTCTCCACAATACGATACATGATTACCACGTCCATTATATTCGCAATTCAGTCAATTTTCTATAACAATTGACTTTCACGTCTTACCGCAAATTACTGGCAACCATCCTGATAGCTTCATCAACGTCGACGAGTTAGATCTTTTAAAGAAACTTGAACTAGCCGATCCTCACTTCTATCGTCCGAGCAAAATCGACATCCTGATCGGAGCGGAACTAGTTCTCACTATCCTAAAACAGGAACAGTATCGTCTAGCTTCCGAATTTCCCATCTTGCAGAGTACAGAACTTGGATGGGTAGTAGCTGGCAAACAGCAATCGAACCCTCTGCCGTTTTTGCACTGCAACGTTGCAACCACAGCACTTCCAACACTTTCATGTCTAGAAAAGACACTACATACATTTTGGGAACTTGAAGACTACAAGGCTCCGATAGATAGATCATAATTTGGCGCGGTGATCCCAATGATATTCTCAAATATTACCACTTAAATACAGTAATCTACGGCAAATCATCTGCTCCCTTCTTAGCCACTAGATGTATCGTTCAACTAGCAGAAGAAGAAGAGGCTCTTTTTCCTAAGGCAGCCCATGCGGTTTTAAATGGAGTCTATGTAGACAATTTCATGACAGGAGCCAATGACCTGGTAGAAGCTAGTCGACTTAAAAAGGATATCATCACACTCTTGGCCACAGGGCAGTTTTAACTGAGGAAATTCTGTGCTAATCACGACCGAATTTTATATGACACTCCAGAAGAACATAGAGAGCCCTTTGTCATCATAAATAATTCCGAGACAGTCAAAACTTTAGGATTGATCTGGCAGCCACACCAAGATATTTTCAAATTCAATTACGTGCCAGAATGCCACCACAAGGCTTCTAAAAGGACAGTTCTCTCTGATTTAGGTAAGAATTTCGACCCTATTGGCTTAATAGGTCCAATCGTCGTAAAGGGTAAGTTATTCATGCAACAACTTTGGAAAGCTAAACTAGAATGGGACTCACCATTACCAGAGGAGCTTAGTCTTCAATGGGATCACTACATGCAGCAGCTAAATGAAGTTAAATTCTTGTCCTGCTCTCGGCATCTCCTTGGCCAATCAGAATATGTTGACATCCAACTACATGCATTCTCTGACAGCAGCGAAGTCGCATACGGAACGTGTTGCTATTTGCGATCGCTTAGTCGTTCAGGCGAAGTAAACTGTCAGCTTATTTGCTCCAAATCACGCGTCAGTCCAACAAAGTCAACCACTCTGCCTAGACTAGAGCTCCAAGCAGCCGTGATGATGGCTGAGTTAGTTGACAGGCTAACAAAATGACTTCAACTCAAGATCAACTATATTTTCTATCATACTGATTCGCAGATTGTTTTAGCCTGGATTTCCCAACCATCATACACTTGGGTCACATTCGTCGCCAACAGAGTATCCAGGATTCAAGAACTCTCACAAGCAGAGCAATGGAGACACGTCCCAGGGAAAAGTAATCCAGCCGATCTTATTTCTAGAGGATGTACAGCTGACCCTACGATCATCTTCTCTCTGGCTTCAAGGTCCGTCCTTCCTCAACTCAATATACGAAGGTTGGCGAGAAGCTGAGGTAACCGGCTCTTTACAAGACATCCCGGAGAGAAAATCACATAAAAAAGCGCTCGTCGCAGCACACCCGCAATACTACAGCATAATACAGGACGTCAAATACAGCAACTCACTTCCAAAACTTGAGAGGATTTTCGCTTACGTCTATCGTTTCTACAACAAGACACGCCTACTTCAAACTACTGCAACGCTCTCAACTCTTCCTACTGTGGAAGAAAGCAATCTCGCTCATAACGGCTTAATCCTTAACATGCATCTTTTAGAATTTAAAAATGAATACAACCGCCTTCAAAATTTTGAAGAGATTGACCAAACCAGTCGTCTTCGAAATCTTTGTCCATTTATAGGTAGAGATGGCTTGCTTAAACTTCCTCGTAGGACGACCACTGACATCCATACCAGAACCCTGCCTGTTAGACGTAAACATCTCACGGCTAAGCAGGTTTAGAAGGTTGCAACAGGTTCAGCAACATTTTTGGCAACGCTGGTCTCGGGACTACCTTCTAAGTCTCCAGGAACGTACCAGATGGTACAAAAAATCTAAAACTCTCAAGGCAGACACAATCGTTCTTATACGTGACGACAACTTACCCCCATATATATGGGTCGAATTATCAAGACCTTCCCTGGCTCTGATGGCATCGTACGTGTTGCCGAAGTTAAAACCAAACTTGGCATCTACAAACGCACAGCCAACAAACTCTACCCACTTCCGATGTGAACACAGTTGAAGATACAAAACCTTCAAGGTGGCCGGCATGTTCAGTCTCATCTAAACCATTTTTTATATCATATGCATGTTTATATAAATTTAATCAATTATTTCTTTGTTTCGCTCAAGCCAGCATAAATCGTAACATACCTTATTTTTATTATCTTAAAATCATGCGACATACAAACTTGCTTACACATATACACATACATATGTACATACATTGTAATCTGTTCTTGCTCTTTTAACTTTCTCATTGCATTAGCGGCTCACATCTTACATAATGTACAACAAAAATTAATTTTATCCCTAACGAATGGTCTAACGGCTCTTATTTATTCTGTTTTCTTTGTTAATTCGCTATTATACCATGTAAGTTAGTTTTAAGCAGAGATCAGAAATAACTCTCAACCTTTATTTTCAGTTGGTTTATCACTAAGAGTTACTACATTCAGATTGTGACATTTTGGTTTTGGTCTGAGATTTATTTTTATGTGCTGACTTTTTAGGTCTTTGCTTGAGATTTATTTTTTACTTTAAAATATATCTCTCAATGGTTGACTTTTTTTATATTTCATTACTGGAGATGATCGACCTAAAACCAGTTTCGTCGAAAATAAATAATAAATGGTTAATGTTTGGAATTCAAAGTTTTGATATTTATTTAGTAACATTAATAAAATAAATTTAAAAATATACATTTCCATATTTATTTAAGTGTTCAAAGCTTTTCTTATAACAACTATTATCGTTTGAAAAGATTTTAAGAAATTATTGTGTGTATGTACACATGTATACATTTCATTCAAGTATTTAGTTTTACTAATTAAAAGTAATATCTGAAGAGTTTTTGAACTTAAGTTATATCATCTTTTTTCGCTTAAAATAAAATTTAGAGATGAAAATGCTTTTTCCACTGTTACTTGTGTCGCTGGCACGCCCAGCACAACCATTGCAGTTCAAAAATATCAGGAGATTCAAGTTTAAGTTTGTCAAAAAATGAAAGAATATTGGAATCCAACGGCAAACGATGCATTATTTCTGACATCACACCTTTGTTGTGTATTCTGTTCTCGTTGTTCAATATTATTTAAATACATACATAGAAGCGAGTCATCGGCATCGTAAGATGAACGTCTTGAACCTGTTGAAATGTCGTGGCTTAGCGATGCATTTTCTTCTCGAGGAATTGACGAATTGTTGTTATATTTGAAAAATAGTGTTGAGTTAAAAATTGGCCAAAACTAATCAAACATATTAAAATGTAATTCCACATGTATTATACTTACCAACTGTACTAATTGAAAATATCAAGATGAGTTTTATTTTTTTCTCTCAGCAATAAATGGTCACTGGTTGACCATAACCTAAAAACCACAAAAATAAAAGTTTAACTCTGACCGAAACCGAAAAAAGTACTATGATAGAAAGCCGGTTTTTAAGTGATCGCTGTTGAAAATATCAACAAGTGAGAGATATTTAAGAACCTTTCAAAAGGTTGAGATTTATTTCAGACCTCTGGTTTTAAGTCATTTTTAATAAATCTGTTCAGTTTGACATTTCAAAGAGTAAACTACGCAGCATCATTTATTTCGAGTAAGAATTTAGAGTTTAAAGTTTTTACTACACCGTTGCGCCTGAGCTTGGTTTGACAAAAGAATCGTCTGGTAAGACATTCTACAACCACTATGGGAGAAGAATATCTACTATTTGATTTCCTAATAATGCCCTGTTTTTCCATATCAATCAACTGTCTCCTAACTTCCTCTTCATGCTTTGGAGGCAACCTATAAGGTCTTGAATTAATTTGGTGATCAGTTGTTGTTCTGATCTCATGCATTATGGAATCAGTATTTGTAAGCTGGTCACCTTCAGTATAAACTAAACTTTGGTACTGTTTTAAAATTTTATTGACTTCTTCTTTTTCCTGACTGTTCATATGTGAAAGATCTACGACTTCACCTACATTTACACTTGAAAGATTTAAAAAATCAATATTTGAAGTTTCTTCTGAATATAAACTAATTTTTGCCGTGTTAATCAATTTCATAAATCTTTTTTCTTATATCAATTACCGTGATGTTTTTCCTAATTATATCCATTCCTATGAGGAGGTCATAGTCCTTATCAATTAAATACATTTTATGCCATTTTAATTTACTATTCCTTCCCATCCGGAATTCCTTAGGTACGTCCGTCACTACTATTTTAATACATTATTTTGTTTTCTTGTTTATATTATTTAGGAAAACCACTTTCTCCTCAAAAATAGGGAAATGGCTACAATCTACCCTAGAGGAATAATATAATATAATATAACAGCAAACATTTTTTCACTTTATTCTCGAATCTTTAATTTATATTAGGGTGAAGGTTGGGTTTGTGGATGGCAAATAACAAACATTTCACTTTATTCCCTCAAAGTTGTGGAGGGAGAGTGTTAATAGAAAACAATTTTGTTTTTAATAATTTTTAAACCGAGACTGATTTTTAGTCTTTCGTTTACTTCATTCTTTTCAAAAAAAAAAATTTCCGCGGTTCACTTCACGACGACTGCGCCAGTTAAATAAAAAGATTTGATGTCGATTGTTTGACTCTAGTTTATTTAATGATCTCTAAAATATATTTCAGTCGACAACGACCGAACGATTTTCTTACAACTAGAGTTCGCCCCGTGGTCGAAATTCGACCATTTCTCAACTGGGGGGGGGGAAATGACATAGGTGCTTCATATATACATTCGCTGTTTCCTTACATGGTCCCCTTTCAGAATATATATAGGTTTGGCATATTTGTTTTGATTATGACAGAAAAAAAGGGTGGAAACTGGATTTTTGAACTCCGTATTAATATATTACTAGAGTTCGCCCCGTGGTCGAAATTCGACCATTTCTCAATTGGGGGGGGAAATGACATAGGTGCTTCATATATACATTCGCTGTTTCCTTACATGGTCCCCTTTCAGAATATATATAGGTTTGGCATATTTGTTTTGATTATGACAGAAAAAAAGGGTGGAAACTGGATTTTTGAACTCCGTATTAATATATTAGATAGATTACATACCTAGATACATACATATTATATTATATTACTTTAAAGGTGAATGCATTCAATTTCCCATGGCCTCCGGATATTTTGAAGTTCCCGTGGGAAAGTGATGCATTCGCAATTTATGGGTTACGAAGCAACACAAATGTTCCGTCGTCAAGTTTGCTGACTTGCATTTGTGTAACTCGCGTGGATTCTTGACATTAGTATATTTTTATTTTGGTACAGACAGTTGTGAATTGGAAACCAATAAAATGGAATTGGAACGCAAAGATAAACAGTTTTATTTTGTCTGCAAAGATTTGTTTAAACACAACATTTTTACTTGCGATTATAGGTATATAAGGCAAGTTATGGAAATTTTTGTTTGAGATAACAATCAAACATGACATAACGATGACGGAGAAATCGTAAAAATTGGGCATGGAAATTCCATCCGTCTGGCTGTCTGTCTAGGGCGTGTAAACGCGACAAATAATGTGTTTCGTAAATCCACTGCAGGTAGTCAGGGGGGTTGAACTATGGCCCTCTTAAGTGTTTTGAACGCTTAGCCAAGGCTGCATATATAGATCGCAATACTCCTTCTGTTCCGTGCAGATCCTTGGAGCTTAGAGGCTGCGGCACCTCTTCGTCTTTAGGGTCCCTGCCGGGCTTAGCATTGACGAGTTTTTGTAAGCTGGCTTCTATACAATCATGAGTGTGGTTGAGATGGAAGTTGGAACTTGAGAAGGCATAAATATGCCTATCCTCGGCCCCCCCGTGGCAACCCGGGAACAATATGAATGGCAGAGAAATTGTTGTAAATGAAATAGGAGTGAGTATCTGCAGCTGTATTTCCTTTCCTTGAAGTATTGATTCCTTACCTTAACGTATGCAAGGTATAACTTGTATGCGGCAAGAAGAGGAAGGCTGGATGTGTGCATTTGGCTGTTTGCTTGGCAAATGGTTGAATGCGCTAAGGCTGCCAGGCCTTGAGTATTCATGGTGCTCATCTGGAAGTGACTTAATGGTTGCGAGGCTCCATCGGGAGCTTTATTCTATTACCACGGGAGATAGTGCCCACCCAGGTGGCCGAGTCCCCTGGGAGACTATCTATGAGGTAGGCTTCCTTGTGGGAGTATCGTGGTGGCTGTGTTTACTCCAAGCGGAAACATTATTGTGGTATAAGGAATAGATAAAGATTGAGAATATCTGAATGTCAGATTGTGAAGACATTGAGAGGAATTTTCTTGTTGGTGGATTTTACCAAGCTAAGTATTTTTGTGTCTGGTTGTGACCAAAAATTTTAGCTTGTCTATTGTTCGTTATGTTTGTTTTGTTTGTGACCCTGTGTGGGGAAGGTATTTTTGAGTAAATCAATTGCTTTTAAGGCGTAAGGTCTCAATTCACTGGGGGGAAAAAGTTATAGACATAAATTCAGAACAGAGTAAGATAAATGAAATTGACATATATGTATAGAAAGTAAACAATAGCTACTTTTTGTAATAAAAGCTTTTCATATATTTTTACTTAACTGAGCCATAACTTCTTTCCCACAGCGAATTGAGACTTGCCGCTATATAAACACTTGATCTACGCAAAAATACCTTTTCAACGATATATGACTCATTGTTATTGGTCCATAGGCCAGCTTCCAGACAAAAAAATTGCATACAATTTTGCTTATTGGGGCCAAAACTTTTCTCCCACAGCGAATTGAGCCTTGCCGCCATATAAACATTTGATCTACGCAAAAATACCTTTTCAACGATATATGACTCTTCGTTATTGGTCTATAGGCCAGGTCCCATACAAAAATTCCCTTTCTCAAGAATGAGAATATTTTTATTTTATTTGATGTAGACGGAAAATGGTGTTTTGGTTGGTATGATTTTTGTTGAGAACATTTTTGGCGATTTATGAATGTTTGAATATTCAAACCTGCCAGGATCGCCACCTAAAATGAAAAAAAAAGAAAATCTTACAATTTTCAAGTATACCCACCTAGGCAGAACTTATACTTTTTAAACTAATTTATGAAGGTTTGAAGTTTGAGTAGGTTTATTATAAATTATATAAATTAAATTTAAAATTTAAAATTTATTCCCAAAATTTGATGGGTGTAGCTTAAAATCAAATTAAACATTCATAAGATTACTAATAAATTATGTAAATAAGATACAAAATTTTGTTTTGTTAACAAAATTCTTAACTTTTATGAAGCTTTTGATCTATAAATCAATCAAACTCATATTCCTGCTGTAGATGACATGCAATTTTTGTTTGATTTATTCAAAAACCGAAAAGATTACTAGTTTGATTTTGTTATAAAATCAAAGGTCTGGTAAATATTTAATGTCAACATAAAAAAAAAATACCATTCTTCAACTAAACTAGTACTTTTATTAACAAATATCAAAAAAAAATAAAGTACAAGACTGGGTCGTACGAACTTGCTCTAATGTGTTACAGTGGTCTTGGGGCTTGAGATTTTGGAAAAAAAGCAATGAAAAAATCATTTGTAATTTTATTAATAATTTAAAAATCAATAGTTAAAACGTTTTTTTTTCAAAATCCTTGGACCAGTTTTTTCAAAAAACTGTTTTTTTTTTAAAACTTTTCGAAAACATGTTCGAATTTTTTTTTGAGTAGGTGAACATCTAGCGGTTTAAAGTTCTTATCAGAGAAAAGAAATTTAAGACAATTTTAACAAACCGTTTTTGAAAAAACCAAAAGCTAAAAAGAAATGTTAACTTTTTTTTTAAACTCAAAAGACTTTTTTTGAAAAATTAAAGAATATACATAATTTTGTTTACAAAAAAGCTTTTATATTAAAATTTTCATCGAAATTCGTGGAGTGGCTTACGAGAGAATCTTATTTAAAAAAACCGGTCCTATGGGAGATACCGTTATAAGACTTTGCGTGAAAAATCTGTTCCAACCAAAACATACAATTTACTCAAAAAACAACATTCAGAAAGTTTTATCAAAATCGTAGGAGCCGTTTTCGAGATAAATGAGTTTTTCATAAAAAATCATATGGCAGGTACCGTTGGTGTTGGAGCTAAAATGCTAATTCCAAAAACCTCTCTGTAGGACGTCATAATAACACTTTGTTCCAAGTTTGAAGCGAATCGTTCCAGTCGTTTAGGCTTTAGGTGCCGATACAGATAGAGAGAATTGTTGTAATGTTATGCTTGATTGTCCAAAAAAAATCTTTTTTCTTACGAATGCATCAAAACAGTTAAGAGACAACAAATTCATATTCGTACATTAGAGCATTTCTTAACAAACAAAAGAAAAATAACACAATTTCAATAATATTGAAGATTAAAATTTTCAAAATGAAAAAACAAATTGAAAAAACACAACAACAAAAGTTGTTGTATTTAATTTCAATTCGAGCATTAACTAATTTGAAATTAAAAATAATAAAGTAGTTCCTTTGGCCTTGTGTGCGTTTCGCCCAAGCATGAACGGTGGGCTCATCAGTTAGATGCCGTTCATACTCTTCTAAGACGCACATGTTCGATAAAATCGACACTTATATATAATTTTCAGTGCACAAGTGCACTGTGAATTATATATATTTTAGGGAGCCTTGTTACCAGCAAAAACCCTAAAATTATGCATGCTCGTGGCCAGTTGTCAATAATATTGAAGATTAAAATTTTCAAAATGAAAAAAACAAATTGAAAAAAATTGAAAAAACACAACAACAAAAGTTGTTGTATTTAATTTCAATTCGAGCATTAACTAATTTGAAATTAAAAATAATAAAGTAGTTCCTTTGGCCTTGTGTGCGTTTCGCCCAAGCATGAACGGTGGGCTCATCAGTTAGATGCCGTTCATACTCTTCTAAGACGCACATGTTCGATTAAATCGACACTTATATATAATTTTCAGTGCACAAGTGCACTGTGAATTATACAATTTCAATACTTTGTACCATATCCCTTATTTTTATTACATGCTTGCTTAAGTCTGTTTGGCAAGGATAGGACTAGTTTTTAGTTGTTTCAGCTGGAATCTTATCCCATTCTTCCATTATTATCTCTTTGAAATATCTTGCATTTCTAATGGTCAGTTTTCTAAGTTGCTGGTCTAAATGGTCGCATTAATTTTAGATTGGGTTATTATCTGGTGACTGAGTTTCCATAACTTTGGGACAGTTGTAAAGCAGCCACATTCGTGTGTTATAAGCTTTATGCTTGGGGTCATTGTCCTGGTAAAACGTGAACTGGTTTTGTACACCCAATTTTTGTGCGCTGTCTTTCAAATTTTGTTTTGAAATGTCAATATATTTTTTCTGGTCCATTGTCCGATCAATAATATGTAGCTTTCCTACTCCAGCTTTTTTTTTTTTTATAATTTACGCGCACTCAAGGGGCTATTAATACCCTTAACATGAATTAACACAGTGCGAGCGGTTAGGAAAGAAGGATAGGAGATAAAAGGAGATATCGATGCACATTGGTTTTGAATGTCTGTATATTACAATGGGAGGGAAAAATTGAGCCGGGTAAAGCATTCCACATTCTTGTAGTGCGGCTAAAAAAAGAGCCTCTATACTTGACAGTACGTCCGAAGTTAGGCTCAAGGGTAAATTGATGGGCATTCCTAGCGAGTGTTACGGGGAAATTGTTTAAGGGGAGGAATGCATCTGGTTATTTCGCTGGAGCACTGTTTGCGGAAGTAGCGATAAAACAAGGTTAGACAAGACACATAACGGCGATGTTCAAGTGAAACAAATGTTTCGGTAATGGTTCTTTCACCTATCAGTTTTAAGGCCCTTCCTTGGATCCTATCCAGGAGACGCAAGTGAGTGACAGGAGCACCTGCCCAGATATGAGAATTATACTCAAGCTTCGGGCGAATGTATGCCTTGTAGATTGTAGCCATAGCAGAAGGGGGGAAAATATTCCTTACATCGATTTAGGAAACCTAAGCATTTTGCGGCATTTTTAGCGACGTCAAATATGTGATCGTTCCACAAAAGGTGGTTTATAATACACGTACCTAGAACGCAAAGCTGTTCGGTTTAATCGATGTAAGTGCCACTCATGGATAATGGCATAGGGGGCAGGTTGTGCTTTAACGACAGAAGACAACATTGAGTTTTTGAAGCTTTAAATTCCACACGGTAGGTAATTCCCCATTGTACAATGCTGTCAAGATCTGAATTTAATGAGCTTATCATACGCTACCGTTGCATTTCCACGTCCGAAGAACATGGACGTGAATCTGGAAACGAATATGAGAAGCTTAGAGTACTGTCGTCAGCAAAACAATTTAGTGGATTAGAAGTATTAGACAAGTGATCATTAATGAAGATTGGAAAGAGTGTTGGAGACAGACAGACTGAAAACCATCCAAAACAACTCGAATTGAACGGTCCAAAAGGTAATTTCTAATCCATTGAACAAGGGGTTCATCGATGCCAAATGCACGCATTTTCGATAAGAGAGCCTTGTGCCAGACTCTATCAAATACTTTTGAAATATCAAGCGCAATAATCTTACTTTCTCCAAAACGATGTAAAGATTGGTTCCACTGTTCGGTGATATATACCATCATATCACCAGTGGACCTATTGCTACGAAAACCGTACTGCCGGTCATTAAGAATTTTTCGTTTCTCAAGATATTTCTTGATCTGAAAATGTATCAGGGTTTCCATGACCTTGGAAAGAAGGGACGTAAGTGCAATTGGTCGGTAGTTGGAAGGGGATGAAGATCCGCCTTTTTTGGAACTGGCTGGACAAATGCTGTGTTCCATCCACTCGGAAAGAGACCTGTAGAGTAGGACAGATGGAAAAGCTTACGCAGTGGTTTTGCCAGCGTGGAAGCACACCTCTTCAGAACTATTGGGGAGATACTATCCGGGCCAGCGGATTTTTGTTTATCGAAATCTTTAAGAACTCTTGCAACTGAACGAATGCGAAAGGAGATTTGCACTATAAAACCATTTACGCTCTCAAGAACAGGAGGAGTCATATCACTCTGTGGTAGTGTCGAATTGGTAGCGAACTTTGCTGCAAATAAATCAGCCTTTGCTTGAGAGCTTACCACAGGAGTGTCGTTATCGACTAGCGTCGGAACCGAGGACGAAGTGGAGTTTCCTACGTTTTTTATAAATGACCAAAAATGTTTACTACCTTTGGGACATTGTAGTATTTTTTGCCTTAATTTTTGTTCATGTAAAAACTTGGTTCTTTGAATATGGGCATTACAGGTCTTTCTTGTCTGTTTGAACGGAAATTAACTTCTCTCACCTCGTTAGCTTCTTTACAGCTCAAGTCGAACCATGAATTCTCTTTTGGTTTGATACTTTTTGTCGTATTCGGAACAAAATTTCTCATTCTGCAGAAAATAATGTTTGTAATCATTTCAGCGCTGGAGTCTACGTTACTTTCGAGGAAACATAGTGACCAGTTAAAGTTTCCGAAGAATTTATTGAAGTCGTCCCAGTTGGCTTTCTCGTATTGCCATACGGTTCTCAGTTGGATTTTTTCTTTCACTGGACTGTTGGAGTACGAGAAAAAAGCTGAAATGATACAATGGTCCGACGTGCCTAGAGGCGATAATACATCAATAGTGTATTTATCAGGATGAGATGTTAGGAACAAGTCAAGTGTGTTTGGCGTGTGACCTGCAATGTCAGGGATTCTTGTTGGCTTGTCAATTAGCTGAGTTAAGTTGTTGACTCAGCGAAAATCTCGGCAAACCTTCCTTCGGGTGTTCTCTGGCCAGAATATCGAAGCCACGTAGAATTGTGTACATTGAAATCGCCCGTAACAACAATTTCAGTGCGAGGATAATGGGAAACAATTCTTTGGATTGAGTCCGACAGAGCATCGAATTCGTTTAAAGTCGAGACGCTGTCGAGACCCGGGCTTCTATAAATAAAACATATATGGATGATGTGCTTTTGGATGGTGAATTTAAACCACATGAAATTAAAGTCAGTGCTTGAACACTGACCATATTGTGGTAGAAGCTGGTAAGCAACATCATTTCTTACGTATACAGCTAGGCCGTGATAAGCGAAGAATAATGGCACTAAGTTGTACCCGTGTAGATGAAATTCCAACGGATCAGAATTTTCACCTATTTGGGTTTCACTTAATGCCAAAACAGCTGGCCTGTTTTTTGCAGTATGAACGTATGCTGCATACAAATTCTTCCTTAGCCCACGAATGTTACTATACTCAACACAAAATTTACCTACCGTTATAAAAAAAAAAACATACATTAAAAAAACAAAACCAACTATACGAACAAAATTCAATATTTTACTTATTTATTTATTTATTTATTTATTTATTATCGTCTATCAAGTTACAAAAACTTTATAAAGACTACACTTAATGCTACTTTTTTCATAATATACAATAAATTGCAGTAAATGAATTATTAAATTATAATAAGATTTAAATTAATTCCAATAATTGTTTCTTTATTTCATTTCTATTCATATTAAAATCAATAACATTGTCAAATTCATTAAAGTCAATGCAAGCATTTGTAATGGGATTATGCTTAGCATAACTTGTACTATGGCAAGGAACATACAAAAAATCGCCACTTCTTGGTCGCAAAATGCGAACAGGTGCATAAATATTGAACGCTGATAACAACACTGGACAATTTATAGTAGAACAAAGTACATCAAAAGCTAAAAGTACAGAATTTAATTTTCTTCTCGAATTGAGAGGTTTGATGTCAATAAGAACAAATCTGCTCTCGTAACATGGAACACTAGAATTTCTGAAGGTTTTTCGTAAAGCATACTTAGTGAATCTTTTTTGAACTTTTTCTATACGATTGATACTTGATTGAGTATAAGGATTCCATATAACGCTGCAATACTCTAAAATTGGTCTAACAATACTCACATAAAGGGTTTTAAGTGTATAGGGATCATCAAAGCACTTTGAATTCCGAATTATAAAGCCCAACAATGAATTAGCTCTAGAAATTATATGGTCGATATGAAGTGAAAAATTTATTTTAGAGTCAAAGATTACTCCGAGATCTTTCTGGTTGTCAATTCTTTGTAAAAAATCGTTATTTAATTTGTATTCAAAACACAAGGGGTTTTGTAATCTCGAATACGTAACAATACTGCACTTTTTATTGTTGAAATAGAGTCCATTTACATTACACCATTGAACAATTTTATTCAGATCGCCTTGGACGTTATACGCATCTGATAAAGATGTTACACAACTAAAAATTTTAAGATCATCAGCGTATAAAAGACATCTAGAGTATGAAAGAAGGCTTGGTAAATCATTAATAAAAATTATGAACAATAACGGTCCAAGATGACTACCTTGAGGTACACCTGAGAAATTATAGATTTCATTAGATAACACGTTATCAATTTTGACATATTGCTTTCTTCCAACTAAATAACTTTTAATCCAACTTAGCAGCAAAGAGTGGAAACCAAAATTCTCAAGTTTCTTCAAAAGTACATTATGCTGAACACGATCAAATGCCTTTGCAAAATCGGTATATATAGTGTCGATTTGGGAACGCATTTCCATATGATTAAGACAATAGCTTGTGAAAATCGACAAATTTGTTGCAGTTGACCTTCCACTCATAAATCCATGTTGGTATTCAGATATATGATTTTTAACTAAACTAAACAATTTATTTTTGACTATTGCTTCAAAAACTTTAGGGATCAACTGAAGTTTTGCAATAGGCCTGTAGTTTTCAACATTACCTTTTGACCCACATTTATGTATCCAAAAATAGACCTTGAGTTAAAGACATATTGAAGATAAAGCAAAGTGGTGCTGCAAGATTAAATCTACAAGTCTTCAAAAGAATAGGTGGAATATTATCGGGTGCAACAGAAAAATTTTCATCAAGTGAAGACAAGGATGTTAGTACATCACTAATAGATAGGTTCAAGCTACCAGCGTCAATGAAAGAATTAGAGTCTTCAATTTGTTCACAATTTAGTTTTAAGTCAATGAAATTGGATTGAAAGAATGAAGCAAAACTATTGCAAATGTCATTTATACTATCTGAGGAAACACCATTGTATGAGACGTTAGATGGAATCCCAACCGATTTTCGTTTAGTATTTATAAATGACCAAAAACACTTAGGATTATTTTTTATGTTTGATTCCAGAGAACAAATGTATTGCTTATAAATAAATTTCTTCAAAAATTCATATTCTCTTCTTATTTGATTAAATTGCTCACGAAAAGAAACTGAAATTCTGCACTTTTTGTGTAACTTGTTCATTACATTCTTAAGTCTGGATAAGCTTTTATTGAACCAAACAGGTTTCTTAGAATTCTTATATGATTTTATGGGAACGAAAACAGAGATCATACGTTCCAAAATGTTCCGAAACATAGTATAAGCTAGCTCTAAATTTGTGCAATCGAAAATAAGATGCCAATCAAAAGATTCTAAATAATTATTCATGGAAGCAAAGTCTGCATTTTTAAAATCATACATTTGAACAATATTACAAGAAGATTTAAATTCATTTAACACAGAAAAGTTAAATGTAATTTCAATTGAATTGTGATGAATACTGTTATCTAGCAATTTAAAACTTGATTCATTACATTGAGCTTCAAGATTACAATCAATAAAAATTAAATCTAAAATACGATCTATAGAATTAGAAACATTGTTAATTTGGTACATATTTAAAGCTGTTATGCCATCAATCACAGTAAATTCAGAATCTTTAGTAACATTACAAGGAAACAATTTTTGTTCTTCATTTGAATATAACCATTTTATGTTAGGCAGATTAAAATCTCCAACAATTACGAAATAAGAATTTTCATTACTATTTTTAACAATATTTGTAATATTCTCAACATGAGCCTCATATATTGTATTTTGTGACAAGGGTGGAATATAGGAAACAAAAAAGTAAACATGAATTGTTTCAAAAGTGTCACGAAGTGATAAATCAACACAAACACAAATTTGCTCAATCTCAGCAGAACCATTGGATAAATTAATTTCTCTACATATATAATCAGACCTTAAAGCTAATAAAACACCACCACCTCTATTTAGACCAGTGTGTTCACAGCAACGGTCTTTACGAAAAACGTTAAAATCTGAATTAAAGTATTCACTGGTTAAGAATTTGTTATTAAGCCATGTTTCGGTTAGGGCAATAACATCATAAGAACAAACAGCAACAGCAGTACAAAATTCATGAGACTTCGTTCTCATACCTCCAGCATTATGATAAAACATAGAAAAGCGACTATTGGCATCATAAACAGGAAGAATTTTGTTTACGTGACCAACCCAACTTGACTTTGGCCCATATCGTTTTTTGGACGGCTTACAAACTGTTTAATTTGAACTCCTATTGGCCATATGGACGTTTGAAGAACATCATTAAAAAACCCGGCAGGGACCCCAAGCTTGAAATTAATAAAATGGAGCGAAGAAATATTCGCATCTTTTTTAACTAGTTTAGAACAAACCAAACTAGTCACTGGCAAATTTAGTTTTTGAGCAACAAAATCTATAACATCCTTCTCAGTGACTGTATTCATAAGTCGAGATATATGGATGAAACGAAGCCGAGGTACAGATGGAAGAGATGTAACAGCATCAGCGTCACTTCCAAACAGCTGTTTTTGTTTTGGATTGCGCTTACCAGCGAATGCAACTTTGTGATTAGCATTCAGTGCAGCAACAGCAACATGGTTGTTGGCATCGGTAGCACCATCAACAGCAACATCAGCAACATTAGCATCTTCAACAACAGAAATATCGGCAACAACAGCATCAGCAACTTTAGAATCATCAACATTTTGGCAAGCAACATTTGTTTCGGCAGCATCGTTGTTTTCTCCTGTTCCATTTTCACCACCAACAGCCTCAAGGTTTTGATTTTGTTGATGATTGTAATCGGCAGCAACATCGACGATGACGTTTTTCCCCAGAACAATTGGTGTGGTAAAAGGAGACAACAAAACGTCTCCATTTGAAGCATCAGTGTTGATTTCGCTGATGTTAGAGGTTGTCGTTGAAGTCATTTTCGTAAGAGTTGGAGTGATTAATGACAAAGCCGGAGAAAGAGATTTATTTGAAGACGCGTTAGATTTCAAAGAAGTGGGATCGCGGGGGGTGGATGTTCCCGCTAGTGCAATTTTTTTTTTCCAGCAGCAGACGATGACGATGACCGTTTGTTAGAGACATTATTTTCTTTTTGTATTCTCTGAGCACGAGTTGTATCGCGAATAAGGCGACTCGAATCCAATTTTGATGTGATTGTAGTTGCATTTGTATTTGCACTCTGAGAAACTTCCAAAAAGTACACTGAGAGATCCCTTACTTTGTCAATAAATAAATGCAGTGGAATTTGAATGCACTTTTCACATTTGAAAAATAAATTCTTATTAGATTTTATAATTTTTATGTCTTTTTTGTCTATATTGCAACAGTCTAAATGTGAGCATTTGCCACACAAATCACACGATAGAAAATTCGTATCGGGTATGATTTTTAGACACTTAATACACTTAGAATTCATCTTTAGAGAAATTATCCAGAAAGAGCAGACAGAACACACATCCGCTTCGTATAAAAATTAGTCGTATTAAATTAGTGTATTTTCTGGACGGAGCTCAGTATTTGGTTTCCGCCATACCATTGGCGTCCATCTGAACCACAGATATTGAACTTCGATTCATCTGTAAGGATTACCGTTTTCCAAAATTCAAAATCCTTAGCTTGAAGCTCTTGGCAAATTTAAGGCGTTTAACTCTATTAACAGCACTTATGAATGGTTTTTTAGGCGCAACTCTTCCGTTAAAACCATGCTACCGTATGCACGTTCAAAGCGTTTCTGTGCAAAAGTGCTTGTTCAGCTCTTGGCTCAACTTTTCTGCAAGCTTTGGTGCACTAGTTCGGGGATTTTTCTTGATTTCCCGAATTATGACACGCTTATCATGGTTGTTGAAAATTTCGCGTGTTTTGTTTCTTGGCTTATTTTCAATTCGTTGTTCATTTTTAAATCTGTTCACAACTGATTGGATAGTTGACCGTGGGCTGCCAACCAGGTCAGATATTTGTTGTAAGGACTTACCATCGTTATGGTACTTAACAATAATTTTTCGAAGCTCAACTGACGTTTCGCATTGCTTTCTTCCCATTTTATTATTTATGTCCTTCTTTTTTTAATGCACACACAACAGGAATAAGAATTAGTTTAAATCCCAAAAATGTATTTGTCATTTTGTGTAAAGGTTTTTTTCTTTGATTTCGCGAATTAAAAAATACTGTACGAATATGAATTTGATCTGATATTGTAGAACATTTTTGTCGGATGCCCCATAATGTTGGTAAGACATTTTATATCAGATTTTGAATAATTTGTCAATTAATTGTCCAGTTAATATTTAAAAATAATATGTGATTTCAATATAACTGCAAAACACCACCGTTTTGGTGAAGAAGAGTGTTAAGATAGTTTCAAACCTTCTGTATGAATATGAATTTGATGTATGTACATATTTTGTTTCAAAAAAAATTGTCATTCGAAACGATTCAAACTTAAAAAAATTAACAATAAAATTCTTTAAAAATAAAGTTACTTTGTTTTTTGTACTACTGAAATATTTTGTGATTTTTGTTCAAAGAAGATATTGCGAACACAGCTATTTTTGAATTGCAACTGGCCTTGCTCACGCATATCTCAAGAATGAAAATCTTTTGTTTCGAAAACATTTCTGCTATTTTTTTTCAAATGGGCTCACGTATCTTTAAAATGAAAATCTCTATTAAAAAAGCCACTTAAAATTATAATATTCATTGGTAGAAATGTGGCAACTATATCATCTTCTGAGATATTAAAATAAAAAGAACAGCTGGGTCGCATGAATTGGCTCGTATCTAAAAGTAGAAACCAATAAAAAAAATAACTCAAATAAATATAAATAAAAAATTAGACTTTTTAATAGGTACCATATCAAACATTTGTGTCAAGCTTTGTAAAATACAAACAAATATTTATTAAAATGAAGTAAGTGCGCTATTTAGATTTAGCTTCCTAAATGCTCACACCTACATTATATGACATTCTGGAAGAACCGGTTAAGCCATTCTCGAGAGGGTGGGCAAAGTATGTTAAGCGAGGAACCGTTTTGAGCCGTTGTAAGTTATTTTTTCTGGCCATACCTATGTAGTTACATTTGTTTTCTTATTAAAATCTTCAGAGTTCTATATTTTTGAGGTAAAAAATTTCTGTTTCCCGTCTGAAAAATATCTTTGCAAGAAAATTTGGGTACCAACTTTAAGGGAATTCAAACCACCTGTTTATACAGTAGGTGCCTTTTAAAATATACAGAAAGACATTCAGGAATGGACAAAATTCTTCGAACAACTTTTTTCATTTCTGGTATCAGCAGTAGATATATTATACCTATTATTATACTAATATTATTGTATTTTAACATTATTTTGATTGTTATCTTAAGACTTTTTTGCAAATACATAACTTGTCTTAAAGAACCCTTAATTTCAAATATAAACAAAATACATATTTTGTTCATATAAATGACTTGAAATTCTTTAAATTGTGATGGTGCCAAATATCCAAATAGAGAACAGAACTTCACCATTCAACAAATTCTTAAGAAAATGTTATTAAACACACACTAACACAATATTTTCTGTTTTCATTATGACCTTTCCTAATCGTTGACATGGCAATAACAGCTCAATAGCTAGTACTGGAAATCGCTTTCCCTGTAGGTACTTCTGCTAGTCAGCAAATTCTGCAAAACCTATTAATGTTAAATCCAGCGCCATCGGCGAGAAATCTCACAACAGAAAATCGTGTTTCATGGCGTTACTATAGATTATATATACAATGGGGGACTTCGAATTACAATTGAAGCACAATAATTCCAACATGATGTCCCACTGGAAAAAAGTTGTGATCTCTCAAGATTGTGAGCTAATAACCCTAATGAACAAAGTGAAAAGAAGAATTGAAGTCAATCAGGTGGATTTTACTTTCATTGATTTAAGCCCACCAACAGAAGTTGGTGAACAAAATGAATTTAGATTTTCGATCAATAAAACCCGTGAAGTCCATTTGCGTAAATACAATTTTCGTCGCTGTGATTTGGAAATATTTTTGGTTGATCTTCTAGTATAGCAGGTTTTTTCCAACTCAGTATTTCACTGAACTGGCAAGATCGCCATGTAATGTTGGTTGCTAAGCTGGCACTAACTGTTATACTGAAGGATATTCGAAACTAGTCTCTTGGCATTAAAGGAATGTTTCAGCTTAGACCTCTGGCTAATGCACTCAAGGTGTTGATCGCAGAAGCTCGCCAAGTGTTTTTTCCTTAAATAATCTTTTTAGCTCACAATATTCTTAAAAGTTTGCTCGGCATTATGCTTAGTTGACATAATATGTTAGCCAAAGCCGATGACCACTGATCAACCCATTACTATTTTTGTGTACGCACCTTGTTTACCTATGCCGTCCTTGCCATCAGGGTAATATGATACTGATGGTTCTTTTTTGTTATTCATTGACTACGAGTCGGATATATGTGTATCTTTTTATCACCCCGAAGTAGAAGGCACAACAATGCTTTGCATTGTATTTTGATTGCTTTAGGCAATGCATTTGCTGGGAAGTAGGAGTCAAGTATCGAAGTTCGGTTCGATATGAAACAATTAATTAAGTGGGAGCAAGTATGCTCCCTTCAAACAAATATTATGAAACTAACAAAGAAAACGTCAAAACAAAATTTTATACCAAAAACTCCGAAATCAAGCTCAAATTGAAACTAACCAAAGTAAAGTAAAATAACATCTCAATAAAACAAAATCTAAAATTTAAATGGCAAGAAATTTTGAAGATTCTTTCTTCACATAAAAACTTACTCTTTAAAAAATTGTTTTTTCCAAAAATCGTCTTTCCTTGACTGCTAAACTGGAAGTGGCCTTCCAGGATTTTCGTGGTCCTGGATGGTCTCAACTCGTTTAAAATTTTTCTGGTTTTCATATGGATGAAAACGCACCAGTCCGACGAGTCTTCAATTTCAATCCGGAGGGCCGACGCAGTTCTGGAGGACCCCATCTAAGGTGGCTTGATCAAGTGGAGAACGAGCTCAACCAAGTTGGTGAGCGCAACTGGAGGCCACTGGCTAGGGACCGGCCTAGCTGGCGAAGATTGTTGGTTGAGGACGTGTTCCACAATGAACTGTCTGCGCCACCTTAAGTAAGTACGTACAATTTTTTAGTAAATTACTCACGAAACTAGTGGAATGCTGCTAAGGTCACCAACGAACTGTTAATGATGATGAGGTGTCAGTTTGCGATGTGTTCACAATTCGCAATATGATGGCGATTGCAATTTCTTTATTTTATGTTTGGCGATGATATTTCAAATATGTGAAAATTTCAATATGACTGTGATTAAAGACATGCAAAATAATGTATTGTGAGTTCATTTAAGCCAAAACAAAGATGACGAATCGTTTAGTCCTCAAATCCTCAAATAACTAACTTCTATCATAATTTCAAGTGGTTTCTATAATATTCTACATATTAATATTAGAAATATAACATAATACGAGTAAATCTAAGGTATTCGAAAGAGCTCTTAAATCTTATTTATTTCACAGCTTACTTGTTATTTAAAGTTAAATGAACTTATAGTTATGTATTTACTGTTCTTTTTAAAGTATTTCCTTTTTGAACGTTATATAAATAATTTTTAATTTTGAACATTAAAATATTAGTTTTAGAATACCAATTTATTAAGCAATTCGTACCACTTACTAATGCTAAACTTTTATCTATGTATCTTCTGTTAAGGTTTTATTTCCCACATGGCGTCAGTTCACCCACAATAGCAACGGAAAAAACAATTCGTTTGATTTTAGCTGCATTTGACACTTTCCCAAATAACCAACTTAGCATACAGGAGCTTCCAAATCTGCTTAAAATTTGTGGCCTTCCATTTTATTGGCGGTTGCCAATTTTGAACTGTACAAAACATGAAGAAACGGGTCTAGTAGAGCAAAAAAAGTTTATGGATTTTTGGAAACAGTAAGTTTTAATCTGTACATATCTATATCTATATTTCTATATATATAAAAATGAACTGGTGTCTGTTTGTACGCTCATGACTCGGCTGAATATCATCCGATTTGCATGGGTTTGTATTGAACCAGGTAAACATATAGCGGAGCCGAATTTTTCAAATTTTGGACGGTAATTTTTAAAAATCGTTAAAACACTAAATTGAGGAACAAATATCGCCAGGTCATGACTTTATTGTTTGTAGGCATATAACTTGGCTGAATAATATCCAATTTGCATGAAGATTTTTTGTTGGATTTGTTTTGAACCAGTTACACAAAACGGAGCCAATTTTATTTTTAATTTTGTTTCTCACTCGCAAAAAAAACGAGTTTCTTCTCCACCTTCGCAAATGATTCGATCACCAGAACTCTATTCTACACATAAATGCCTTGATATTATATTTGGAATGCTTCATACAAAAAATGTCAATGTCGCGTCGAAAAGAAAGGCAAACTGTTGCCGGATATGCGGATGTGTATTCAAATAATGCGTCATACAAAAAATGTCAACGTCGAAAACAAAGGCAAACTGTTGCCGGGTATGCGGATGTGTATTCAAATAATGCGCTTGGTGGTATCTATACTGTTCATCCAAAAAATGATGACTGCTTCTTTCTGCTATTGCTTTTGGTCAATGTGCCTGGTCCAACTTCATACAAGAATTGCAACGCAAGCGAGAATTCGATCGAGACGGTTTGAGAGAAACAGTTCGCACAAATGTCCCACTGCTCAATCCCGAGCAAAAGAACGTGGACCACTCATTGATGAAGGCGGTTGACGACGGTAGCGGTGGCATATTCTTCCTGGATGCACCTGTTGGAACTGGCAAAACGTTTCTCCTTTCGTTGACTTTGGCTTCAATTCGGTCAAGATCCGACATCGCGCTTGCGGTTGCTTCTTCTCGAATAGTGGCCACGATGCTGGAAGGTGGTCGCACAGCCCATTCAACGTTAAAATTGCCACTGAATCTGCAGTTGAATGACGAACCAACATGCCATATTTCAAGAAATTCTGCTATTGCACAAGTGTTGAAAACTTGTAAAATTATCATCTGGGATGAATGCACAATGGCAAACAAGCGACCATTGAAGGCTTTTGATCGAACAATGAAACATTTACGGAACAATGTGAGACGCTTTGGAGGAGCAATAATATTGCTAGCCAGTGATTTCTGTCAAATTTAGCCAGTAATCCCGCGATGAACGCTTGCAGATGAACTCAACGCTTGCCTAAAATTCTGGCGATACGTAAAAAAGCTGCAGTTGACGACGAACCTGCGAGTTGCGTTGCAGAACGATCCATCAGCCGATGATTTTTCAAAACAACTGTTTGCAATTGGAAATGGTCGAATTCCCGTTGATGCTGCAACCGGCCTGATTTCGTTGCTTATGAATTTTGTGAATTCACATCATCGATATTAGCTGCGAAAAATAAGGACATGGATGATTTGAATTTCACCATTCAAAGTAAAATCGCAGCCCTATTGCATTTGTTCAAATCGGTGGATCGCGTAACAAATGATGAGGAAGCAACAAACTACCCAATTGAATTTTTGAATTCGTTATATGTTCCCGGTCTACCACGGCACAGCTAGTATAAAATAAAATGGGAACTGGTCGATGTCTGTTCATTGAAAATAAAGATGCAAAACTACTATGGGTAGTCTCTATTACACCCACAGAAGACAAAACAACAGTTTTAAGAATTTTTGTCTGTCTGTCTGTATGTTTGTACGTGCATCTTGCAAAAACTACTGCATGGAATTGAAGCGGTTTTCGCATATTTATTGGTAATACGCCAACTTTAAACATAAGCTATATTTTATCGCGAGAAAATATCTTATTCTTGTTGTTTTTTTAATATTTATCCAATCGCACGTTATTCAATGAACTTCACGCAAAATTAAAATATTTTTAAGAAGTAAGAGTCTCACTTACATAATGGTGTTGTGATTACAACACTCACTCTACCCATTCTCTGCGCTGCTTGTTCATGCGCAATCCAAGTCCACATCATTCTCTATTGTGAACTCGTTGCAGACAGTCGATTTACTCAGCTTCAGTTTTTCATAAAGTTTTTTTTGTGGTTCAAAGTTTTTTTTACTTTTCAAAATGGTTGGTGTTGATAGTTTGCCACCGCCCAGTGTTCCGCCGGATAAATCTTCGGAAAAGGGTTATTCATTCACCCTACCATCTCAAATGTTCAATGAACATGAAAAAAAAGCAATCGAAAATAAGATTGATTGGTACCAAGACGACGACGCCGTCGAGAAAAATTTGCAGGCACGCCTGGGTGCAGCTGCTGAAAAGATGGAGACGGAGACTATATCCTACTCAGGAGGAAGCGAGATAGCTACACCGAACAACGTCTCAATTGTTGCATCAGAAACTGGTGCAGACAGACGCTCCCCGAATATGCCAAGTACGAGCGGCAGCTTTTCGTCGCTCCATCATAACCCAACAACCGCAACGCTACCAAACAGCGTCATTATTGGTAGGGACGAGCATTCCTACGCAAATCAGACGACAGATGCGCAGAAAAAAAATGTTACAAGCCAGAGAACAGCAAATATCTTGGCTGCAGAATTGGACAATTATATCCTTGTCAATGGAAAGAGACGGCGAGCATCGGCTCTAAAGCCCGCCAAAAAGCAGCTGCTAGATTCAACAAAAACCAACTCGAACATGTTCGCTGTACTTGCGGACGATTTTGACAACGACGACGCAGACAGCGTTGGACAAGTAGGGGCCGGAGACGCCTCTCAGCCCTCTCATATTCAGACGCACAACAACAACAACAGCAACATTCTGGTAAACGCACCCGAAGATGAGCCTGCAGCTGACAAAAGAAGCTGGTGTCCGCCGATTTTTTCTAAGGGTATTTCTTCTAAGGTAATATTAGAAATTGTTAATGAATCTAATTTTAAAAACGAAGTTGATTATATAAGATTTGATTTTAAACATTTTGGGCAACTCAAAACCACTGTAAGGAGTTTGGAGTTGCACAGCTTTTTGTTGGAAGCTTTTAGAAATAACAGCGTAGAAGCGTACTCATTTACGCCGAAAGAAGCTCGCAAGTTTAATATTGTGCTTAGGGGTATACCCGGGAACTTTGCTCCCGAAGAAGTCAGGAAGGGGCTTATCACCCTGGACCCCTTGCTCAAGGTGACGGTCAAACGATTTGAGACCAAATGGTCGAAAGACAACAACATCCCGCTGGATTTGTTTTTATGTGTTCTCGATGACAGAGCCAGTCTGTCGAAAATAAAATCATTTAAGTTCCTACTCCGCCATAGGATTACGTGGGACTCCACTCGCGGTGCTGGCACAAGGCAATGTTTCAGATGCCAGAGGTTGGGACATGTCTCGGCATACTGCACGTATCCTTACAGGTGCGTGAAGTTCCTGAATGACCACGAGCCAGGGGAGTGTGGGCTCAAGGAAAAAAGTGCGACATCGGTAGCCGCCTGTGTGAACTGCTATAAGGGCTGCCCTAAAAGAAAAGAAATTTTAAAGAGTAAGGAAGAGGCTAGGCGTTCGGCCGTTAATAAGAAAAATGAGACTAGCAACTTCGTTAACCGGGTCGCTGACAGAGTACCGCATATGAGTTTTTCATACTCGCAAGCAGTCAGCGGGGCTAGGGGTCCCCCTGTCAGTGCCCCGGTTTTACCTGAGGCCAAAAATATATTCGGGGATTTCCTGAATGAGTCTGTTAATCTCTTCGGGCTTTCTTTCAATGTACTTTTCGAAAAAATAAAAACTTTTTGGGCTAGCTACTCAATACTTGATGCTCCACAAAAACCTGGAGCATTTATTCTTTTCCTTGGCTCCCTCGCCACCCACTCCCCATGAACATAAACATTGTCACATCCAACGTTAATTCCTTCTCCCCCGACAAGCAATTAGAAGTGGACCTTTTGGTCAAAGATACTTGCCCCTTGGCTCTATTTATGCAGGAAACATGCCTTACAAATAAAAAAATTAACTTTAGATTCAACAAAGATTACGACTTCATAGGAAACAATTATGGCCGCGGCACCGGCATCCTCATCAGAAACAGTCTTAAATTCTCTCAAAAAATCTTTGCTAACAATGATATCTCGGCCACCATAATCATTCTCCCCATAAAAATAGATAACTGTTCCAAAACACTTGCTCTGATTTCTATCTACATCCCCTGTAACTCCGGTCCATTATTTCTCCAGGCGCTTGACGACCTCCTACAATGCGTCAGCATGTACGACTTTGTTATAATAGGCGGGGATTTCAACTCTAGACACCCTATGTGGGGTGATAACAAAACTAACTTTAACGGTCTACAGCTTGCACAATGGTTCTCTAACGACCGCTTCCTGGAGTTCGACATTGTTGCCGCCGAAGGTCCAACCAGACCCAGGTCGGGCTCTCACATCGATTTCTTTTTGATATCTCACAACCTTCGCTCGGTTCACTCGCGCATCTCTTGTGTTACACTCGACCCTATCTCTGACCATTTTTCAGTTCAAATGAACTTACATTTTCATAACGCCAGTCCTTTTTTCTCCCCGCCTCACAGCTTCGTCTGCTTCAAGAACACCAACTGGGTTGCCTGTAACAGGGTCCTCAACGCGAAACTCGAGTCGTTACAAACACCGACGGATAGAAACTTATCTAATGCGGAAATTGACGATCTCATCGCTTCCTTAACGGATTCTCTTTCCACATGCATTAACCTGCATACTACTCGCAAGTCCTTTTCTCGTAACCAACAAAAAATTTCAGACCAAACACTAAACCTCCTAAAAATTAGAAAAACTTGGAAAAGAGTGCTAAAAAGAACCTTTCATCGTTTTGGGGACAGACTCAATCAGGACTACGCGGTACTATCGGCCAGAATCGGCTGCCTTAGTAAAATAATTAAAGACCGTGTTAGAATTGAGACGAATGAACAATTTCGGAAGAAGCTAAATGGACTTGTCCCCTCTAGTAATGTTTTCAAGACTATCAATCAAATAACAGGCCGAAAAAACACTTTCAATAATGACCAACGAGAGCTGGTTTATGAGAATAGAGTTCTGTCAACTCCCTTGGAGAAATCCGAGGCTTTTCAAGACTTTTACACTAATCTATATTCCCCAAAAACGCCGGTAGCTCACGCCGATCACACTCTAACTGTTAACACCTTTTATAGCTCCTTTTCCGCTTGGACCTCCAACTACTCGATCAACACTTTTTCACCTTCCAACAAATCCGACTCAACCGCGAGCAACTTATTCACTTCCACCTCCATGATCGAATCCACCTTCTCTGCATTAAATAACAAGAAATCAGCTGGCCAAGACAACATTTCGAACTTTGCGTTACGAAAACTCAAAACCACTTTATCCTCCCACCTAACGCCGATTTTTAACAACTGTTTGAATAATGGCTACTTTCCTGTGCCCTGGAAGATTGCTAACCTCATTCCTATAAGAAAGAAAAATGGTGCCAATCAGATTGATAATTTCCGTCCCATCTCACTTCTGTCAAACATTGGAAAAGTTTTCGAAAGAATAATTTTATCCAAAACTCAAGATTTTCTAATTGATTCTGACATTGTTGTGCACCAACAGTTTGGGTTCAAAAGAGGCCACTCCACGGAACATGCCCTGATATTTTTGCAAGACCGAATACTTTCCAATTTGAGAGATAAGAGGTGCACTGTAGCCTGTGCACTGGACTTGTCAAAAGCGTTCGATTCAGTTTGGCATGCTGGGTTAATATTTAAGCTACACCGTCTCAATTTCCCAGTCAACCTTTTAAAAATGATACAGAGCTTTCTGTCGGACAGATCCATTAGGGTTTGTTTTGAAAAAGAAAAATCCCCCTCCATCCCCATCTTCGCAGGAGTTCCCCAGGGATCAATTATGGGGCCCTTCCTGTTCAATTTGTACCTGTACGACTTTCCTATCCATCTTAGCAACTCTGATGCGATCCTGTACGCTGACGACACAATTGTGTTTAGCAACCACGCTCGTCCTCATGAAGCGCTTAAGGAAGTCACGCACCATTTAAATGCGATCATTCCTTACTACAAAAAATGGGGCATAGACATAAACGTTAAAAAATGTGAGCTCATTTGCTTCAGGAACGCTTCGGGCAAAGGACACCATCTAGCTGTCAGAGAGAGCAAAGAACTGAAACTTTATTTGGAGGGGAATACCATTCCCTTAAAACAGTCTATAAAATATCTTGGAATTAATCTCCAAGAAAGACTAAAATCCAACCCCCACGCTAGACTGGCACTCCAAAAAAGCAAGGCTGCTGCTGCTCTTCTGAAAACTCTGCTTAACTCCAAGGAAGTTGAAATAAGAACTAAGATCCTCATGTATAAGACTCTGATTAGGCCGCTAATGTCTTATGGTTTCCTCGCCTGGTTTCATATTACTCCCAACGTGGCCAATGAACTTCAAACCTTTGAAAGAAAAATAATAAGAAAATGCATTTCTAAAACACGAAGACCATCAGGGAAGTGGTTCAGTAACCGGGTGATTTACATGGAATCTAAGATCATTCCGTTGCTATATTACCTTACGAGCCTGTCCAGAAAAAGACTGTTTGCACTGCAAACGCATGACAACCCACTACTAAGGGACATATTCACGAGAAACATCTCCTTTGCGACCAACGAAAGATACTACATCTCGCCTATAAGCATTATTCACGAGCGGCCCGCGAACTTCATGAATTTGATTGATGATGGCTCCTTCCTGGCTCCTTTCTACAAGAAGCGTTGCCTCGGTAACTATAGAGGCTGAACTTCTCCAAACTCCATTCTCCATTGCATAAACTTATAAATAAAACATTTTTCATTATACGCTATACTGCTCATCAAATAAATTTCTAAATTGGCTTCGTTTATTTTATTTAGGTATATCTAAACTGTCAAACTAATCTTAATCAACTAAAAAAAAAAGTAAAAACAAAAAAAAAAACAAAAAAAAAATAAGAGAAAAATATGTAATAAACAAAAAAAATAAAATGCACGACTGGATCGCACGTACTTGCTCTGTTGGTGCAATAGTACGATGAAAACAAACTTTTCGATCAATAAGAACAATTCATTTTTGAAAAATTTGGTAAAAACCAAACAAATTTGGCTAAAACTGGAAAACTCGATATACGGGAGGTAACGTTAAGAAACCTTTAATATTTAAAATTAAGACGTTATCTTTTGGGTGTTATAAATGATACAAATGTCCACTTATGGGTTATGGCCTAATTAATAATACTGTTAAAAGCAATTTCCGCTATTATCATATATAGCCAAAAACTAAAAATGTAGTTTTGTTTGAAGTATTCTATGTATGTTACATACAAAGTTTCAAAAAAAACGGGGGAGCCTTTTTTGAGTAAATTAGAAAAAATTAAAAAATTGGCCAAAATCTAGTGGCTCTTTGTATAGGAGCCACCATTTAAGAAAGAGAAACTGAAAAAAAATCAATGCCATCTGATAGGAAGCTGTAAGGAACTATACGAAACAAAGTTTGAGTGAATTCGATGCAACCGTTGACAACTTATGGCCATTTGAAAAAAAGCCGTTAAGAGCAGATCTCCGTTATTTGCATTTTTAGCCAAAAACTAAAAACGCAGTTCTCTTAAAAACACTAAAAGAATATAACACACAAAGTTTAATCAAAATCGTTAGAGCCATTTTCGAGAAAATTAGAAAAAACCAAAAAAAGTTGGCTAAAACTCAACGGCTCGTTGTATGGAAGCCACCGTTTAGAAAGGCTTCAGTGAAAAATTTACTAAACCATCCTATAGAACACTATTAAAAACTGTGTCAAACAAAGTTTTAGTTGATTCAATCAAGCCGTTGTGAACTTATGGCTATTTGAAAAAAAGCCGTTAAAACCTGATTTTCGTTACGACCATTTGAGCCAAAAACAAAAAACGCAGTTTTGTAAGAAATGCTTAAAGAAAGCTAAATTATAAATTTAATCAAAATCGTTAGAGCCGTTTTCGAGAAAATCCAAATTGAAAAAAACCGTTACTTGAAAGGTACCAGTTTGAGCCGGGCTAAAACGAAACAAAAAAAACCTCGACAACCGTTTTTCTTCAAACTGCTATATACCAAGTTTGAAGAAAATCCGTCAAGCAGTTTAGGCTATAGCATGACGTGAAAAAGCGCACATCCGCACAGACGCACAGACGCACAGACGCACAGACAGACCGACGGACGGTATGGCGAAAACCACTTTTTTGGGCTTCTCTATCATCGTAATGTCATGTTTGATTAAAACCTCGATTTTTTTTTCTGCACGAAACCAATACTTGCCCTATAGAGCAAGTAAAAATGTCTGTATATCGATTTATTACTACTGCCATAAGGCCTTCTGCCTCTCTCATGTACGTACAATTTTGTGTTATTAGGTTTTAAGTTTTTGTGTTATTATTGCTATCTCTCTATTCTATCCCCTTTCACATTAGGTTAAGTCATTCTCTCTCATTGTAAACAGCACGGTCTTTTTGAGTGGACACGTATTCAACACTTTTGCGTCAAATACGTTTATAAAGTAATTAGTTATTCGCCCAAAATCAGAGTTGTCTTAATATAATTAAACATCAAATAAATATAAAGTGTGTAGCCTGGCCACTTCTAAGTCGGCAATTATATATATTCTAATACAGTGTTAAGTTATAATTTAATGAAATGTAAATTGTACTCTGGAAAAAATCTCAATAAAGTTATACTACTACTACTACTACCAAGTCCACATACCTACCGCATTTCACTTCAAGCAAAGTGACAAGATCAAACGCCACCATAATTCTCACAATGTTCTAAAACACACAAATCATGCCATTGATTTTTGATATTCCATTTTCCACTACTCTGTGCAAGCACGCGTTCATTCATTACTCATCGAATGAACTGTCATAATATTCAACAACTGAAATACGATCGCACTAGCATAAATGCACTGCCCTCAGGGTTGTTTTGCTGATTTGACAGTGTTCGATGAATGAAGTTAAAGCGAATTGTGGGGCAATGTAAAGGTTGCGACATTTGGTTACAATAAATCGATGATTTATTGATTGTGTGTAGGTTTTGGTTCTTTTGATCTAGGTGAAATGGGCATGCACCTTAAATAGGATGTACCTGCCTTGCAATAGAAGAAAATGGTAATGTTGGAAAGGGAAAGTGTATGGTAAGCAGAATCCCTAGTAAAAATTAGTATAAATAGGGATCGATGAGGAAAGAATAATCGAAGTTATATTCAGGCTGTTGAATTAACAAGGTAACAGTGACGCACAGGACGGCGGACCTTTGTTAAATTATAAATAAAAAGAATCTTACAACAGAAAACAAGTCTTTTAAACTGAAAAACTTCCCGCTATTCCGCTCTTC
>OU696696.1:107022735-107160990 GCA_916050605.2 Platycheirus albimanus
AACAACAACAACAACAACAACAACAACAACAACAACAACAACAACAACAACAACAACAACAACAACAACAACAACAACAACAACAACAACAACAACAACAACAACAACAACAACAACAACAACAACAACAACAACAACAACAACAACAACAACAACAACAACAACAACAACAACAACAACAACAACAACAACAACAACAACAACAACAACAACAACAACAACAACAACAACAACAACAACAACAACAACAACAACAACAACAACAACAACAACAACAACAACAACAACAACAACAACAACAACAACAACAACAACAACAACAACAACAACAACAACAACAACAACAACAACAACAACAACAACAACAACAACAACAACAACAACAACAACAACAACAACAACAACAACAACAACAACAACAACAACAACAACAACAACAACAACAACAACAACAACAACAACAACAACAACAACAACAACAACAACAACAACAACAACAACAACAACAACAACAACAACAACAACAACAACAACAACAACAACAACAACAACAACAACAACAACAACAACAACAACAACAACAACAACAACAACAACAACAACAACAACAACAACAACAACAACAACAACAACAACAACAACAACAACAACAACAACAACCGCTAACGATTGCGTTACAAAAAATTCACACCTGCATCAGTTTTGAAGAAAATATCACTTTTTCACCCAACTAAATACTCAAGATTCTTACATGACCCTAATTCAATGGGCTGTAGTGTAAAAAATTTACTACGAAATTTTGGCAAGTTACCTTAAAAGTTGGCGCGTTCAATTCTCCTTCCAAAATGGTATAAGATTTTTGAGAATATTCCACAAATAACGGAAAAAAAATATTTTTCTCAAACAAACAGGTTTTAAGATAATTCTTTTTAATCCATTTAAACAAAATTTGAATGTACTCCAGGCTTTCTCGTCTAAGCTTAAGTTCGAGGTTAGTGACCGTTATTATTTAGAAGTAACTACTAGCAGGCCCAGACTACCAAGGGCTATCTGATAGTGATTCATTTCTTGTCGTTTAGTAAAACTGATCCGGTCCTTGGAATATTTTTGTTGTCCTTTGGATTTAAGTGCGTTATAATCTCACTTAATAACATCACGATGCCATCTTTGTACACTGCGCAGGAATATGCGAACATGCACCTTATTTATGGAGAATGCAGAGGCAATGCTAGTGCTGTAGCTAGACTTTACCATGAGAAATATCAAATGCTGAGCGTTATCCGGATCATCGGTTTTTTTTGAATCTGCGCCAGTCATTCTCAGAAGGTCGATTTAGATACCAAAGAACTAGTGAAGGCAGGCCCCTGATGCCCAACGAGAACCAAGTGCTACAAGAAGTCAATCAAGACCCAAGTACCTCAGTACGTGGAATTCAAACAAGAACAGGAGTTCCCAAAAGTACAGCACATCGCATTTTGAAGAAAAATTAGCTCCATGCATACCATGTTCAACGAGTGCAAATTCGACTACCCCGAGATTACCCTGGAAGAGTAGTTGCATTTTGCCGAACGATACTACAACGGTACAGGGAAGATGCGCGATTCCTGGACAAAATTCTGTGGTCCGATGAATCAACATTTAAAAAGGATGGATACATGAACCTTCACAATTTGCACGAGTGGCATCGGCATGTAGAAAATCCACATTTGATACGGGAAGACATCGCAGTATCGCTTCAAAGTTAATATGTGGACCGGAATTCTGAATGGTAAAATTATTGGACCATTCGAACTACCAGAGAACATGAACGGCGAAGTGTATTTAGATTTTGTACAAAACCACTTGCCAAATTTATTGGAAGATGTGCCACTTAGCATTTATGGAAATATGTGGTTTCAACAAGACGGCTGCCCAGCGCATTATGCTCGCCCAGTGAAACAATTCCTTGATGAAGAACACCCAAGCATGTGGATAGGGCGGTTCGGTGCAATTTCGTGGATAGCCCGTTCAGCTGGCTTAAACCCTCGGGATTTCTTTTTTGGGGGGCAGTAAAAGAAAAAGTCTACTCAAAACCAATCCAAAATTTTGCAGAGCTGGGCCAAAAAATCACGGAGGCTGTTACAGACATCAACTCAAGAAGATTCACTCTTTATAAGACGCTTTATAAGACAAAACGATCGTATTTAAGAAGATAAAGATCTTGCATTGCTGTTGGAGGAAAACAATTTGAACATTTGTTATAGTTATAACTAATCGAAATAAACTTTGATGTAATTTTTTTTTGAAAAATTGAATTTTATTTTAAACTTAAACCAACAAATAGAAATGAATCACTATCTGATAGCCATTGGTAGTCTGGGCCTGCTAGTAGTTACTTATAAATAATAACGGTCACTCTCCTTGAACTTAAACTTGGACGAGAAAGCCTGCAGTACATTAAAATTTTTTTTTAATGAATTAAAAAGAATTATCTTAAAACCTGTTTATTTGAGAAAAACATTTTTTTTCCATTTTTTATGGAATATTCTCAAAAATCTTATACCATTTTGGAAGGAGAATTGAACGCGCCAACTTTAAAGGTAACTTGCCAAAATTTCGTACTACATTTTTTTTACACTACAGCCCATTGAATTAGGGTCATGTAAGAATGTTGAGTATTTAGTTGGGTGAAAAACTGATGCAGGTGTGTTTAAATTTTGTAATGCAATTGTTAGCGGGGTTATTCGAGGTTCCATAACAGAAAAAAAAATTGAGAAAAATTAAGATTTGTAATCACGGCACTTGAAAGGCCGTTAGAGGGTAAGCATTTTTTCGATTTTTTTCGAATGCCTCTAACTCACAAAATACAAGGCAATGATTTTTTTATTATTTTTCTGATAACTGTCACCACCTACCCTATCTTCCGTTTTGTTTCGACGTTGACTTTTGGGACACCCTGTATATACACACATTTTTTTTTATAACCACCTTAGTTTATTTTTTTTTTTTTTTTAATTTTCTTTATATTTACATATATATACCTACGCATATTTTCTCGCGGTATAATTTCGTATAATTTCGTGCTATATAAATTTTTTTATATTAGTTGAGCTGTTCGGTTAGCGATTGAGCGATTACAAATCACTAGAGAGGCAAATCTATTTAAGGTTTTGCCTTTCCACCCTCTTAACGAGGATACAAAAAAAAACCACAAAACCTGTCATGGAGGTTAGGATTTCTGATATTTTTAGTATCATTCCCGTCTTTGATGGAAACCCATTAGAGCTGGCAAAGTTCATATCATGTGGCGAGATTTTGTGTAGCTCTGTTAAAGACACTGAACAACCAACGTTTTTACGAATTGTAAAAACTAGGTTACAGGGTCCCGCTTTTGAACTGACCCAATTTAATACACTTCCAACATGTAAATCCCTTAAGGACAAGCTAGAGTCCGAACTTAAGGTAGCCCAGACCCGGTCTTCTGCCAATAACAAATTAATTACAACCAAACAGTGTTTCAAAGAAACAGTCACCGAGTTTAGTGAGCGAGTTTGTTTAGCTCTCAAGGATCTAAATTCCGCTACTTTTGCCACAACCGAAGATGAGATGGTCAGGGAGTTCCTAGTAAAAGAAAATAAGAAGTTGTCGCTTCAGGTCTCTTAAGACGGTTTGAAGAACGACCAATTTAGGCTCATAGCTAAGGCTCATGGGGGAAGTGATCTAAAGGTAGTAATTGCCCATGCTGAAGGTCATGCCGCGCGCATAGACCACCATCCTCAAACATCGATTCAAGGAAAATTTCCTCCTCAGCAAAATAGATTGTATTGCCAAACTTGCGGTAAGCCAGGTCACTCAAGCTTAACCTGTTACCCAAACATGCCAGCCCCTAACTTCCCAAATAGGACACCCATAAAGAAGGAAGTACAATTCGTCACCTGCAACTATTGTGGAAAACAAAACCACACTGAAAGCCATTGCAGGTTACGGTCATTCAGAAGTGAGCCAGAGCAAAATTTTCCTCAAAGCGCATCAAGGGTGCAAAATCCACTTAGAGACACGGGTCGCTCCGCCACAACCGGTCATAGCAGGAACACAGGGCCGCCCGAACTCTCTCAAAGACAAAATAATAACCACGATGTCCGATACTCCAATTTCCAGGAACAAACATCGGGAAACGATGTTATTCGGTGGGAGACTTACGGCAACCCCTCCCGAATATTGACCAAAGCCGAGGTGCATCAGACCGAGCACTAAATTTAAAATTTTTTGTATCGTTTTGTCCTGAATTCAGGCAGCCAACAATACGCGTCAAATTTAGTTCTTCGGATAAAAAATACACCACTTTTTTGATTGATATAAGTTTATTAAAAAATACTAAATACTAAAGGGGATGGTCCATACACCATAACTTACTAACATAGCCGAGGACTCGCTAAAAACCCTCGGTGTAGTATATAGACAAATGGATCTTACAACACCTGATCACACCATGATTTTGAAACATCCTTTCCATTTACTCACCGATCAGATAAATCTCCCATATGGCGGCATAGTAGGAAACGATTTTTTAGATACATTTAATTGCACAATCCATTACAAAGAAAAAACAACAGAAATTCCTATGTATGGAAGTATAAATGAAGCAGATATGGAGCCGTTGTCTACAGAAAATGGGGACAAGCATAGAGAAGTTACATGCAGTTTTATAAACGGGGTGAAAAGCCTTAGCTGTGATGAATTGACATGCGGACTTCGTTCCACTAGTGCAGATCCTCCTTCTGATAATCCTGCTGTTAATTTAAATAAAAACAAAAATAAATTTCAAAAGAAAGACTTAGTAAACAGTAAACCCAAGCACAATAATAATTTTGAGAAAGACTTGGTAGAAAGTAAACCTAAGCAAAAACAATAATAAAAATGCACAACAATTTAAGCAAACAAAATTTTTAAAGAACACAAACGAGGTAAAGACTAAGGCAAAAAGCAACGAAATAAAGGAACAGAACAGATTTATTTGGACATTTCTTCTAAACCTTCTTTAAATCTGGAATGGAACGAGGAGGTGGAGTTTTAATCGCTATACGTTCTACATTAGTTAGCCGGCAGTGCGATTTACCTTCAAAATCATTATTTTTTGAACAACTTTGTGTGTACGTTACAACTAATAGTAATGAAATTTGTTTTATTGTAAGTTATATTAGACCCAATAGTAGTTTTGAATTATATGCTCAACTTATTTCAAACATTAACTTAATGGTGAAAGGGTTGACAATTAATCAGTTTCCTTGTGTGTTAGGTGACTTCAACATCGGTAATGTAATTTGGCGTCTTATGGTTGCAGAACAATCTCTGGTCCCATTTAATGTCACCACTGACATCGAAACTGAAGTTGTTGACTCTTTAGCCTCACTGGGCTTATTTCAAATAAATCATTCTAGAAATTTATTAAATAGAACATTAGATCTTATTTTTTGTAATAATGATATGAAATTCTTCTTATATGAATCAGACTTTCCCTTAGTAAACAATCAAATTCATCACAAAGATGTTTATGTAATTTTTAAGTTTTACGAATTTAACCAGGAATTTTCAACTGAATATAATTGTTTGAACTATAACTTCACAAAGGCAGATTTCACTGGATTAAATAATTTCTTCAATTCAACTGACTGGGAACAAAGACTTTTCAATAGATCTCTAAATAGTATGTATGTCACTTTTAAAGAAGTTATTTTTGATGACATTGAACAGTTTGTCCCGGTTTTTAATAAAAATCTTCTTTTAAGCTTCCGTGGTTTAATAAAAGGCTAAAAAATTTAGAAAATGTAAAAAATAAGGCATTTAAGCGTTCAAAAACATCAAATAGTTCAGAGGATCGTGCTCGCTTTCTTCAGCTTCGGAGAGAATTTGATTTTTTGAACAAATTTTTGTATCATCAGTACATAAGTGCAACTGAAAGCAATATAAAAAAGAATAGCAAATCCTTTTGGGTCTTTCTGAATTCCAAACGTAAAACTTCATTTTTGCCAACAGCAATGGAACTTGATAACGAAAAGTCAAGCGATATTCAATCTTCTTGCAATCTTTTTGCAAAATACTTTCAATCGAATTATAATACTGATGTTATTTTAAATATTTATGACTTTTACTCGAATATTTCCCCTATCACTGATTTCGATTTAAAGTGTTTTTCAGAACAAGACGTTCTTAATGGTCTGATTGAACTCAGGGATGGAAAATGACATTTTTTGATTGTACTGAAAACTCTTTTGAAATTGTACTGAAATGAAGTCAATTGTACCGAATTTTTTTTTTTTGAATGAAAATCTGTAATTTATATGTAACAAAAATATTTTATTATTTAAAACATAAAAACGGTTCATTAATATATATGTAAAAATATTAATCATAAAACACAAAAAAGTTGAAAAACGTACAAAATATGTATACAAGTAGATACTTTGCCAGAAGTGAAAATTATTCTATAATTATCAGTCTAACAGTTCTTCTGTCAAAATTCTTGCATTTTGCATATCTTTTTTAAAATATTTCCATTAAGATCAAAATTATAGCAAGATGAAGATGAATAATTCAACAAGTTTTTTGTTGCTATCAAGGCAGAACAAGTTTGCACTTGCATTCTGTTTTGACATTTCGACTTAATAATATTCTGATAGGAAAATATTCGTTCGACATTTTTGACGACGAATGGGGAACGGAATGAGCGGCTTGTGCAATTTTAAAAATATTACCGAACATGAATTCATTGCACTCATTTTTGATTAGAGTCCAGTCGACAGGTACTTTTAGGTGGAAAAAAGTCAAAAGTTAATGAAACTTGGGGATTACGTTCAGGGATAGCTTACAAACATTTTGCTAAGTTTTTGACTTCGAGGGCCATGTGCTAGAAGAGGGAGTAGGGAAAAACTGCAAATTTTTCGACGTTGCTCCGGTTTTCCTCAATAACTTTTTGTGCTTACGTCCTAAGACAAAAACTGCGGGTGGCAATGGTACAGTGGATGTAGTGCTTGGTTGCTCAACCTGAGAGCTGTGCGTTCAAACCCAGCCGAGGGCAGCAATTTTTATTTATTTCCCAAATTTCAACTGGATGCCACCCGTGGAATTTCCATGAGATAATTATCACCTAAAATCTCAAACCACTGTACCACCTTTCTTTCCTATCTTTCTATTCCTTCTCTTTCCTCGCTCGCACATGTTAATTCATTATAAAGGTATTAATATCCCTTTGAGTGCGAGTGCATTATAAAAAAAAAAAAAACTTATTTTAGTTTTTTGTAGAACATACAATTTTCTACAATTTGTTAATACAAACATCTTTGTATGTCAATTTGTTCCCGAAATATGGTGCTACAAAAAACTAAAATATGTTTTTGCCATAGAACGTAAGGACAAAAAGTTATTGAGGGAAAACCGGAGTAACATCGAAAAATTTGCAGTTTTTCCTCCCTTCCTCTTCTAGCACAGGGCCCTCGAGGTCAAGAATTTAGCAAAATGTTTGTAAGCTATCCCTGAAAAAAATCCCCCAGTTTCATTAACGTTTCACCTTTTTCCACCTAAACCCACTTTTTCCGACCTGTCGACTGGACTATTTAGCTAATCTCATTCCAAAAATCAGAAATATGTTATTTTTTTTCATTTGGAAACATTTTAATATCGAATTATAGATACATACTTTATTTTGTGTTGTAAAAAGTGAACCCAAGTTTTAGATGGGGCTTAGATGTGTCTTAAGATGTGGTTCTCTGATTTATAAAAGAAAATTGCAAAGGATCTTAAAATTTGAACGATTAACAGAGAAAAGAGAATTGTACTGAAATAAGTCAAATTGTACTTTTGTACTTGATCAAACTCGATTGTATCGAATTCGATACAATTGTACCGAATTTTCCATGCCTGATTGAACTCGATTCAACTAAAAAAGCTGGAGCGGATAAAATTCCCCCGCTCTTATTGTCAAAATGTGCCTCGTCTCTCTGCTACGCTCTTAAAATTATTTTTAATAAATCTTTATCATCTGGTGTTTTTATTGACGATTGGAAATTATCTTTTGTAAATCCAATTTACAAAAGTGGCCTTAAACACCTCGTTAAAAATTACAGGCCAATATCAAAACTTTCCGCTGTACCAAAGTTATTTGAAAAGTAAGTGACTCAGAGGCAATTTTTTGCTGTTAAGGAATCAATAACGTCAAAACAACATGGATTTATTAGTGGCCGATCAACTTCGACTAATTTGTGCCTTTTTTCCCAATTTTGTTTAAAATCTATGGAAGACAAAAAGCAAGTCGATGTCCTATACACCGATTTTGTTAAAGCGTTTGACAGAGTTCACCATGAACTATTATTGCATAAACTTGAAAAACTGGGACTCAATACGAATTTTTTGAAATAGTTGAGGTCCTACTTGTCAAATCGTAAACAAGTCGTCCAGATTGATGGTTTTGCATCAATTTGTATAGAGGTGGAGTCGGGTCTCCCCCAAGGTAGTCACTTGGAACCACTTATGTTCGATTTGTTTGTAAATGATATTCCTGGCGTTTTCAATTTTTGTGACTGTTTGATGTTTGCAGATGACGTTAAATTGTTTAGTCAAATATCCTCAGATAGTGATTGCTTAAACTTTCAAAATGATATTGATTTATTTTTAAATTGGTGCTCGTATAACCATCGCGAACTCAACACATCAAAATGTAAAATTTTTAGTGCTTACAGAACGTTAACTCCGTTAACTTTTACTTATAAATTTGGAATGGAAACACTCTCAAGGGTCAGTGAGGTGAAAGATCTTGGTGTTATCTTTGATTGCAAACTCACATTTTCTGCCCACATCGATTTTATTGTTTCGAAAGCTAATTCTATGTTAGGTTTCCTCAAACGAACTTCAAGCGTTTTTAAAGATGAGTATACTTTGAAGGCAATATTTTTCTCATTAGTTTTGACTATCTTAGAGTATTGCTGTGTGGTTTGGTCCCCATTTTACGAAAATGCTATTGCAAGAATAGAAAGGATACAAAAAAGGTTCTCGCGATTCGCGTTAAGGAATTTGAGATGGTCCGACGGAATGCCTGCTTACTTTTCAAGATGTGCGTTATTAGATTTGAAAACCCTTAAAAGCCGCAGACAAGCTCAATGCGTTCTTTTTATTAAAGACATTTTAAGTAATTGTTTAAAATCTGAAGAACTACTTGCGCAAATTTCTTGGTATGTTCCAGAAAGAAATCTAAGAATTCGTAATGATCTGTTCTATGTTCCCATTCATCGTCCAAACTATGGTTTAAATAATCCTATAACTCGTTCGTTAACATTGTATAACTCTATCTGTAGTGAAGTCGACCTTTCTATGAATAGGGATAATTTCAAAAATATTGTTCAAAATATATTTCATTCTTGAGTTGAGCTAGAATAAGTAAATTGTAATTAATGTAAATACCAACCTTTTTGTTATCAGCAGATTGTTAAGTCAAATCCATTGATGAATAAATAAATAAACAAATAAATAAATAAATAAATAAATATAAAATCTGGGGAAATCCTTCTTCCTAAGCCAGAGCATATTGAAATAGAACAGGTGAAGAGAACCACTATGGAATCTTAACGAAGTTTTGTTGAAATCCCTGCACGTAGAACTTTATTCGCTGAAGTTGCTTGTACAAGTGCAAATAATGACGATGTCATTCGGTAGAAACAGGTTTCTCCTGGGTTATTTTTGGCCTCTTTCATAGCTCTGCCAAGTAATAATAATGCAAAAGTCTTGCTCCTTAACATTAACGAAGGCCCTGTACGGATTGATGTACAAAGGAGATGGCCCATTTTTGGGCCCAGTGCGTCCACTAATGAATCTAATATCAAATGAAAGGTGATATTAAGGACATTATGTGGGTGAAATATTTTTAAAATCGTTCGTGGGGTTTTTGAGATATTTGAGCTTGAAGTTGACTAATTCAGAAGCAGAATTTCACTTATTTTTCCGTCAAAACGGCTTATATTTTCTGATGTAAGATACGTAGGGAAATAAATCTGGTATCAAATGAAAGGTATTTTGTCTACCTTTTCATCGTTATAAAAATTATTTTTGTACATATCCTATATTCTCCAATATTTCGTTTTAAGTTATTAGAAATCAAGTTTTTTGTATACTTACTTTTTAAACGTCAATATCTTAAAAAGATCGGCAGTGATTTCTAATTTCATCATTTTAAATTTTATTTGAATCATTTTAAAGATTATTTATTTACCTTTAATTTGATATATAATTTAGTGCCCTTTATTAAATACAAACTTAGTTTTGAATTAACTTACAAATGGACTTTTTGGCAACACACAGTTAAATGAAAATGACCAACCAGCCATAATCATATGTGACGGAACTTATGTTTACCTCCAAAAAGTTCAAATTATAGTTTCCAAAAAGCAACATATAGTCTGCATAAGTTTCAGAATTTAGTTAAACCCTTTATGATGACATGCTCTAACGGCTATATAATAGATTGATTCTGATGCAACAATTATTAAAAATCTTTTTAGAGATGAATATGGGAACATGAGGCGTTTTGTTAAAGAAAATGATGTTTTATCCTAGACAGAGGTTTCAGGGATGCTATTTCAAGCCTAGAATCCTACGGGTACAAAGCTCACATGCCTGAAACTGTTTTGGAAGGGAATAATCAGCTGACAACAGCTCAAGCTAACAAGACAAGATGTGTTACAATGGTAAGATGGGTTGTGGAAGTTGTCAATGGACGCTTAAAGAGAGATTTTAAACTATTCCGCCAAAACTTTTTTAATTTAGCTACTCGTCACTTAATGGATGATTTTAAAATTGCAGCTGCAATCCTTAATAAGTTCCATCCTCTGTTAGAAGACAATACAGATGCCAGCGTTTTACTGGAGTTGGCTTTGAGTAGATTAAATACTCCTAACCATTTAGGCGATTTTGTTAGGGAAAATAACTTAAATAGAACTAGGGCAGTGTTTCGTAGAATTAACGGACACATTCCAAGCTTAAATAACTTTCCTTTGCTTGATTTGACAGAGATTCGTAAAATATCATTGGGAAATTATCAAATCAAACAAGCTCGCTCTTATTGTGGGGAACATCTTAAAAGCAATAGAAGTTATATAATAGAAGTTTGTGAAAATGTAATAAGAATCAATTCTACACATCAAAGCCTGGTTGGAAACAATTATTTACTTAAAGGTCGCATTCAATCTCGACACATCAGTGGGAAAATATATTTTACATACATACTTGTCAGTAATGAATCTGATGTAGCCAATAGTTGCAACGCAATAGAAGCGTACTATTGCAATTGTCTTGTAGGAATGAGAACTGTTGGTTGCTGCGCTCATGTTATGAGTATTTTGTGGTACTTAGGATTTGCTCGTCACCAACAAAATATGAACATAGCTCCAGCTTTATTTTTAAATACTATTTTAATAGACAATGAAGTTGAAGGAGAATAAATCTGAAATAATACTTAATATTATAATGAATGTAGGACGTAGGTTATTATGGTGTGTAATTAAACCAAAATGAATTATAAAAATCTATTAGTTCAATGCAATAACTCCATTTCGCATTTAATATAAGTTAAAAGTTATGTCTCATATTAATAAAAATCATTTAGTTTTAAACCTTTTTGTACATATCAATATTGAAAAAATAAAGACTAAAAGTTATTACATCTACATAATTGCGTGTCTTTTATAAACTTCTTATGAAAATAAAAAGAAAACGGTAAGTTTTTTACATGGACTATATTTTCGAAGTATAGCATGATGCATATTTTCTTAAATAACATCACCTAGATTGTCATCAATATAAATGTTGTTTATCGGGCTTAAAGTAAGTAATAAATAATACATGTTTTGCTAATTTTGGTTAAGAAATTATAAAAAATAACGCTAAACGAAAAAGTGCATAGTGCATGTAAATATGCTTTTTAGTGTAAGTTAATTCAAAACTAAGTTTGTATTTAATAAAGGGCACTAAATTATATATCAAATTAAAGGTAAATAAATAGTCTTTAAAATTATGTTAAAAAATTAGGAATCACTGCCGATCTTTTTTAGATATTGACGTTTAAAAAGTAAGTACAAAAAACTTGATTTCTAATAACTTAAAACGAAATATTGGAGAATATAGGATATGTACAAAAATAATTTTTATTACGATGAAAAAGGCAAAATACCTTTCATTTGATACCAGATTTATTTCCCTATGTATCTTACATCGGAAAATATAAGCAGTTTTGACGGAAAAATAAGTGAAATTCTGCTTCTGAATTAGTCAACTTCAAGCTCAAATATCTCAAAAACCCCACGAACGATTTTAAAAATATTTCACCCACATAATGTCCTTAATATCACCTTTCATTTGATACTAGACTCATTAGTGGACGCACTGGGCCCAGGTTCCCTAGTAAAATGGGCCATCTCCTTTAAATTTTGAATGGAATGATTTAACCGAATTTGATTTTCTCTCGACTGATCAGAAAAGCAATCTGGTTTACAAAAGGTTAGACAAATTGGAACAACTTGTGGAAATGAAATATTGTAATAAAGAAGAGAGGTATACCATAATCCAGGTAGATATGTCGTGAATTTAATGATTTATTTTTTTTACCTGGAGAAAAGCTTACCTGTACTGATGCAGCCACGCATCGAATTATTAGAGAAATAGGTAAACCTGCTATATATGTAAAACCGTATAGACTGCCAGAAACAAGGAGAACAGAAATTAATAAACAGGTAAACGAAATGCTTGATAACGACATTATCAGACCCAGTTACAGTCCATGGAATTCTCCTCTCTTACTTGTTCCGAAGAAGCCTTATGCCCAGGGTAATTAGAAATGGCGAATAGTTGTTGACTACAGGCGTCTGAACGATGCAACTGTTGGCGACGCATTCCCACTCCCAAACATTGCAGACATTTTAGACCAATTGGGGAAATCCAAATATTTTAGTACCTTAGATCTAGCGAATGGTTTCCATCAAATTTTGGTTCATGAAGAAGACCAAGAAAAGACAGCGTTTAGTACTCCCATGGGTCACTGGGAATACAACCGAATGCCTATGGATATGAAAAACTCACCCGCTACTTTTCAACGAACCATGAATAATGTTCTGATGGGACTTATTGGTATAGAGTGTTTCATATTTGCGGATGAAATTGTGGTTTATGGTTCTACTCTGGAAGAGCATAACAGGAAACTGCGTAATGTTCTCACCAGACTTAGGGCTAATAAATTAAAAATTCAGCCAGACAAATGCCATTTTATTGAGCGCGAGCTAAAGTATTTAGGACACGTAATCAGCGACGAGGGAATCAAGCCAAACCCTGATAAAATAGAGGTAGTAAAAACCTATCCAAGGAAAAGGAAAGTTAAAGACATTAAATCATTTTTAGGGTTTGTAGGGTATTATCGTCGATTCATTCCCCAGTTTGCTGTTTTAGCCAAACCTCTAAACAATTTATTAAAAAAGAACGTAGATTTTAAGTGGGATGCTTTGGGCGGAGAAGCTTTCGTTATACTTAAACAGAAACTGATTACTTCACCGATATTAATGTATCTGGATTTCAAGCAGCCATTTCTAATATTTCCTGATGCAAGCGATTTCGCAATATGTGTTGTCATAAGGGAAAATAGGCCACGATAAGCCTATTTATTATGTAAGTCGTACTTTGAATATAGCAGAGACTAGATGCACCACAACGGAAAAGGAATAATATTCGCCGTTAAGCAATTTCGTCCTTATGTTTATGGTAGAAAATTTACTATTCTCACTGATCATAGTCTACTTCAATGGTTGTTGAATCTCAAAGATCCTACCTCTAAACTTGCGCGACGGCGCGCGTATTTCATTAGAAGAATATGAATATGAAATCATATACAAGCCAGGCAAATTTAAGGCCAATGCTGATGCACTCAGTCGAATCCCTGAGAACATACCAGCTACAGGACATGAGAATAAAGTATTAGTCACGACTGGAAGCAAAACAAAAAATCAAAACATAGACGAAAAATTAATTCTAGAAGATGAAAACTTGAAACCTCCACCTTTTGATAATAATATTCTTAAAATTTGCAAGCCAATTACTTTTGCTGACAAATGTTCACCTATTCAGATTTTTATTTCACCTCACGCAGAGAAAATTATTTAAAAATATTGTAAATTATACTCGCCCATCTCACAGCGAATTAAAAATATACCCCAATGCAGCTCAATCTATTACATACATCATTACCACTTTACCTGTAAACATAGAAGACGAACCAGCCTTCGACAACATTCTAATTAAAATCCTCGACTACTGCACTAAACAAAATGTACAGCAGGTTGATGTCTCTATTCCCCCACAGGAACCAACGTTTACTTACTTACTTAAGGTGGCTCAGACAGTCCATTGTGGACCACGGCCTCAACCAACAATCCTCGCCAGCTAGGCCGGTCCCTAGCCAGTGGCCTCCAGTTGCGCACACCAAGTTGGTTGACGTCGTTTACCACTTGATCGCGCCACCTTAGATGGGGTCTTCCAGAACTGCGTCGGCCCTCCTTGTTGGAATTGAAGACTCGTCGGGCAGGAGCGTTTTCGTCCATACGCTCCACATGGCCCAGCCATCTTAGCCGCTGAATTTTCAGCTTCTTAACCAAGTCAATGTCGCTGTATAGCCCGTACAGTTCGTCATTGAGTCTTCTCCTCCATACTCCATTGATACATACCGGCCCGAATATCACCCGAAGAATCTTTCTCTCAAAGCACCCCAGCCTGTATTCATCCGATTGTGTCAGTGTCCACACTTCTGCCCCATACAGCAGGACTGGGATGATAAGGGTCTTGTATAGTGTCTCCTTGGTCCTTTGAGAGAGGGCTTTACTACTAAGATGTCTTCTAAGCCCGAAGAAACAGCGATTGGCAAGAGTGATTTTTCGACTGATCTCTTCACTGATGTTGTTCTGAGAGGTTATAGTGGAACCCAAATACACAAAGTCCTTGACAACCTCAAAGTTATATCTGTCCATTGTGACGTTTTGTCCGAGCCTACGGTGATGCTCTACTTCACCCGAGGACAGCATATACTTTGTTTTATCTTCATTTACAGCCAGACCCATTCGAGCCGCTTCCACTTCAATACTTGCGAATGCTCCACTGACAGCGCGCTTCGTTCTTCTAATAATGTCAATATCATTAGCATAGCCAAGTAATTGAACGGATTTAAAAAAAATCGTACCGCTGGTGTTGACATGCGAGTTGCGTACGATTGCCTCAAGAATGATGTTGAAGAGGTTACATGACAGCGCGTCACCCTGTCGTAAGCCTTTCTCGACATTAAATGAGTCGGTGGTGTTCTTACCAACCTTGACGGAGCAGCGCGAGTTCTCCATAGTCATCCTGCACAATCTAACGAGTTTAGCATGGATGCCAAGAAGTGACATGGCTCTGCATAGCTCGTTCTTGTTTACGCTGTCATAGGCGACTTTAAAATCGATAAAGAGGTGGTGAGTATCGATCTGGAATTCTTGGGTCTTTTCCAAGATCTGCCGAAGTGTGAAAATTTGGTCGACGGTTGACTTACCGGGCCTGAAACCACACTGATAGGGGCCAATCAGTTCACGTGCGAAAGGGTTCAGACGTTCACACGGAATGCCCGACAAGATTTTATAGGCGACATTTAGGAGATTTATACCTCTGTAGTTGGCGCAGCTAAAGTATCTCCTTTCTTGTGGATAGGGCACACAATGCTGAGGTTCCATTCGTCAGGCATACTTTCATCCGACCAGATTGTACAGATGAGTTGGTGTATGCTCCTCACCAAGTCATCTCCCGCTGCTTTGAAGAGTTCAGCCGTAAGGCAATCAGCTCCAGCAGCCTTGTTGGACTTTAGTTTAGATATTGCTATCCGAACTTCTTCATGGTCGGGAGGAAGGAAATTTTGTTCTTCATCATCCAAATCGAATGGATCATTCTGCCTGACAGCGATTAGTTGGTTGTCTTCGCCGTTTAACAGTCCGCAGAAGTGTTCTTTCCAAATTCTCAGCACCGACTGTGTATCTACAACGACATTCCCACCCTCGTCTCTACATGCTTCCGCTCGGGCTTTGTAACCCTTGGACGAATGCTTTACCCTTTGGTAGAACTTTCGAACATTGCTTCTGCCGTAGGACCCCTCAATAGATTCAACCATTCGTTTTTCCAGTTCTCTTTTTTTTCTTCTGAAAAGCCGATGTTCCTCTTTGCTCTTTTGCTGGTAAACCGCACGGGAAGCGCTCTTGGCAGCTCTAGTTCTGGCATTCAGAACTGCATGATAGGCTTCGTCTTTGGCCAAGTGTGCGAGCCTGCACTCATCATCAAACCAGGTGTTTCGTTGTGGTCGCCTAATGAAACCCAAAACATCCGTGGCAGCGGTTTTGATGGCCATTTTGCAATGTTGCCACTGGGCCTCTAGGTTTGGCGCAGGCGCCGGGCTTGTCAAGAGATAAGAGGAGACATGATTGGCAAAGGTTGTGGCGGTCTCTTGCGATTGTAACCTCGCAACATCAAACTTTCTCACAGTGGGTGTTCGATTCTGCGGTCTGGTGGAGATCCGCATTCGCACTTTAGCTACAGCAAGGTAGTGGTCCGGTCTATGTTGGCCCCTCGGAAAGTGCGGACATCCATGACACTGGACGCATGTCTGCTATCAATCGCAATGTGATCAATTTGGTTGACGGTATTTTGATCAGGAGACCGCCAGGTCCTCCTTTCCGATTTTGGCGTTGAAGTCAACAAGAATAAACTTAGTGTCGTACTTCGGGCATTCATCATACGTCTTCAAGAGAAGATCGTAGAATTCTTCTTTGGTCGTGTCATCTTTTTCCTCCGCGGGGGCGTGGATGCAGATCAGCGAGATGTTGCTGCATTTGGATTTAATGCGGATTGTGACAATGCGTTCGCTTATGCCACGAAACCCCAAGACTTCTTGCCTAAGCCTTCCTCTTATCACAAATCCGCATCCAAATAGCCGCTATTTTCTTGTCCTGTAGCACTTGCCGTAGTAGATGTTACAGTTTTTCATCCTCCTTGTGCCTTCACCGTCCCATCGCACTTCTTGGATGGCTGTGATGTCGGCTTTGAAACCATCTAGGGCCTCCACTAATTGTTCGGCGGCACGTGGCCTGTTAAGGGTCCGGACATTCCACGTGCAGAACCGAAATTCGTTGTCCTTGTTTCGTTTGCTAGGGTCGTCATCAGTAGGGTCATCCATATCCGAGGCAGTTGGTTGTTTCGGGACAAGAGGTTTTTTACGTGGTAGGGAAGTTACCCCGACGCACAACCCCCAACCTGGGGGACCAGGCCCTATGCTGCTCTCCTTGGACAAAAGGAGCTGGAGAAATGCAGAGTCAGTAACCCACCACGGGGATGTGAGAGCTACCGTTGGTCCTATATGGGCTCATCCGCCACCTTCTCTATTTCACTACCCTGACTAATAGCAGTGAAAGGACCCAAAGACCTGAGCTCCAAATATGTCGAAGTAGCTCAATGGGGTGCCTACCATATTGTCTGTAAGCGTTTAGAAATCTCAAACTTGCCGTAAAGCAAATATTTTCAAAAACTAAAATCTCAATTTTTTCTATCTCCGACAGTCGAATCCATCTCGAAGATCTACAAGAGATTGATAAAATATTGCATGACCATCATAATTCCCCTTTAGGTGGACACCAAGGTATCTCCCGTACTAAAAAACGTAATAAGAGATACAAAGGCATTCATTCGAAAATGTGAATCTTGTCAAAGAAACAAACTTAGGCAAAATCCACGAATTCCAATGAAAATCGCTACAACAAGTACAAGTCCTTTTGAGCGAATACCTTTGAATAATGTTGGCCCACTTCCAACTAGTTATGAAGGAAATAAATATATTCTTACCTTCCAAGACGACTTAACCAAGTTCACGGAAGCTCTCCCTTTACCAAACGCAGAAGCTTCGACGGTAGCACGTTGTTTTATAGAGCAAATCATATGTCGTTTCGGACTCCCCGAGTCCATACTAACTGTTCAAGGTTCCAACTTCTTGAGTAATTTTTTCAAGGAGATATGTAAGCTTTTAAAAATTAAAAAGATACGGACAACTCCGTATCACCCCCAAACAAACGGAGCTTTGGAACGTAGCCATAAGACACTTGCCGAGTACCTAAGGCATAATGTAAACAACTACCAACTTTTATGGGACAACTGGTTACCATATTCAATGTTTGTTTATAACACTACACCTCATAGCATTAGTACGTTCGTTTAATGGATTTAATTGACTATTGTCAACAATATTCAATTGTTGTCGTTCTTAAATTCCGAAAGTGTGACAAAGTGTAACACTTGCGCCGTTCTCTTATGCACGATAATGTTACATTCTGTAACAATATCCAACTTATCTCCTCGGCATGAGTTGAGAGTGTTGATCTGTCAAAAGTGAGAAAGGCCGGAATTTGTTTGTTTGTTGCTTTTTTAGCTTGCGAAAGACTTTAATTTTTTTTAAATAAATGTAGAATTTCAAATGGAATAATACACAGAGAAAGGTGAAATGTTTGTGCTAGACAGTTCGATTTTGTGCCTTTATTACTTACTTCAATCAAGAGAGATTTCAATTTGTTTTTGTTTTTGTCATTTATATTTTAGCAAGTATTTGATTTCCGAGAAGACAAAATCAGCCAATAGGATACAATGCTTGTGAGGGTACAGAAAAATGTGTGTAAGTATAGTATTTTTTATTTAGTAAATTTAACTTGTTTTTAAAAAACATTTTAATATAATTAGGTGGCTTGGTGATGAAAATTCCCTAGCCGACAAAGAGGAATATTAAAGGATAAGATGAAGAGCATATCGACAATCTGCAGTCCGAAAATGACCAACATTTATACAGGAGAGTGGCCCACAAGAATGTGGCCTACAATCCGAACTGAAACTTCTAATGTTACATGGATGTGCAGCAGCCAAACCAACTGAGCTTTTTGTGAACGTATGGGACGGCACTAGACGTCGAAGGCACACACGAAGAAAGAAAAGATGTCTATGGGTACCTACATCTCGAGGCACTTCCTCCACCGTTATGCACTGCCAAGGAACTACGACTCCGATAAGGTGATCAACATTGTCGTCGGATGGTGTTCTAACTGCATTTCCAAACAAATCTACCGAAGACAAATCTATAATGAAAGTCATTCAAATTCAACAACCACTTCACTTGATTGTGAAAGACAACCAAAAAGAGAATCAAGCAAAGACTGCCGAAAATGCACAGAATGGGGACAGCAAATAAGTCTCGGATATATTCCGAAAAAGGCATTTTTATAATAAGTTTCTGTTATTTATTACTTTTTATAATTACTTTTTATAAATAATTAAAAAAAAACAAAGTATTTAAAAAAGAATAAGATTTATTAGATAATTATTTCCTTTTCAAGAAAATTTTTTCTTCTGAATGAATTTTCCCAACTCATAATAATAATAATAATTAAATTTCGTTTGACAGAACAACAAAATTCGTTCTTAAATGAAAGTGTTGCAATCGTAACAATCTCTAACATGACGCTTCAACACTTATTTTTATCATAACAACAATCTGGAGAAAACGAACGCACTTCAGTTCTTCGTTTAGCCCATTTGAATTACTATATGGTTTTCCTGCTCGGATACCAAATTCCATTAGCAGAAGTTCTCAAACTTCGTACAATTATGACAATTACGCTAATGAGTTAAAAGCCCGTTTACAGCATGGTTACCAAGCTGCTAAGGACATATTGCAAGATAAGAAAGGAATATCTAAAGCGTACTATGATAAAGGTACAATTAAAAAGAATTTCAATGTAGGTTTTTATAAAAAACCATACTCGGAAAAATAAACTGTGCTCATTGTGGGAAGAGCCACACTAGGTATCCAAAATAATTTCTGATGAAAATACATTGTATTTCCTTTATAGATTTCTCATTAAAAAATTGGATGTCTTTTTTTGTGTTTTCCTTTATAGTTTTTCTGAGATATTTTAATTTGTTTTGATCTTGAACTGTGACTTCTTCTTTATTCCTTAATATTGCTCTCGCCTTAAAATGAGTGATTTGGTGTCATCTGAAATTTTGTCATCCTTGAAAGCTTTCGTTGTCATTATCGATATTTTTGATGAGTTCTTCATTATAATTTCTAGTTTGCCATTATGCTGTTGGAATATCTTGGCCGATTTCGTCTATATTGATATTCACACTTATTTCTCTTTTTAAAATGTCGTTGTATTTATCAATATTTTCTGCTGTCACTAATCTAGGGATGCAAATGCTCTGATTGTTTCTTTTTTGTGTCTTATGATTGATGATGATTTTTTCTCTTAAAAGTCTATGGTCGGAATCAAATTTAACATTGTTTAGTACTATTACATCCGTGATAGTTTTTAATTTATTTGTCAGAATAAGATCTATTTCATTTTTCGTTTTCCTGTCAGGTCACATCCACGTCCATTTCCGCTTGTCTTTTTTCTTAAAAAAGGAATTTCCAAATCTAAAATTCGTTTCTTCTAGCCATTTGATCACGTCTTCGCCCCTTTTATTCCTTTTTCCATATCCAAATGGTCCCATAACTTCTTCATCTTTATCTGTTTGTTTGCCCAATTTGGCATTGAAGTCTCCGATCACATACATCACCTCCGTCTTTTTTTCATTATATGCTTTTTCAAGTAGATTGTAGAAGTTTATTATTTCTTCATCGCTAGACCCCTCTGTGGGAGCGTATACTTGTATTATTGTTGTCTTTGTGTTCTTAAGTTGCAGAAATAAGCTACAGATTCTTTCGCTGAAGAAACGTATGTTTATTAATTTGTCTTTTAGCCACTTCTTCACCAAAAATCATACGCCGTACAATCCTTTTGTTTCACCTATACAGGGTGATTCACTAGCGTTATGCCAAAAAGCTAGAGCGTGTAGGTTTAGTTGAGACAAGAAAAAATCGTATGGGAGGGGGGGTCTATTCCCCCCCCCCGTTTAGCCAGGTGGGGCAATTTTCTGAAAAATTGACTTATTTTGTTAAAAAAAATATTAAAAATCAACGGCTTCGTTTACAATACCGTGTTATACCTTTTTGGAAAGCCAAAAACTTCTTCTTTCATTTCGTTTTTAAATAAAATTATTTTAACGAATAGTTCAAAAAACATAAATTTTCAAACTCAAAATTCTGAAAAAAAATTTGAAAAAATAATTTTAAAACTATTTTTTTTCAAAATTTTACGTAATTAAGTATTATTTTTGTTCTCAGAATTCAACGCTCTTATTAATCTTTAATCCAACACTGAAATCCGTATGGCTCTACGACATTTTTGTTGCCAAGGTATTCAAAAATAACCGAACCTACTTCTTCACAAAAACAAGAAAACCTAGCCTTACGGGATGGCACAAGTGATCATTTAGCCAATTTTTTCATGTTTTTGTGAAGAAGTAGGTTCGGTTATTTTTGAATACCTTGGCAACAAAAAGTCATAGAGCCATACGGTTTTCAGTGTTAGATTAAAGATTAATAAGAGCGTTGAGTTCTGAGAACAAAAATTATACTTAATTACGTAAAATTTTGAAAAAAATTAGTTTTAAAATTATTTTTCAAATTTTTTTTCAGAATTTTGAGTTTGAAAATTTATGTTTTTTGAACTATTCGTTAAAACAATTTAATTTAAAAACTAAATGAAAGAAGAAGTTTTTGGCTTTCGAAAAAGGTATTACACGGTGTTGTAAACGAAGCCGTTGATTTTTAATATAATAATATAATAATTTAAAATAAGTCAATTTTTCAGAAAATTGCCCCTCCTGGCTAAAGGGGGGGGGGAATAGACCCCCCTCAAATACGATTTTTTTCTTGTATCAACTCAGCCTACACGCTCCAGCTTTTTGGCACAACGCTCGTGAATCACCTTGTATAACAGAATATATCGTTTTTGTTTTTTATTATATTTTTTCCTAATATTCTCAGTTCTGAAAGTCCTAATATGTCCCAATTAATATGTAATAACCTTGAATCGATAAGAAAAGAAATAAAAATTTAATAATTTAGGTATACTTTTATTTTAATTTCTTTTGGTTGCTTCTTTTCTTATGTATGGTATGATTTCGAATGAATATTATACACGAGGTCTTATGACAGCTGCCAATCGATGACAGCCACTCAGTTGACAGCTTTGGACAGGGTGTGTCCAGTTACCACATTCCTCCCGCTTTTAATTTGTTCCATATCGTTGTGGGGCTCTTACTATTCTTCCAAAACGGGTGGTCTTGTCTGTATCGGACGTCGTCAAGGTGGTGGGATTGGGTATATTAGTCCTGCTGGGGGACATCTCGTGATCTTCGTCTTGTATTGGTAGTTGTTCTTGTTCTTGTTCTTGTTCGCCTTCGAATCTTGTGTCTTTCAATGGAATAGAGGGTGGTGAGTGTGATGATGTTGTTTTTTCTCCTGCAATTTCAGATTGATCTTCGGTCACAGGAATTCCCTCTAAGTCATGCTTGTCTGTTGGAACGCGACGTTTTATTTGGTCCACATGTCGACGGCCTTCTCGATTGTCATCAGATTTCACCACATATGATACTGGACCCGTGATTTCGATTACCGTTCCTGCCAGCCAAGCGGGGCCTGACGCGTAGTTCCGGAAATAAATCAAATCTCCCACTTCGAAACTTCTAAATCCTAGTTTAGTCTCGGACAGGATGGGAGTCAACTGCCCATCATCGGGATGCACGATGTCTTAAACCGTTCTAAGTCGACGACCCATTAAAAGCTCTGCTGGAGTTTTGCCGGTAGTTGTGTTTGGTGTAGTGTGTTGTTTAAATAAGATACGTTTTAGTCTCGTTTGCATGTCTCCTTCAGTTAACGTCCTCAAAGACGTCTTCAAGTACTTCACCATGCACTCCGCTTGGCCATTGCTGGATGGATGGTAAGGCGCTGTGGAATTGTATTTAATGCCGTTTGAGATATAAAATTGTTGCATTTCGGCTGAAACAAATGCCGTCCCGTTATCGGAAATGATCCTTTGAGGTTGGCCATGCGTCGCTATAATTTCACGAAGTTTGTTTTTTACTTCAGCTGACGCCATACTTCGCACAATTTTTACCTCTAGCCACTTAAACATTGCGTCTACCACTACCAAAAAAGTGTACCCCTGAAAAGGCCCAGCGAAATCAAGGTGTAACGTACTCCACGGTTTTTCGCATGGTGGAATAAATTGCGGTGCGGCTGACGGTACATTTCGTTGAGTTGTTTGACATTGAGTACAACCTTGCACTCTGAGCTCAATTTGTTGATCCATTTTCGGCCACCATACGTAACTACGAGCATATGCCTTCATCAAACTGATCCCAGTATGATATCCGTGCAGAAATTCCAAGATAGGTGTCTGGTATTTTGGTGGAACAATGAGCCTACCTCCCCATAGCAAGCAACCTTTGTGAGTTGACAGCTCTGTCTAACGTCGTAAATATGGTACAAATTCGTCTGCTTTCTCCAATTCCTTGGGCCAGCCATGCAGCAGGCATCGTAAAACACGTGACATTATTGGATCTTTCATTGTTTCAGTCGCAATTTGCTCTGCCTTAATTGGAACATTCTCACCCTCAAGCATCAGTATGTCTGATGGCCCTTTTTCAGTTGAATCAAGATTTGACTGTTGTGGCAGTCGACTTAAACAATCAGCATTCATATGTTTAGATCCTGGCCGGTACTCCATCTGATAATCGTAGGCCGATAACAATAAACACCAACGTAGCATGCGCGGCGAAACCATCTGTGGAATCTGTTTTTTTCTGTTAAATATTCCAAGTAACGGCTTATGATCAGTCAGAATAATAACATCTCTTCCAGCTACGTATTGGTGAAAATGTTTCATGCCGTATATAATGGCCAACGCTTCTTTGTCTAACTGAGCATAGTTACGCTCGTGAACTCCCAGAGTGCGAGAGGCGAAAGCAATTGGGCGCTCCCCTCCAGTGCTCATAGGTTAGGTTAGGTTAAGTGGGGTGATGGTACGGCAAGCCGAACCTTCTCACTCGGATCTCGATTGGATACATTGTGCTCCCCGGTTGGGTGTGGCGATAAGGAATAGGGGTTAAGGATTGATAGGCAGTGGGTGGTTTAAGTGGTTGAGGCCTCCCTGAACCATCCTGAGTTCTGGATGAATCTCAGGATGTTTCTTGGTGGCGTGTTAGAGATATCGTTCAACTCGTTGAAAAAGTATCCACCGAGGTTAGCTTTCCTGGTTCGGGCTAAGCTGGGGCATTCACAGAGGAAGTGAAAGGAGTCCTCTTCTGCCTCTTCGTCCTGACATCCCCTACATAAATCAGATGTGCTGATGCCCAATCTGCTCATGTGGGTTCCCATCGTGTTGTGACCCGTCAGGATACCAACCAGGAGTGATAATTGAGGCCTGCTTAGCACGAGTAGGGATTCAGTTTTCTTCTTTGAAATTTCCGGCCATAGATTTCTCGATACCCGACAAGTGTCGATGGATGACCACCTGACATTAGCGGTTTTAAGGAAACTATGGCTAATTCTCGTTTTTTCTCTTTCAAGTGGCATGTTAATTGAGGTTACCATTTGGCTTGGTTCGAGAGATGAACCCGTTTTGGCCAGTTGGTCAGCCATTTCCTTTCCGTGTATGTCACGATGTCCCGGGACCCATCGAAGGGTTACTGGATTCGTTGCGTTGAGTAGTCTCAACTCATTACGACAACTATCGACCAGTTTGGATTTTGTAACTATAGAGGATATGGCTTTCATGGCCGCCTGGCTGTCGATGAAAATATCAATATTCTTGTTTTCCAGTTCGCACGTTAATAGGTGTTTTGCAGCTTCAAGGACTGCAAGCACTTCCGCTTGGAAGACACTACAGAAGTCTGGAAGCCTAAGTGACTTGTTTATGGGTGGGTTATCTGAAAAGATGCCTGACCCTACCCCATCTTCCGTTTTGGAACCGTCTATGAAGACAGAAACGTGATTTTCATTTATGACCCTGTTTTCCATCCAGCATTCTCTTGTAGGGAAGTCTGTTTGGGCTGCTGGGTTAAAATCTATGTGCGGAGTAATATAGTCTGTTTGAATGTTAATGTCTGTGAAATTCATTATTAACCTGTGACCTGAATGGCCCTTTTTCCAACTAGAGGATTGATTGAGACGCAATGCGCTTTTGGCCGCCATTTCTTTCGTAAATAGATCGAGTGGGGCTAGTAGAAGGAACGTTTCTAGGGCTGCGGTTGGTGTAGTTCTCATTGCACTCGTTGTGCCAATGCACGCAAGTCTTTGGATTTTTGTCACGGTTTTGAGATTTGTCGCCTTTTCAAGGGCTGGCCACCAGACCAGACATGCATATGTCAGGATAGGCCTCACTATGGCCGTGTACATCCAGTGAATAGTTTTGGGGCTGGGTCCCCATTTCCTGCCAAAGATTCTATTGCAAGTGTAGAATGCTACTGATGCTTTTTTCCCTCTTTCTTTTATGTTTTCATTCCAGTTTAGTTTACGGTCCAACACCACTCCAAGATATTTTGCCACATTTGAAACTTGAAGTGGTGTCCCGTTTATAGTGATCGGGTCTACCATTGGAATGTTGTTTTTCCTTGTAAACAAAACTAGTTCCGTCTTTGTTGGATTGACGTTAAGTCCGCAGCTACTGGCCCAATTGCTGAGTTTGTTTATTGCTATTTGAAGGAGATCACACAGTGTGGGAATATGTTTTCCTGAGGACATTATTACTATGTCGTCGGCATATGCCATGACCTTAACGCCACTAAGACTTAGTTTACCTAAGATTTGGTTGACAACCAGAAGCCAAAGCAACGGAGAAAGAACCCCTCCCTGTGGAGTACCTCTACAGGTCTTGACTTTTACTGGCACCTAACTCTGCATTTACAAGTCTTGTTTGAAGCATAGAGTCAATCCAATTCGACAGTTCAAGATCAACATTGACAGAGTCTAGGGCTTGTCGTATCGCGTGATTATCTACATTATTGAAGGCCCCTTCTATATCAAGAAATGCTGCTAGGGTGAATTCTTTGAATTGGATTGAGTTCTCAATCGTGCCTACAACTTCGTGAAGTGCCGTCTCAACAGATTTGCCCTTAACATAAGCGTGTTGGGCCTGTGAGATTATGTTATCATTTAGTTTTAGGCGGATATGCGTATCTATAAGTCTTTCTAAGGTTTTAAGGAGAAAGGAAGAAAGGCTTATAGGCCTGAAGTCTTTTGGTTCAGTGTGAGTGGGCTTGCCAGCTTTCGGAATGAAGATGACATTGACTTCTCTCCATCCAGTTGGAATATAAGTTATGTTTAAACATCCCCTGAATATATCCACCAGAATCGGAACGATTAAGTCTTTTGAGCATTGGAGCATAATTGGAATTATTCCATCAGGCCCTGCAGACTTGTATGCTGAAAAGGAGTCGATGGCCCACGCCACCTTTCTACTGTCTACGATTTGATTGCCAATATTGGAGGCAGGATTTATGTTGGGGTCTCTTTCCATAGGAGATGTTATGTTAACACAACCTGGGAAATGAGTGTTCATAAGAGCTTCTAGAGTTTCAGAGCAGGTGTCAGTCCAGGTATCATCCGGTCTTTTTAAGAAACCTGGAGGAGTGTGGACCTTTGACATGACTTTCCTGAGCCTGGCAGCATCATTTGTGGACTCGATGTCTGTACAAAATTTTCGCCAGGCTGCTCTTTTCGCATAGGTGGTTCTGTTTTTGTACTCATTTTTGCTGGTTTTGTAAAGATTCCAGTCATCAGCGTTGTTACTATATTTTGCTCTGTTGAACAGCCTCCTTGAGTTCTTTCTAAGGATAGACAGCTCTTTTGACCACCATACGGGGTTGAGCTTGCCTTTTCCTTTGATAATGGGGCACGAGTTTTCGTACGCAAGACGAATAGCTGCGTTAGTTCATTGACATTTGTTTCGATGTCTGAGCAGTTGAGTATTGGTTGCTTACTGTAGCGGCCCAGAGATAAGGCCAGTTTATTGTTATAGGCTTCCCAGTTTGTTTTCCTGGGATTTCTATAGGGCTTTGGGTCTTCTAATTTGTGCTTTATTTGGAACGTAATCATTCTGTGGTCAGAGAATGTTACGTTACTTGATACCTTCCAATTACTGATAATAAGAGTATTAGAGTTTGTCGAAAGTGTAACATCAAGCACTTCCCTCCTAGTTCTAGTTATGAATGTCGGTTCACTACCTCTATTCAAAATCAATATATTGTTCTTAATAATAAATTCAAAAAGTGACTCACCTCTTGCATTTGTGTCGGTGCTTCCCCACTGAAGGTGGTGAGCGTTAGCGTCAGCACCTATCAGTAGGTCCCATCCGTTCCTACCTGTTACCGCGACAAGTTCTTCAACAGCTGCTGATGGCGGGGTGGGTGTTTCGTCGCCTGGCAAATAGATGGAGGTTAGGATCAGGGGCGGGGCCCCGTCTCTTTCACACTTCACTGTTGTCATGTCTGTGCTACAATGGGAGGATAGGAGAAATAGATTTATATTCTTTTTCGCCATTATACATGTGCGATAGTTACCTTCTGTAGGCCCTTTATTAAAATAAAGAATGTAATCTTTGGATTTTAGTCCGCAGATGAGGCCGCTGTTGATCCATGGCTCTCTCCAGTGCTCATTCTGTGCGCCAAAATCGCACCGACTCCATACGGTGATGCATCACAAGACAAAACAAGTGGCTTAGTGGTGTCATAATGAATGAGCAGAGTTTCAGAATCGAGCAAAGCTTTGAGCTCATTAAAAACAGTTTGGTGCTCATTCGTCCATTCCCATTTAACATTCTTGTCTAGTAAACGGTGTAATTTTTCAGCAACAGTAGCCTTCTGCGGTAAAAATGCATTATAAAAATTTAACAATCCCAGGAATGACTGTAACATCTGCTTATTTTCGGGAATTGCCGCTAGTTGGATGGCCTTGACCTTCTCCTTGTTCGGTGAAATACCTTTACCGCTGATATGGAATCCTAAGAAATCCATTTCTCTTTTTGCAAAAAGACATTTTGGCTTATTAACCGTTAGGTTCGCTTCTGCTAGTTTTTCTAAAACTGCTTCTAAATTACGTGTATGGTCTTCTTCATTTTTCCCCGAAATAATTATATCGTCGAGATATGCTTTAACACCATGTATTCCAACTAACAATGTATCCATACATCTTTGGAAAAATCCAGGAGCGGCCGAAATTCCAAAAGGTAATCTCCGGACTCGAAACAGTCCTTTGTGGGTGTTGAGTGTTAAAAGCTCGGCGGAGAAATCGTCTACGACCAGCTGTTGATAAGCTTGCTGCAAGTCTAGCTTCGTAAATATTTGACCACCGGCAATCGAGGCCATTACCTCCGAAAAAAGAGGAAGAGGGTAGGAATTAGTTTTAATAACCGAATTCACTGTACTTCGGTAATCCCCACAGATTCTAATCGAGCCGTCTGATTTGGATACCGGCACTATCGGCGTAGCCCATTTAGAGAATAGTACTGGTTCCAATATTCCTTGTTTGACAAGCTTAGCTATTTCTTTTTCCACAGCTGGTTTCCATGCAATAGGACATTGCTTATGTTTAAGAAAAATAGGTATCGCTCCAGGTACTAACTCAATCGAAATTGGCGGCCCCTTATATGCCCCCAAACTTTCGCTAAAAACATTCTGGAATTTCTTCAATACGCTCACCCCCATCTCCATATCCAAAGCACAAACTCCTTCAACCGTGATTCCCAAAACCGAAAACCAATCTCTACCCAATAAGCATCTCCCACCACCTGCAATAACAAGAACCGGCAAATACATTTCTTTATTATTGTAAATAATATTTACCATAGTAGACCCCAGGACCTTCAACTTCTCTTTCGACCACGTCTGTAAGGTTATCGTGGAAGGCATGAGCTGCTTATTTTCATGATTGATACGATTTCACGTGGCCTCCGAGATAACCGTACATGCAGCACCTGAATCTACCTCAAAAGATTCCTCCACTCCGTTTATCGATACTTTGGTTAAGATCTGATGAGTTGACAATTTATGGATAGTGTTTAGTTCATAAAAGTAATTTGGAATAACACATGATGTCGGCTCGTTGTTTTCAGCATCTGACTCCTGTACTACATGGACAGTTTGTTGATGACGCCCCGCTGCCTTCTTTTTAAAACATGCCCGACTAGAATGCCCCTTCATGTGACAAAAATCGCAGTTCTTTTCCTTGAAGAAGCATTTATCTGCGAAATGGTTACCCTCACACCGATAGCACCGCCCGTGCCCAGGTGTTTTCTTTGAAGATACCGCCATAACCTCCATGTTGCCTCGTACATCCATCACGTGTCTTTGGGCAGCCTCATGGGCTGTTGCGATTTCATACGCTCGCTTGAAATCTAATTTCTGTTCGCTGAAAAGACGCTTCTGTAGCGATTCATCCGCTACTCCACACACAATTTGGTCTCTCAACATATTTTCCAGCTCCATGAAGTTGCAGTGTTCTGACAACTTCCTCAGATCTTTCACGAAATCTGCGATGGTCTCGTCTTTCTTTTGGCCTCGCTTATGGAAGGTGAAACGCTGAACAATTTCATTGGGCTTCGGGTGGAAATGACGATCTAATTTCTCCATAATTTCATAAAAAGTGAAATCTTTTGGTGACAAAGGAGTAAGTAAGGACCGTATGGTTTCATAAGTTGATTCCCCAACGCAGGACAGGAATATGGCTCTCATGGAAACTTCGTTTGTGATACCGTTTGCCTCAAAGTAAAACTCCATGCGCTCTTTATAATTGTTCCATACCATTGTTGGTTGAAATTGTTCTAATTTCCCGAAAGACTGCATTCCTAAATTATTCACATTGGCCATCACGCTGTCGTCCATTGCTATGATTTTGTTTGTTCCTCGTCGCCAAAATGTAATAACCTTGAATCGAAAAGAAAAGAAATACAAATTTAATAATTTAGGTATACTTTTATTTTAATTTCTTTTGGTTGCTTCTTTTCTTATGTATGGTATGATTTCGAATGAATATTATACACGAGGTCTTATGACAGCTGCCAATCGATGACAGCCACTCAGTTGACAGCTTTGGACAGGGTGTGTCCAGTTACCACATAATATTTGATATTGCAAGTCTTAATTCATTCTGTTTTGCTTCTGTAGCTAGGGTCCTAACATTAAAGGTGCATATATTTAGAGTATGTTTAGTGTTGTCTTTATGTGTTGAAAAGTTTGTTGAACAGTTTGCTGAACATTTCGGGGGGTGGTGGCCTTCATTCCTCACGATGGCTAGTCGGCTGAGGAGAGTCCTTATATTTGTTTGTTTGTTGTTGTATAATTTTCTTCAAGCTTCTTGTTTCTTGTTGCTATTGTTGATCATTTCGGTCTTCGGTTGTTATAGATGTGTCTCTATGTTTGGTTTGGAAGAAGTTTTGAATACTGTTGTTACTGTTCCTTCTCTCATTGTTTTTTCCATCATCATTTGTTTTTGGTTTTTTCAGTGTTCTAGAACATAGTGGCAGTTTTTCATTTGTGTTTGAATCCTTTTCATTTTGTCTTTGTCTCTTGAGTAAATGTGGTGGTGTTTTTATGATTTTAATCTCTTCTGTCATTAGTTTTGATTTTTGATGTCCGCTTACGTTGGGCAAGAGCCTATTTTCTTGAACTGTTTTATTTAGGTCTTCTTTGATGTAGTCATCTTTAATGTAAAAAATTCTTCTTTATAATGTTTCAATCAGTCTTTCTTGATTTGTGTTGTCAGTCCAAGTAATATAGGTCTAATATTTGCGTCTGTTTTCTTCCCAATCCTTCGTATGAAATCGATTTCTAGGTGCGATGTTTTTATCCCAAGAATATTATTGAAGAGATATGGAGCAAAGTTTTGTAATTCTTCGTTATCTTTTTCATTTTCTTTTATGTTATATATAACAATATTTTTTCTTTTCATGGATCTTTCCAAATATTTGATTTTGTTTTCCAGAATTTCTTGTTTCTGTTCTATAACAATATTTCTGTCTATTATTGAATTTAGTTTTCTGTCTACAGTGTCTGTCTGTTCTTTTATTTCATTTCTCAAATCTGTTCCAAGGTTTGTTATCGCAGCTATGAGATTGTCCAGCTTTTTGTCGGTAGTGCAGTTTTCCATGATTGTCACTTTAGTTGTGGCCTCTACTGTTGGTTCGACTGTCAATTTTATCTGTCACTGCTCGAGTGGATGTTTGTTGTTAAATATTTTTAAACGTCAGAATTATTAAGCCGCGCGGTTTATCTTTTTGCTAAAAACTATTTTATTGCAGAGAATAATATATAAAGCTTTATATAATGGTGTTGTTAATTAATAATTATGTGCGGGATAACTCTTTTTTTTTCTGATTTTTTCTTTATTTTGTTTCTAATTTGCTTAGTGTTTGGTATTATTTGTTCTTTACTCACCTAAGCAGTGCTCTTTGAGACAGGAGGGAATTTAATTTATTTCTTGCGGCGAAGAGAAAGATACTTTTGTTAACAGAACGACAATTAAAGAAAAACTGTTTGAATTTTACTTCCGATTCAATTTTTCGATTTTATATTTTGTTTAAAAATCACTTTTTTCTTTTATTTGTGAGTACACTAGACATAAGAATTAATGTTAAGTGCAGAAAAAGAAGACTTAAAAAAAAAAAAATAATTTAGATATACATATGTAAGTAATTTCCTATTTTTAGACACAACTTGTTTTAAATTGCATAAGCAATTATAAACAGCCGGTAAAAGAAAAAAAAATCTTTCATTAAATAACACTATGTAAATTTAATAATACTATAAAGTTATACATTCTTTCTCACATATACATTAATTTTGACTAGATTACGTTAGAAATTTTAACTTACAAATTAAGTAAATACTCTGTAAAGAAAAAAAATCCTATTTCTCCTTCAGAGAGAATAAACCAAAAGATTTTAAAAAATATGTAAATATGTAAATTATTCTTTTTTCATCGATGTTGCCCTAGCAAAAATTCCTTACCTCTTCAAGGCCAGAATTTTCTTCTTCTAAGAGGGGTGGGATGTTGTGATTACAACATTCACTCTACCCATTCTCTGCGCTGCTTATTCATGCGCAATCCAATTCCACATACCTACCGCATTTCACTTCAAGCAAAGTGACAAGCTCAAACGACACCATAATTCTCACAATGTTCTAAAACACACAAATCATGCCATTGATATTTGATATTCCATTTTCCACTACACTGTCCAGACACACGTTCATTCATTACTCATCTAATGCACTATTATAATATTCAACAACTGACGATCGCACTAGCATAAATGCACTGCCCTCGTTTGCTGATGTGACAGTGTTCGACGAAGGAAGTTAAAGCGAATTGTTCGGCAATGTAAAGGTTGCGACATTTGGTTACAATAAATCAATGATTTATTGATTATGTGTAGATTTTGGTTCTTTTGATCTAGGTCAAATGGGCATGCACCTTAAATAGGATGTGCATGCCTTGCATTAGAAGAAAATGGTAATGTTGGAAAGGGAAGCCGTCTTAAAGCTATGTTACTTCGAAATAGAATTATACAGAAGCCAAAAATCTTACGGGCTGTGAAGCTGGTAAAGTATGTTGTTTAATATTATATTTTTTTATTTTTCAATCGAAATTTGAGCTTAGATACGATAAAACTCAATGTTCTTTTTGGAATAGTTATTCTAGTAAAATAACGAAATAAAAAAATCAAGTCGAAAACTAAGCAAAATACAAAATTGTTTTTTTGTATGGAATTTTGTGAATATTGTTCCAATAATTTTGAAAAGACGTTTCGCGTGCATTTAAATAAGTTTACATAGTAAAAGTGAAGTAATCCAATTGGGTTACAAACATTCATTATGTTCAGCAAACGTACTTAAAAATAATATACCTACACTCTACACATCATTTGCACACGGCTGAAATATGCTGACACGATGGGAAGTGATTTTCTTATTACTTTACACATTTCACTTTATGCCTAATTTTAAGATTTATTAATCGTCTCCTATTCTTTCACCCAAATCCTAAAGTAGCGTGAGACCAGAAAAATGTGACCTTAAAAAGTGTAACGTCTGGCCTCACGCGCTGTAAATAGATACATACATACTGGTCATTTTTGTACGATTTGCCTTCCGCAATCGTTTGTGATCAGTAAATGTATTTTAATCCTTCATCGGTTCTCTACTCGTTCATACGCACTGTCAAATAAAGTTTATTATGTGAAACAGTAATAATATAAATAAGTTCCACCAAAATTCAACGCAAACAAAAACAAACAAAAAATGGTTTCTTCGATTAATGACTTAACTTATCATCAAGATCAGGTAAGCACGGAAATTTGCACCATATCGCCCGCAATTACATGAAGAATGGCCCTGCCAGAAAACAATGCAGTACCTACATACGCGATGCAACAGATTAAATGCAAGAAATAACGGACAACTATCCTGAGGCATTGAAACATGAGTAATTCACCAAGTAATATATTGTCCAGTCAAGAAAGTGTATGGTTCTACCAAAGAAGACATCATGAAGCGGTTAGCTGATGCGAATGAGGACAATTCCGATGAATCTGATGAAGAGACCACAGCCGATAAGCAAAAAGAGGACCTCTTAGGATCAACAGTAGTCCAGCCCCCAGCAGGGCATCCAAAGGAACTTGTCGTCGCGAAACAACCATCCTTCAATGTCCCAGCAGGGCTGGAGGTAAAGCCCGACTCCAAGGATATTATATTGGTGCCCAGTGAATTTACGGGAAACCTGCCAGCAACAATTTTACCAAAAAACAAAGACACTTATGGGCAATTGGGAGGAAATAACCGCTGACTATAAACGACTTGGGGACGATGCAACTGTACCCGATATAGAGCTCTACTTTGAAATTCAGGATCTTCAGGACTTAAATATCACCTGGTTACCGAACACCAAATTGACTGATACGTCATTTGAACAAGTACAGATAACAGCAATTAAATTACCAAAAATTGAGATAAACAAATTTGATATGAGCTATCTCAATTGGCCAAAATTTTACGATCTATATACCCAAATGGTGCATAACCAACAGGTTTCGCCAGCCCAGAAGGTCTTTTACTTAAAGGCGAATGTCACCGGAGAGGCTCATAGCCTCATTCAGCATTTTCATGTCACAGACAGCAATTATAAAGTGGCTTGGAATACGTTGGTTGAAAGATTCAACAATAAAAGGTTGTTGTTAACTGCTCAATTCAACCGACTTCTTCAACAATCCAGCATAGTAGACAACTCGAAAAGTCTAAAAAGATTGCATGATACAGCAAAAACTGTCATGCAAGCCATCAATAACCTCGATTATGACACCAGTGGATGGGATCCAATTGTGCAATTACTGCGAAATTTATTCGTCTCTCAGTAGAACAGTGCATTCAAACGTTGCGGAAGCTGCAACTTTGCACCAACTGTTTACAAGGACATCATTTTTCATCGTGTCAGCAGCAATGCAGACGCAAAACTTGCAACGGGAAGCACAATACTCTACTCCATTAGCCGGCAAAAAATATTTCCGGTATATCGTGTGCAAATGATGGGTCTTAAAATAATAATAGTAGTTCATTAGGAGTAGTGTTAAGCGGTCGCGAGTTCTACCTTGCCACCGCAATAGTAAACGTTGTATCTTCAAACGGTGTGCGTGTCCCATTTCGAGCTATGCTTGATTCAGGGTCTCAACTAAATTTCATAACAACTTCTTTGGCTCAACAATAAGGCTTTAAAAAGTAAAGAAAGGATATTCCTTTAAGTGGAATCGGGGGTAAGGAGAGTCAGTCTAGTTTCCTAATTAACATTCCAATAGAGTCAAGAACATCCAAATACAAAACAAACATATGGTTCAATGATCCTGAATTCTTAAATCCAGTTGGAAACTAAAATATCCATACTTGACACATGACCAAGTCCCTGGGCTTCGCAAGGTCAAAACAGTTCTAGTTTTGTCACTTCAAAATGATATATTGAGTTTTAGTCATCATAAAAATTCATTCTACACATTGCAAAAAATATTTGCAATTTGTTCCAGATTTCTCATGAATCCTAAGTCCCGTAATGCTAGAAACAATATAAGTTGTTTCCTGACAGTAGAAAAACTACAACAGGGAACAATCCTACTCTGCAGAATCGTTCAGATAAATGCATTCACAGAAGATTATAAAACCTCGCAGACAGGGAAACCTCTCAATAATTCTAAAATTTTATCATTAAGTCCCTATTATGATAAAACAACACAGCTAATACATCTAGGAGGAAGACTTAAAAGCGCAATAATTCCTTCGGAAGCAAAAAATCAAATATTGCTTTCATAAAATAATGCAGTTACAACGCTACTCTTAGAGCACCTTCATAAAAAACATCTTCATGTATCCCATAGAACTCTTGTTACTTTTTCTAGACAACAGTTTTGGATCTTGAGCGTAGGAAGAGAAACACGCAAGGTTCTGTTTAAGTGTATTAAATGCCTCCGTGCTAAGCCAAGATCTATTGACCAATTAATGGGAAATTTTCCCAAAGAAAGAATCGTGCCTTCAAGGCCATTTTATTATTTCGGGGTCGACTTTTGTTGACCGATTCGGACACATTATAAGATTCGAGGAAAAATGCCAACAAAATCCTATCTAGCAGTATTTGTATGCTTTTCTACAAATGCTGTTCATATTGAAGTCGTAAGCAATTTTTCAACTGAACCATTTATAAACTGTTTAAAAAGATTTGTAGGTAGAAGATATATGTCACACTGTTTTTTGCGATAATGCGACAAATGCTATCAACCATCGTGGTTCAAATAGAATCTATCCTAAATTCGCGTACTCTCACACCTATTTCTTCAGATCCAAATGACCTGGAATCATTGACTCCCGGTCATTTCCTTATCGGGGCTCCATTGAACTCACTTGCGGAACCTGACGTGACAGAAATTAATATCTCAAGTATAGACAAACTTCGTCAGATTCAACATATCCAACAACATTTCTGGCAAAGGTGGTCAAACGAATACTTTCACCTTCTCCTTTTTTTACTTGCGATTATAGGTACTATAAGGCAAGTTATGCATTCGTAAAAAAAAAAAAAAAATTCTAACAATCAAACATGACATTACGATGATAGAGAAGTCGAAAAAAGTGGGTCCGACAATTCTGTCTGTCTGTCTGTCTGTCTGTCTGTCTGTCTGTCTGTCTGTCTGTCTGTCCGTGTGTCTGTCTGTATAGTTACCTACAGCCTAAACGGCTGGACCGATTTGCTTCAAACTTGGTACATAGTATTATTATGACGTCCTACAGAGGGGTTTTTGGAATTAGCATTATAGCTCCAAAAATAACGGTATCTGCCATACGATTTTTTGTGAAAAATTAAATTTTTTCAAAAACGGCTCCTACGATTTTGATAAAACTTTCTGAATGATGTTTTTTGTGCAAACTTTATGTTTTGGTTGGAATAGATTTTTCAGGAAAAGTCTTATAACGGTACCTCCCATAGGACCGGTTTTTTGAAATCCGATTTTCTCGTTAGCCACTTGACGTATTTCGATGAAATTTTTAATGTAGAAGCCCTTTTATAAACGAAATAATATAAACTCTTAATTTTTATAAAAAAATTTTTTTTGAGTTTTTAAAAAAAGTTTCAAAATTTTTTTTTAACTTTTGTTTTTTCCAAAAACGGTTCAATCTATATTTTTTTAATTTTATTTTTCTGATAAAAACTACAAAGTGCAAGAAGTTGGCATACTCAAAAAAAATTTGGAATATATTTTTGAAAAGTTTTTCAAAAAAAACTGTTTTTTGAAAAAACCGGTCCAACGATTTTGAAAAAAATTTTCGTCAAAATTCAAAAACGTAAAAGAAACCTGATGGCTTACTTCGTTTTCTCCGAAAAACGTTTTAGGTATTGATTTTAAAGTGATTTATAAAATTATATATGATTTTTTTCAACGCTTTTTTCCCAAAATCTCAAGCACCCAAAACCATTTTAACACATTAGAGCAAGTTCGTACGACCCAGTCGTGCACTTTATTTTATAATGCACACGCGTCAAGGGGTTTGTAATAGCCGTTTAAATGATAAGTCACAGCGCGAGTAATAGGAGGTTAGGGAGGAAGGGAAAGGAGGTGTCGATGAACATTCCATTCCACATTCGTGTTGTACGGCTAAAGAAAGAATCCCTATATTTCACGGTACGTCCGAAATTGGGCTCAAGTGTAAACTGATGAGCGTTCCTTACAAGACGAGTATTACGGTGGAAATGTTTAAGGGGTGGAACGCAGCTGGCTACCTCGAGCGAGCATTTTTTGTAAAAGAACCTGTAAAATAAGGAAAGACATGAGACATTTCGGTGATGTTTGGGGTGACGGAAATGTTTCTCTCCCCTATCAATTTTAACGCCTTTTCTGAACTCTGTCGAGCAGGTGAAGAAAAGTTTGAGAAGCACCTGCCCAGAGATGGGAGTTATACTCGAGCTTAGGGGGTATAAACGCTTTGTTAATTGTAGCCAAATCAGAAGGGGTGAAAAACTTCTTGCATCTATTAAGAAAGACTAAGCATCTTGGACCATTCTTGGCAATCTCAAGTATATGATCGTTCCAACGAAGATTGTCAGTGATACACATACCGAGTACTGATAGCTTTGCGGCCTTGAGTTTTCGACGCATTAAACTCCACACGATTATTAATACGCCAATTCACAATGCTGTTTAAATCGGAGTTTAATAAGCTTATCACACGATTTCGTTGTAATAACACGTCCGAAGGCGAAGGCCGTGAATTATCAAACGTATATGAAAAGCTGAGGGTTGAGTCGTCAGCAAAACAATTTAATGGATTAGAAGTCACAGACAAGAGATAATTTATAAAAATGAGAAAGAGAGTCGGAGACAAAACGGAGCCCTGCGGCACACCAGCATTTATTTTGTGGAAGTCTGACTTGAAACCATCTAATACAACTTGTTTGAACGGTCCAGAAGGTAGCTTCTAATCCAACGAATAAGAGTATCATCGATACCAAATGCACGCATATTCGATAAAAGAGCTTCATGCCAAACTCTATCAAATGCCTTTGAAATATCAAGCGCAATAGTCCTGCTTTTGCCAAAGCGATTCAAAGATTTGTTCCAGTGTTGGATAGTTACGCGTAACTTTGAAATTTTAATTAGTTACACGTAACTAATGTAACTTATGTAACTAATGTAACTAATGTAACTTATTGTAACTAAATGTAACTAACTATAAATAATAGAATTTTTCAAATACAAAAACTCACATTTTATTTTAAATTGAAATTTAGAAGTTCTGCCCACAAACCCGATCGAATGACCGGATGTTTTAGGGCAAAGCTGGGCCAGCTGCCAGCTGTGGCAACGGCAACCTAGCAAGGAATACATTTTTAAATTACTATATTTCTGCAAGAAAAAATTTAAAAATAATAAAACAAAATAGATCTCGTTTGATTTCCTTTGGGCGAGCTAAATCTGAAATTTGAGACCAAATCTGAGATCAAATCTGAATTTACCATACAAAAATAAATCACAATACACAAAGAAATGTCCAGGAGTCTCAAGAAAGAACGGAAAACTTCAAATGTAAGTAAAAATCTATTGTATGCTCCAAGAATTTAATATTTTATTAGATTTCCTTTTCATCAGGAACATAGTAATTTCAATATATATATTCCTTGCCAGGTTGCTGTTGCACTTGCTTATAAAAGAATTTTGTCAATAGTCGATTGGGATTCGGGATGAAATGCGAGTTTTTTTATTTTTTATTATTAAGTTAGAGTTAGTTTTATTTAGTTACAGTTAGTTACATTTAGTTACATTAGTTACATTAGTTACGCCAAATATTGGGCGTAACTAATTCATATTAGTTACGCGTAACTAAACGAGTAACTTACTTCGTGTAACTTACTTGCCAACACTGTTGTTCCACTATTCGGTGAGATATGCCATCAGGTCACCAGAGGAACGATTGCTGTGAAAGCTGTACTGCCGGTCAATTAAAAGCTCCCGATCTTCAAGATATTTCTTGAGCTGACGATTTATCAGCGTTTCCATGTTCTTTGAAAGAAGGGACGTAAGTGCAGTTGGTCGGTAGGAGGAGTGGGAGGAGGAATCACCTTTTTTAGGGACGGGCTGGACAAATGCTGTTTTTAATCTACTAGGAAAGATTTCGGAACGATAGGAGCGATGAAAAAGCTTACGCAGTGGTTTTTCCAGCGATGAAGAACACCTCTTCAGAAGAATAGTTGGTATACCATCACGGCCAGCGGATTTGTGTTTATCAGGATCTTGAAGAAATCTTTCTACTGTATGAGTGCGGAAAAATACCTGTCCCATAGAAAAATTAACGCACAAGAAGACATGCTGTCAAGATTCGGACTCTTGAAAGGAAAACAGTAATGAATGATATGCTTGCGGACAGTGAAATTGAGCCACAGGAAATTAAAGTTCGTATTAGAACAATGCTCATATTGGGGAAGGCTTTGGCAAGCAATATCATTCCTAACATAAACAACAAGACCATGGTGGGAAAAACGTAATGGCACTAAGTTATAACCATTCAAACAAAATTCTGATAAATCATTATTTTGTCCAACCTGGGTTTCACTTAATGCCAAAACAGCTGGCCTGTATTGCACAGTATGGGCAAACACATAAAAGAAATTCTTTCTTAGCCCACGGACATTTGAATAGACAACACAAAAATCACTTACCATTTTGAAAAACTAAACACACAAAATTCAACTTTGACGAAACTAAGTTGAGCCGTGCAGTACAGGCTCACATTAATTCCAATTATAAACAAACTGTCCTAGGTGTTATGCCCATAAAACAATTTGCAAACAGTAATTAATATAAACAAAAAAACACGATTAAACTATACGCCAAATGCTACTTGCCCATCCACCACAAACCCCTTGCTATAAACCTCACAAGAGGCTTGCAGTGCATAGACAGCAATAGTTATGAGTGGGCGCGGTTGGAGAGGATAGGTAATGTCAGATGCTGTGCTGCGACTACGAGCTACGAGCGAGGTTTTGGTTTTTTGTTTTCTTTATATTTTTATTTGTCACTAGCTTATTTGGTTTTTTATATTTATTTAATTTTGGGTATTTTAATGAGTTGAATTGGATTGGATTGATTAATTTTTATTTGTATACAGGGTGATTCACGAGCGTTATGCCAAAAAGCTAGAGCGTGTAGGTTGAGTTGAGACACGAAAAAAATCGCATGGGAGGGGGGTCTATTCCCGCCCCGTTTAGCCAGGAGGTGCAATTTTCTGAAAAATTGACTTCTTTTGTTAAAAAACATATTAAAAATCAACGGCTACGCTTACAACACCGTGTTATACCTTTTTGGAAAGCCAAAAACTTCTTCTTTCATCTCGTTTTCAAATTAAATTATTTTAACGAATAGTTCAAAAAACATAAATTTTCAAACTCAAAATTTTGAAAAAAAAATTGAAAAAATTATTTTAAAACTAATTTTTTTCAAAATTTTACGTAATTAGGTGTAATTTTTGTTCTCAGAATTCAACGCTCTTATTAATCTTTAATCCAACACTGAAAACCGTATGGCTCTACGACTTTTTGTTGCCAAGGTATTCAAAAATAACCGAACCTACTTCTTCACAAAAACAAGAAAACCTAGCTTTACGGGATGGCACAAGAGATCATTTAGCCAATTGTTTCGTGTTTTTGTGAAGAAGTAGGTTCGGTTATTTTTGAATACCTTGGCAACAAAAAGTCGTAGAGCCATACGGTTTTCAGTGTTGGATTAAAAATTAATGGGAGCAATGAATTCTGAGAACAAAAATTATACTTAATTGCGTAAAATTTTGAAAAAAATTAGTTTTAAAATTATTTTTTCAAATTTTTTTTTCAAATTTTGAGTTTGAAAATTTATATTTTTTAAACTATTCGTTTAAACAATTTAATTTAAAAACAAAATGAAAGAAAAAGTATTTGGGTTTCCAAAAAAGGTATAACACGGTGTTGTAAACGAAGCCGTTGATTTTTAATATTTTTTTTTACAAAATAAGTCAATTTTTCAGAAAATTGCCCCTCCCGGCTAAACGGGGGGGAATAGACCCCCCCCCCCTCCCATAAGATTTTTTTCTTGTCTCAACTCAACCTACACGCTCTAGCTTTTTGGCACAACGCTTGTGAATCACCCTGTATAATATGGTATGTAAATTTTTTTTGTTTATCTTTGGGGGACACACGCGCACAGTTAGCAACGCGACCGCTCACGACGAGTCTTGATCCACACCGTGCATGGAAAACGGAGTTTCCACAAAGCGTCTTCCCGTACGTTAGTGGCTGATACAATCAGTGGAAATGGCGGACATCCATTGTATCGGCATCGTTCTCCAGATGACAACGGCAGATCAATAGTGATGAAAGTGAAAGGAAAAGATGTCGTCGTCTATAACCGCTGGATCGTTCTATATTGCCCGCTTTTGTCTAAAACTTTCTCAACCCACTGCAATGTTGAGTATTGCAACTCCATCAAATATATAAAATACGTTTGCAAATATGTGAATAAAGGGAGCGACATGGCGGTCTTTGGCATTGCTGATCCGAATGCAAACGACGAAGTGAAGAACTTTCAACTTGGCTGTTACGTGATATGAAACGAAGCAATTTGGCGGCTGTTTTCATTTCCGATTCATGAACGTCACCCAACTGTCTTTCATTTGGCAGTTCACTTGGAGAACGGCCAGCGTGTCTACTTTACTGACGCAAATGCAGCGCAAAAAGCAGAACGACCACCAGCAACAACATTGACAAATTTGTTTCTGACATGCGAAAACGATCCGTTTGCAAGGACTTTATTCTGGCATGCCACGCTATTATACATGGAACGCTGCATCGAAGAAGTTTCAACGCCGTAAGAAAGAAGATGCTGTTGCTGGCTTTGCTGATGTCTATTCGACTGATGCCCTGGGACGAATATACACAGTTCATACACTCCAAGACGAATGCTTCTATCTTCGCTTGCTTTTGGCGAACATTAGAGGCTTTACATCCTTCGATTCCCTGCGTACTGTGGATATTATGCTGCGCGCCACTTTTCGGGAAGCTTGCCATAGTATGAATTTACTCGATAACGACATTCAACGCTCACCGATGCAACTGTTTTTGCGCCAGCAAATCAAATTCGTACATTGTTTGCGACCATCATAGCCACATGTCACATTTCGGCACAAAGTTCGCACAACGGCTTTCGATCTTGAAATTAATGACGAGATGCACATGCACAATGAAGCGTTAGTTCTGATCGAAGACATGTGCGCGCTCAAGTGTGGCAGTCTGATGTAGAAAGTGGGAATGCCAGCGCCAAATCTTTCAATATACGATGCATTCAATCTCAAATTTCAATGGGAGCAAAACTATAATCAAGGTGAGCTGACCGAAATAGTTGGAACAAATGTACCGCTAATAAATGCCGAGCAGAAGAACGTGTACGATTCACTGATGAATGTTGTTGACGATGGAACGGGAAGCATTTACTTTTTGTATGCTTCCGGTATTACAGGCAAGACATTCTTCATTTCATTGATTCTGGCAACAATTCAGTCAAGTCTCAAATTGCGTTGGCTGTTGCATCATCTAGCATTGCTGTCACATTGTTGGAAGGTGACTGCACATTCCTCTTTGAAGCTGTTAATGAATATTCTCACGATTGAAAACACGTGCACAGTGACAAAAATTCGGCGAAGGCGAAATTGGTGCGAGAATGCAAAATCATCATTTGGGATGAATGCACGGCATAAACGGGCTTTGGAGGCAGTTGACCGAACGATGAAGGATTTACGAGGTGATTCGAGATGATTTGGTGGGGCTATGGTATTGCTCTCCGGAGATTTTCGTCAAACGCTTCCCGTCATCCCGAAATCTACATACTGCTGAAAATGAACTAAATGCCTGAAATAGCCGTCTTTGTGGCAGCAGGTTAAAAAGTTGAAATTGACCACTAACATGAGAGTAGCATTGCAAAACCACCCATCGGCTGTTGAGTTCTCGAGACATCTACTCACGCTTGGTAATGATCAAATTCCCGTTGATGTTTCGACTGGATTGACATCGTTCCCGGAAAATGTTTGCGAAAAATTTACAAAATTATAAAAATCTAGATTGAATAAGTGAAAGGGCAATACTTGCAGCGAAGAATAAGGACGTCGATAGCTTGAATATCATAATTCAAAGTCAAATAGCTGGGGAACTGCATTCATACAAATAAATTGACAGCGTTACCGATGAGCATGAAGCGACCAACTATCCGGCGGAATTTCTGAACTCGCTTGATGTGCCAAGAGCTCCTCCGCATAATTCACAGCTGAAGGTGGGATCGATCAGAATTATGTCGCGGAACCTAAATCATCCAAGCCAAGAAACTGATGAACAATGTGATTCAAGCTACGGTCATTAAGGGAAAATTAAAAGGAGAAGAAGTCCTTATCCCACAAATTCCTATTATTCCAACCGATCTTCCATTACAATTCAAGCGGGTTCAGTTCCCTGTTCGATTGGCTTTTGCGATGACAATCTACAAATCGTCAGGCCAATCGTTGCAAGTCTGTGGGATTAACCTCGAATTTCCCTGTTTTTCGCTCGGTCAGCTTTACGTTGCCTATTTCGATTCAATTCAAATAAATCGATTGAAATTTGATCTATCTGTGTTTAATTATCACTCTGGAGTTTACCTAAAGGCTTTAAATTGGGGTGAGACAAAGTTCGCCGGGTCCGCTACTCGATTATAAAAATGGAATTTTTTAAGAAAATTCTACAAACAATATTGTTGCCAAGGATTACCGTTTTCCTATAAATAATGAATTATTTTTTTCAATTATACAAAATAACGAGCTACTTAGTTTAAAATAAACAAAACAAGTAGGGTTGAATTTGAATCATTTTCTTCTTGCTGCGCTTTTAACACCACAAACATTACCTAAATTATGCGATTGTTTTTTTGATAGCCCCTTGAGCATTTTCGCTTAAATTTCATTAGCAAATTTTAAAGCTGAACGTGTTTCTTCAGGAGAAAGAAACATTTGCAAAGTACCTTATAAGTGACTCAAAGAGTACAAAAGGTGTTGATTGACATTTGGAAATCTGTCAAAGTGGTTTGCCTTTAAAATAGCACTTGAAATTTTAAATAATAAAAGGAAAAAATAAATAAAATAAAAAAAAGTCAAAAAGTTTTAAAATTCTTTAAGTGTTAGCTTTATAAAGAAGTTAAAATTGGAGTAAGTCATAATAACATCACTCTTTATTTAATAATAATAAAAAAAAATCCCCATAATAATAACCTCACTTATGCACAAAAGAATACGCGAAAAATCTTCGCCTGATAGGAATCATTCCAAAAAACACCCCACTGCAGAAAATAGCTTCACTATGGCCTTCTCTGATGTAAGCATCGATCAAATGAAAAAAATTTTGGAGGACAACAATAAGAAACTAGTAAGCGAACTAGTCACTAAATCTGATTTTCACATGCTGCATTCAGTACTGAAAGATTTAAAAAGCAAGCACGAAGAAGTTTCTGCAAAAGTCGTTTACTTGAAGAAGCAACTACTAGAGGCTCAAATAGACAGACTCGTACAAAAAGCTCAGAAGATAAGTTCATACTGCATATTCCAACAGAAGCCAACGTCGATCCAGTCGAAAAGGCTAAAGCTGTTTGCTTAGGCCTGCTTGGTAGCCAAGGAACTAATAACGACATTGAGTCTGCGTACAGAGCGAATAGCCAAGATGCTCGTACCGCAATTATTGCATTAAAAGCAAGGTCCCGCAACACAGCTTTCAACATCCTTCGCAAAACTAAAGATATCAAGGGAACAAAGATAAGTATCCACAAGGACTTGCCTCGTAATGTTCGTCAAAGAAGGAGCAGATTGGTTGCTGTCTTGAAAGTTCTTCGTGAGTTGGACCCAAAGATAAAATCAATGTGAGGCATAATAAATTGTTTGTATCCGGCAAAGTTTTTACTTTGAGGGTCTTAGATGTGGCATGGAGGATTGTTTGAATTGCTTAAATTTACTTTTTGGAGAAATACCGGTGCGTTTATTAATGTGATTTTTTTTTGGGTCGCTAGATCAAAACTTTTTCGTGTGAAATATGATCAAACATCAAAAAGAGTTTTTCTTTTGGGCATAGATCATATCTTTTTGTGGTATTAGATCAAATCTTACCTCCCAAATGAAATCTCATTTTAAATTGAGATTTAACACACATTTGCACACACACTACAATAATTTGACATTTCTCAAGCGCCAAATTTTGTTTGGTTTTTTTCTTAAGCATTGTGTGAATTTTATTGTGGAAAAGCGGAAAAAGAATTATATATTTATAAATATCTTAGTGCTTTCTATCTGGACGAAGAGAACGATGTTTTCAAACGTGATTGCTCAAGCCACCCTAGAGGATCATTTCGATTAAACCATCCTGCCGAAGGTTATGCAAGTTAAGAACTATGGAAAATGTGTCAGAACAAAGAACACTTTTTTGGTTAATCAAGACACAACAAAATTGGATTTAATCTGGTATGCTGAGTCGTCGAGCAATATCAAAAATACAAGGATAATTCAGTAGTGTTTAGCCTCAACTATCGCATTATAGAAATCTACGTCTTGGTTCTGTGTTTTTTTTTTAACTAGAGAAAGTAGAGTTCTTGAGATAGCTTCTCATTTCTTGCAATTACAAAATTAATACCCATAACAGCGGGAACAGGAATAACTGATCCCATATTGTATCACAGAAAAATAAAATTTTTATTAAATAAAATATATATTGTAAATACTGTGTAAATGGATTTATTTGCTATTCGCTGCCGCCCGTCGCCGGCTCCACAATAAGTTAAGCTATCCGCCCAAACATATATAAGACTTCTTTATCGCTAGATGAGCTCTCTTCTGATTCCTCGGGTATTTTAAAGTAAACAGTCGATTCGCGGTCGAATGCAACCTGATGAATCTCCGAGTTTTTCTTGCCGACCTTCTCAAAGAAATACTCCCGCGTCAAGTGGAAGCAATTACCGTTTAAATGTTCTTTGTGAGATTCAAGATTTGTGGGACAATATAAAAGAATTTTTGATTTATCTTCTAGAACTAGAGTCTTGGAAGTTTCTCGTGCGAATGTCAGTGTATCTTCTTCTGGAACTTGAGTTTCGGATGAGTAGTCGGAGGATTGGGTGCGGTTTTAGATGGAGGATCTATAAATTGAATAGTTGATTGAACCTGCGGTGTTGTGGCTGATTTGGTTCGAGCTTTGGGCGCTATTTTTCTATATTCTATAGGTTTTCTCTTTATCAAAGTAATCAAGCATTTTCTCGCAGGATTAGGCATAAAGTTTTGATTGAAGAAGGGTGTGGAATTTATTAAACTTGTTCCTGCGAAGCCAGGTCTCATTGGAACTTGGTTTCAAATATTTTTAGGACATCTCCATTTCTGTTTCAGATCGTTTTGTGTCGGAAATTAGGTGCACGACATCTACAACTGGACCTTTTGACTTAGATTTAGGCAATTGGAGAGCACGTTTTCCGCTTGAAACTGGTCTCTTTTAATTTCTGTCCAACTCGATTTCTTTGTCAGAGGTTTAAATGGTGGAAACATCTGAAGCTGGAGTTTTTGCCTGAATTTTAGGCAATTCAAGTCCATGTTTTTTCTCGTGTAACTAGTTTTCTTTGATGTTTACCTGACGCCACTTCTGTTTCGGTAAATTCCGCCGTAGAACCATGTCTCACAACGACATCGGCAGCTGGAGTTCTTGCACTTCACAGTAAGGGGCTGCTACAACACGACCATCTGCAAACATTCATTGTTTGAATTTAACCTTTTTATGATTAAATCACTTACTCGAATTGTTTTAGAGGAGCACATTGCCTTCGCCAAGAAAACCAATTCCCTTTTTATTTAAAACTATAGAAAAATGAATTGATTCTAATTCCTTAACAATTGAATCCATCGTGCTTGTCAAGAATAATTGGACATTTGTTTGGTTGGGTGTGTTCAATCGGTGAACTCTAATTAATCAATATTAAATTACGACTTATGTGCGAACACAGCTTTCCGACTTACAAAACATCAAAAACACATTGAAGTTCATTTTAACTTATGAAATAATTAATTGCAGCTACTTTATTATATTAATGTTGAAATGTATTACATGAAAATCTAAAAAAAAAATTTGCTTAAGGATTATTCCAACGAAGATAACATGACAGAAAAATCAATCGCGTTAGACATTGTCATATGGTTAAACACGCCCCAAATTAAGAACGTCAAAAGAAACACACACACACATTAACAAAAAGTGATCAAATCTATCTGCCACTATTATTGGACAGCAAATTCGATCAAACTTTAGATCAAATTTGCTTTTACCAAAAAAAATCCACATAAATGTAAAGCGGAGTTCACATGGGACAATGCAGAGGCCAAGACAGTGAGACAAGACAAACATTGTTCCATGTGAACAACTATTTCAAGGACAGGACAATTGTCGTTATATTGTCTTCCGAGCTAGCCTACCGAGCTATCTCTGAGGACAATATCGATATATCGACTGGCTGGCATTGTCTTGTCCAACCCCGTTCAAGAAGCTCAGACAAGACAATTGAGTAGTGTCCCATAGTCGTGTCTGCGTGTGAACGCTGCTTAATGCAAGATTTAGCAAAGAGAGATAACAACGAAACATCAACTTCAAGAAGAACTGACAGATTGACACTTCAAAAATATCAAGGTGCAAGCGCAATGGAAACAGCTGCTGTATGGAATGCGGATGTTCAACCATATTGGAGTTTACACGATGGTATGGAAAATTGATCTGTTCCCATCTATCAGACAACGACCAAACCTGCAACTTTAAAAATCCTGAGTTATAACGTTGTAGGACTTAAAAACAAACTCTTATATGTAGATTTTTTTAAATATGTAAATCAATTCGATGTTTTTGTTTTATTTGAAACACATGTTTTAGTAAAAGAAGAAAGTATATTTAACAAAATGTTTCCTAATCATAAAATAGAATTTAATGCAGCTGTGAAAACGCATTTATTTAGAAGAGGAAGTGGAGGCGAGCTCTTTGGCTATCGCAAGCAGTTAAATGGGGTAGATATTAAGCTCAGAAAAATTGAGGATACAAGATTACTGGAGCTAAAATACAAAGAAAACACACATCACATCATACCTGTCCACTTAAACTGTAGCCACTCTCAACTTGATTATGATAAGCTTCGAGATGCATTAAATTGCTTAGGACCAACACACCTAATGCTAGTTTGGAGATACTGTTTAATATCACTGGAAATCAGGAAAAGGCAAATAAACTTCAAACAGATCCAATCCCGAAAATAATATGGAGGTATAGACATCCTGAGTTGTTTCAACAGAACTTAAGTGCACAAATTGAACTATCAAGGGTTTCCAGTGTATCGGTTGACATTTATAAAGTCGAAAAACTAACAGAAATGATTCAAAATGCAGCACCAAACTTCTTTCACGCAGACACGTACACCAAAAAATATAAACAAAAGTGGTTTGATGACGAATGCAAAAAAGCAAGAGATAAATCATTTGCGTTACTACGATTGTTCCGGAAAAAAAACAGCAGCTTGATACAAACTTTACGCAACTGCTAATAAAAAATATAAAAGTATATGTGCGGCTAAGAAAAAAGCTTTTGATCTAAAAAACAAAGAATACATTAATACAGCCAGATCCCATGCAGACTTTTGGAAAGCAGTGAAAGTGGTCACAGGAAGAAGAAATGCTATAACAGTGGGGCTTCCTACAAGTCAACTTAAGGCACACTTTATGCAGCTCCTCAACGAAAAGCAATTTTCTCCTCCAATTCTATACGCTGAACCTCTCTTTTTAGACGAGTTCTTGGGTACACCAATAACTTTAATAGAAGACGCCATAAATAGTCCAAAGCTCAATAAAGCACCAGGACAAGATGGAATCTCATTTGAATTTTACAAAAACTCTACAGCTGAGTTTAAAACCTTACTCGCCTCATCTTTTAACAGAGTTTTTGAATCAGCTGAAGTTCCTCAGTCATTTCTAAAATCAATAATATACCCGCTACATAAAAAATTAGATTACGAAAACCCAGCTAACTATAGAGGAATATCGTTTCTTAATATGTCGACTAAACTGTTTTCAACTATACTACATAAAAGGTTTATTCAAAGGGTGGAAAACAAACAGATTATGGATTTAGGAGAGAACATTCCTGTGGATCAAATCTTTTCACTACTCAGCTTAGCTGAGATCTACAAAAAAAGGAAGACAAAACTCTATGCTTTCTTTGTCGGCTTTCGAGCAGCCTTCGACTCAATTCCCCGTGAAGCTCTCTTCTACAATTTGAGCCAGATTGGAACATCATCAAAAATAATAAATATGTTAAGGTCTTTGTACCGAAACAATGTTGCGTGTGTCTGGGACGGAAAGTGCTTCTCTGATGAATTCGAAACAACGGTAGGAGTAAAACAAGGGTGCGTTCTCAGCACTCTTTTATTCATCCTATACATTAACGACATCACAGATGCTGTTAAAGGCGGAATCGAAGTACAACAGACAAAAATTCCAGGTTTTTCTGTTTGCGGATGACATAGTCTTCCTCGCAGAGTCAGTTTCATATATGCAGCTTATGATTAACAGATTGGAAAGATACTGTAACTGTTGGAACCTTTCTGTAAACCTAGCGAAATCCAAAATGATGATTTTAAGAGGAGGTGGTGGCAGATATTCTCGGATGAAAAAGTTGACGTACCAGGGAGAAAACATAGAGATAGTGAAGGAGTACAAATACCTTGGGGTGTTAATTACATCAAACACCAACATGAATAACACCTCTCAGCGAAACTTGCTGAAGCTAAGGGAGCAACCAGTTATGTTTGGGCCAGCTGTGTTTACAAGAAAAGTATTGCACACACTGCAAAGCAATCAATATTTCGCGCAACTACAATTTTAGTACTTCTTTATGCAGCACAAGCATGGGGATATAGAGCCTTCGAAGCAGTGGAAAACTTTCTCAGGTACTTCACTAAATGGTTTTATAGATTACCCAGCAGTACCCAAAACTACATGTTACACTTAGAAACCGGTGTACCGCCTACGTTTTTGGATACTCTTAAGCTTCACTTCAACTATATTGACAGAGTTTTGTCTATGGAGGATAAACGAATACCAAAAATAGTACTCAGACAGCTATTGTTGGCAGAAGGAGACTGTGTTCAAGAGTGGAAGAAACTAGCATTAGAGTGTATAATCAATCTATCTTTTACAGCCAATGAACAACAGCAATCGTTAACACCATTATTTCATGAATTCTTGAAGAGAACTGGAAACGACAACTTCATGGGAGAAGCCCAAAATTCACAATACAGAGCATTATATAGTAAATTGAACCACTACATGAACGAAAAAAGTTACTTTTTATCTTACCATTCAACGGAATTAATAAGCATGATATTTCGTTTAAGGGGAGAAATGTTGAGCCTCAATTACATTCCTCACCGTTCAGAGCTACCTATATTATGCTCATCATGTTACCGTAAGGAGATAAAACACATTTTCCACTTTATTGCAGTCTGCCCTATTCTGAAAGAATTTCGAATTCATTACTTTGGAGCGCCATCAATTTACTATGAGGAAACACTTAAAATCTTAAATCTATCATATGGTTGGGACATACTTTATAAATTCTCTGTTCGAGCTTTACATTATCGAACGTGCATTGTTAATGAATATTTTTGAAAAACAAAAATACAAAAAAAAAAAAAAACAAAAATTGAAATATACAAATTATGTCAGTCTGGTAGACGGCCTTCGGCCAAACCAAAAGACATAAGTTAAACAATTGTAAAAAAAAGGAAAAATGTAAATTTTTTTATTATTTTCATAGGTCAATAAACTAAACTAAACTAAACTAACTGTGTTGAAGGAAAGCTGATTAAAAAACAAACTGTTTTCCTTCGAACTAAGGCTTATAACATTATTTTTATAGGTTTTATAAAACTTTCCGTTACATGAACTTGACATTGAACGATAAATAAGGATTAGACTCATATAATACATAAGTGTGTAACGGGTTTCTTTCTGCATTGGTAGTTTGGTTATTATAATAATGACAAGACAAACAAAGAACTTGCTGTTTTTTTGTCATTTCTTACTAACTTTGCACCACGGCGCGCGCAGTGAGATAAGTGATCGGGACATAAGTTGCGAGCTCAGTTTTCGGGAGTTATTTCCGACTTTAGTGGGACATAAGTCTCGAGTTAAGCTTGTGGATAATGACCCTCCAAAGTGGAGCATAAGTGTCTGAATTTTAAAAATCGAAAATGGGACACAAGTCCCGAATTAAATGAATTTATATTTTTCTTCTGAATAAACATTAACATTATAAAAAAACTGATATTTAAGTTATTACTAATGAAACGAAAATGTTGAATAAGAAATCTTGATTCATCATTTAACGGATAAACAAAACAATAAAGTATTTTGTATTATTTACCTACAGAAAGGACTCAATTATTATTTGATTATCATCACTTTAAAATTCACGTGCTTTCTTATTCAAAGCTTTATAATACGATATATTCTCGGGTCCTTCCTATATTTGAAGAGAGGAGTGGTTCTGGAAGTATATTTCAATGCGTCGAAAGAATATTTTAATTATATGGTAAGGTGATGCGTGCAGCGCGGGGAAAGGAAGGCGGCCGTCGCCAAAAGTCGTACTTTTTACAGGGGCTTCTCACCTTTTTCTTAATTCATAACTTGAAACCCTTAACAGTTCTGGATACAGAACAGTTCGTGGTCCAATTCACTTCTTCTTTGATGGCTACAAGCCAGTGCTCACTTCTGCATTAAATGGTTCCATGGTTTGTTTTTGGATCTTGGTTTGGCTCACCCTGTTCTGCAAGCATCCTTATTGTTATTATAAATAACTTAAATCTCTTTACTTTCTTGGTTCCGGATGTCAAACTCAGTACTTGAAATTGTGTCCATATTTTCAGTGACGATTAGAATGTCTGCCATTTCATTTTGCATTTCCTTGTCCTTTTGTCTCTATAAAAATAAAAAAACTCAGTTACCTATATTAAATTTAATTAACACAATAAGCCTTATTTGGCAGTATTTATGAACGCGTAGAGAACCGATGACGGAATAAATACATTAACTGATCACAAACGATTGCAGAAGGTAAATCGAAAAAAATACCAGTATGTATGTATCTATTTACAGTGCGTGAGGCCAGACGTTGCACTTTCTAAGGTCACATTTGTTTGGTCTCACGCTACTATGGGATTTGGGTAAAAGAATAGGAGACGATTAATATAACTTAAAATTAGGCATAAAGTGAAATGTGGGAACTAATAAGAAAATCACTTCCCATCGTGTCAGCATATTTCAGCCGTGTGGAAATGATGTGTAGTCATATAATTTTTAAGTACGTTTGCTGAACATACTCCCCCCTTTGATGGATGTAATCACTCAAAATAAATGAATAAAAAAAAATTTTATAATTAAAACTCTATATCTACTTCAAACCGAGGTGAGTGTCTCCTAGGAAGGGGTTTAGGTTTTTTTGCCTCAAAATAGTAGAATATGATGAATCAAATTATGACAATGAAGAGAAATAAGTGTATACCATAATGATGGTAGTCATGAAAATTCATATCATTAACTTGAGATGAATCCCTATCTAACTCCTTAACTATTGCATTTATTTTTTCGCTTAATTTTTGTTCTTTAATATAATTTGTATCATTTCCAGACGATGCAATTATGGCATCTTTATTTTAATTGCTTCGGAGATTTTTATGGGAGGAACAAACGAATTTTTTACCGTACTGGTACTAAGAACTCGTCCATTTAAAATTATATGGGGAAGTTTCACTGTACATGGTTCTAAAAATTCCAACAAACGACTTCCACTTAATGTCAAGCTCTTTGTGACTCCAGTTATGGTTTCCTTAAGAGTAAATATCCAACTATACCTACGAATTCTTAAGACTGATCCATTGATCTTGAAGAATGCATTTTTAAAAAGAACATTGATTGAGGGCACTCTTTAAATGATTAAGTAATGAAATTTCACAAATATTCGCACTTCCCTGATGGATAATATTGTCGGGAGTTTTTGGTTACAAAGATAATTTCTTGTCGAAAGGGTATTACAGTACATTAATTGCGTACCCGTTAATTCAAAATACATATCTGTGGGAATAAGAGTTTATTCACAATAAAAGTAACAAAAAGTTGAAATAAAGAGTTTATGTATTTAGGAACAATAAAAGTAAAAAAATGTAATTAATTAAGATTGGTACCGCACTACGTGTGTGTGTCCTTTCAACAACTCGAACAGACTAACTCTTTTCTCGCAATCGTATTGAGAGAAAAGAAGATGGGTTGAATGAGAGGGAATGAGTGAGTGAAGTTGTTGTTGTCATTAAGGAATACTCAATCCCACATCCGGCCGTCCTGACCTAACATCCGCCTCGGATGTTCGTCTCCAGGGTTTCATGCCATCTGCTGCTGCTGTCGTTTTGTTTGGTCCCTCGCTGTCTCCCAGTTTTTCCAGCTCGTATCGATCATGCTTATTAATACGAGTTACCTTATATGGTCCAAGGAATTTTGGTTTTAGTTTGAGTCCTGGACCAAATTGGGACCTCTTAATGGCCACTAGCTCTCCTAGCTTGTACCTCAACGGCATCTTCCTTTTGCGATTATAATCGGCTATATTCTCTCGCTGTAGTTCCATTATGTTGTCTCTTGCTTCTTGTCGAGTTTCCTCTCTTTCAGAGTCTATTTCCTTGATCAGCTCTTGGTGGAGCATCTCTTGGAGTTGTTGGTCTTCTTTTATTTTCATTTCTAATCCTGTAAGGATTCTGAATGGTGAGTACTTTGTGCTTCTTGGAGGAGTAGAGTTGATTAATTGCTGCGCACGTCCAACGTGTTTGTACCAGTTTTTGTTGTTTTGTAAAGACATCTTTGTTAGTAGTGGTATCAACAGCCTGTTTATTCGTTCCACTTGTCCATTACCGCGTGGCAAACCTGTTGTTATCACCAGATGGTTGATGCCTTGCTCTTCGCAGTACTCTTGGAATAGCTTGGAGGTAAACGCTGTGCCTCGATCGGAAATGATTCGCTTTGGATTTCCAAACGTCTCCGCTTATTTTTGCAAACGGTCCACTACTTCTTGACTGGTTGTACTCTTGGTGGGGTATAACCAGACAAACTTCGCAAACGCGTCGACGACTACCAGGATGTGGTTGTACATCTTTTTTGTTTCCTGCATTGGTCCTATGTGATCGATGTGATAAGTTTGCAATGGTCGATCTTCCTTGTCGATTGGTGAGAGGAATCCTTCTTGTTTTCCTGCCTTCTTCTCTGCCAGAATGCATTCGATACAGTTGCTGACGATCTTCTTAACTTTACTCGAAGCGTTCAAAATAAAATATGTTTTTGAAACCAGTTCTTCAGTTTTCTTTGCTCCAAAATGTCCTTGTTTGTGTACCAATTCGATGACTTCCTTTTCCATGGCGGCTGGTATAGCGACTAGCTCCTTGGTCGGGTCTTTGTACAGTACATCGTTCTTTAAATAATAGTCGTTGTACGATGTGTGTTCCAAGACTTTCCTTACCGCGCTCAGTTGAGGATCTTGACATTGCGCCTCTTTTATCCTATAGCTCAGGGTATCAACAACCAGCATAGCCATCCTACTAAGAGCATCAGCGTGTCTCATCTGCGTGCCGGATCTATGAACCACTTTGTAGTCGAAGTCGTTCAGCATAATTGCCCATCGTGCATATCGATCTGGAAGGTCCCTCTTCTGGATGGTCTGAGTGAAAGCGTTGCCATCTGTGACGATCGTTATTGGTCTTCCAACTAAATAAATCCTCCACTTCTTCAGAGCTTCTATTATTGCCAATACTTCCAACTCATACGAACTGAATTTTTCTTCCAGCTGGTTTGTTTTTCTGCTCATGTATTGAACTGGGTGAAGCGTTTGGTCTTCGCTGTCCTTTTGAAGAAGGACAGCTCCGTATCCGTACTTGCTCGCATCAGTGTGGACTTCTGTGATAGCATCTTGCTCAAAAAGCTTGAGCACAGGTGGGTGAGTAAGTGCGTTTCTTAATATTTCAAACGACACTTGCTGATCCGTTTCCATCTTAAATATAGCTTCCTTTCTTAAAAGATCACTCAATGGTTTGGCTACCGCGGCAAAGTTAGGGATGAATTTTCTGAAATAAGACGTAAGCCCTAAAAATCTCTGCAGTGATTTCTTATCGGTAGGCTTTGGGAATTCTTGGACAGCTCTTGTTTTCTCAGGTGATGGCCTCAGCGTCCCATCTTCTATCACATAACCAAGAAAGTTAATTTTCTTTCTAAGGAATTGACATTTGCTCCATTTGATGTGAAGTCCATTTGCCTCAGCCACATCCAGAACCATCTTCAGCTTCTCTACCGCTTCTTTCTCATTGTCTGCAATCACGACCAAGTCATCCATATAAGTAACCATTACTCCGTCACTGACCAGCTTCCTAAACACGTTGTGTATTAATCTGGTGAAGACGGCTGGAGCATTACAGATACCGAATGGAACTTTGAGGAACTCGAATCGGCCATTGTGTGTAATAAAAGAGGTGTATTTTCTAGACTCTGCTTCAACTGGAACGTTGAAAGAATCCATTTATAAGGTCCAACGTGGTGAAAATCTTTCCACCCTGCAATTTGTCCAAGACGTCTTCAATAAGTGGCATTGGAAAGTGGTCTTTAATTATCTGCATGTTAATTCGTCTGTAGTCGCAACACATCCTGTAAGTCCCATCCTTTTTCTTAACCAAGAGCACTGGTGAGGAAAATTCTGAATTGCTAGGCTGCACGATTCCATCTCTTAACCACGCGTCAACTTGCCTTTCCACTTCTTCCTTTTCGCTTTGTGCCATCCTTCTCGGACGTTGGTATAATGGTGTTTCATTTTGGAGGATGATTTTCATCCGCACTGGAGTATCTGCATTTGCTCTAGGACTGTACGTCTTCACCAGTTGTTCCACTCGAAATTTTATTTCGCGTGACAAATGTGTTAAGTCCACGTCTAGAGACTCTTCTTGACACCAATTTGCAGTGTTACACATCAGTTCACTAAACTCAGCTTGTAGTTCTTCTACTAGTCCGGCTTCTTCTTTGTTCATCTTCTCTTTTATATTGGGGCTAAAAGTTTCCGCTTTATCTGTCTTGCTTGTAACTGTGCTTTTCTCCTGGTTCCTCTTAGTGGATGAACCATTTGAATTCGCAACAGTTTTCTGAGTTTTGTAACTCCCAGCGTCTTCCATTTCAATTTCTTCTTTTGCACGAGGTCTTCGAAAACGTATCTCTCCTGCTTCAATAACGACGACTGGGGTTGGGTTCGATATCACGCTTTTTATAATCCCGTTTCTTAAAATCCCGATCTTGAAATACCGCTTTTTATAATCCCGCTTTTTATTATCCCGCTTTTTTAAAATCCCGCTTTTTAAAATCCCGTCTCTTATAATCCCGTTTTTTACTATCCCGTTTCTTACTATCCCGCTTTGCAATCAAAAGTAGTTGTTTTATTTTAAAAAATCGCGCGATTTTTTAAAATAAAACAACTACTTTTGATTGCAAAAGCGGGATAATAAGAAAATTAAAATAAATTAAGCAATGAGTGATTTTTTTAAATGCATTTTATTTTAACAATGAATATGACAATCTTCAATAAATTACAAGAAAAAAGTATAAAGTAATGCTATACGATATTATTCAAAAGCGAACAAAAAAAAAACTTTAAACCATCAACAAATTTTTTATTTTATTAGTTTTGTATATTATAAGCAATGCGACGCAAAAAACCTGTTTTACTCATATTTTTTTCTATTTCCCATTATTTTTTTTTACTGCACGTGACTTTATAACATTAGCTTATTTTATAAAAAAAGCGGGATTGACGGGATTTGTCGGGATTTTAAAAAGCGGGATTATAATAGATCGGGATTTTGAACAAGCGGGATTTTAGAAGACGGGATTATAAAAAAGCAGTATTTTAGCAGACGGGATTTTAATACTTTTTTTTTCGGGATTTTTGAAAAGAGGGATTTTAAAAAGCGGGATTCCGATACGCTCCCCGACGACTGCTTCCTTAATTAGGTCGTTGCCTATCACTAGTTCGAACATCAAATCTTTTTCATGAACAACGTGAAGTTTGGCTTGAAAATGAATTTTGTCTATTATCAGAGAAGCTTCGATAAATCCTTCCGTCATGATTTGATTACTTCCTAGCCCTGATAATGTGATACGAGGAGAGAGAATATTGTATCTACGCATCTTAAGGAGGAAGTCTTGTCGAACTAAACACACGTCACACCCTGTGTCCATGAGTGCAGTTACTTTGACCCTGTCGGCGAACACCTCCTTCAACATGTGTGACGTCCTTACTCCCATCTTTGCATTCACGACTCTTACATCTTTAGAATGTGATTCATCTTGGGCTTTACATTCGTGAGATCGATGTCCAAATAAATTGCATTTGAAGCATTTAAACCCCTTTGGACATGACGCTGCTAAATGTGCTGAGTCACCGCACTTGAAACAATTTTTCCTGGATGACGTTTGTGGCCGTGGAGACGATCTCATTTCCGATGTCCCTCTTATGACTGTATTGGATGATGTTGATGCTGCAGCGCTTTTCACTCGTTCGTACGTTCTTATTTTTAATTTTAACTCTTCAAGGGTGCGTGCTTCATATAAAAAGCATTTGTTTGCCTTTTCGTCTCTTAACCCCTCAACAAAGTAGGCAACCAACGATTCTTCATCGATTGCTAAAGGTTTAGCGATCTCTAGCAATCGATATAAAAATTGTTTGTATGACTCGTTAGCTGATTTTCTGGCCATCTGTAATTTTCGATGTATTTCGCCTGCGTTTACGGGAACTTTGTGTAAACTCTCTTCAACGTCCTTAAACGAAAATACCGCGCTAGTTTGAGCAAACCTCGCCGTTGCCACATCTGATTGGCCACCAAAAGTTGTGCTAGTTCGAGCAAACCTTGCCGTTGCCACATCCGATTGACCACCAAAAGTTGCGCTAGGTTGAGTAAACCTCGCCTTTGCCACATCTGATTGACTACCACCACCTTCACCAACAACAATTCGCCCAACGTCCAGCTGATCGCCACTATCGTCACCGTCTTCATCATCATATTGTTCATGAGTACCTGCTTTGCTATTTATTTCGTCGTCATCATCACTTTGAATATTTTGTGCATTAGTGTGCACAGTTCCAATTAAATCTTGGTTTTCCTCTTCTTCCTTACTGTTTTTTCCATTGCTCTTTGTGTCGTCCTCTGCATCGTTAATGTGATGCGAGTTGACATACTCGATGAGTCGGTTCGCCAATTCCTCTTTTTCCCCTGTAGGTGAGATTCCCAATTTCTTTAAACAATCCCTCAGTTCATTCCTCTTCATCCCCTCAATCTTCCTTCCCGAATACATAATTCTTTTGAGTTTAAAAAAAAATATATATACACCTACTTTACCAGAAAAGAGAAAGGGAATAATAAAAAACACACGCAGTTTGGTACTTACATGAAATGGAATGCAAAAACAAAAAAATGTTCGATGCCGTTGTCTCTCGTCTTGCTGCAGTTGTATGCCGTTGTATGCGGTTGTTGAGTCTCTTCGTTCTCCTCTTCCTTCCGTCTATATACCACTGACACTGCTTTTGATGCACTTTTGTATGTGTTCTATGTATTTTAAAACTGTTTTTTTTTTCGTTGGAGCGCACAGCGACGACGCGGTTGGCTTCACAACTTGTGTGCAGCGGGTTTTAGCGATCCCGTTGCTTGAAAAAACACCACTTGAACTTGGTTTTTTTTTTTTTTTTTTTTTGTGACCACGCACTGTCGCCTTTCTGCTGTCGCCCTTTTTTTATTTTGTTTTTTAATGTATATTTTGCACGTTTGCACCGTTTTCTTCTTTTTAACTCTTGTTGGAGGGACAGCTAGAAAAGGGGATGAAAGTTCTAATAAGAAACTTTAATCATTTTGAAAAATTGGAAATGGAATCAGATTAAAAAGTTGGAATTCTTGGTTATTTACTAACGGAATCATCATTTCAAATACTATTGAGTCGTTAAGACTTCGTGTCTTGATGGATGACAGCTAGAACATCAAGCAAAGTGTCTTGCATCCTCTCTAGATTTTTTATTGATATCAAATATGAAGTTAACGCTGAAAAACTTTGCCTAGCATCAATTATCTCTTGATGCTTCTCGATGCTGTTTAAAGATTTTTGAAGATGTTTTTCAATTGTTCATTGTTACGTTTCAGCAAATTAACTGTTGAGTCTGCAATTGAGCTCTGTTTTTTGAAGAGATGCAAAAGATGTTGCTCGTTTTGGTCAACCATAGAGATTTGATGGATGCTCTTTTTTTTAGCAGCATCTTGATCCAGAATTCCAAGTAGACTATGGGCAACGTTTCCAATAGAGTCAAAGGGAGATCTAGAAGCCCTTATTCGTTTGGTGTAAGATGTGTGATAATTATAAATTAGATCATTGTTGGATTCAATTGCAAATATTCTATGCTTAAATTAGTCAATGGTGGGTGAACAAAAAGGATTAGTTTTCAATTCGTCTAAACAGATTTTATTAATTCTATTTATGTAACTTTTTACTTCTCCTAATTCTAGCCAATATGAAGACAAATTCTAGAAGATATACAGGGTGATTCACCAGCGTTGTGCCAAAAAGCTAGAGCGTGTAGGTTAAGTTGAGACAAGAAAAAAATCGTATGGGAGGGGGGGTCTATTCCCCTCTGTTTAGCCGGGAGGGGCAATTTTCTGAAAAATTGACTTAGTTTGTAAAAAAAAATATTTAAAATCAACGGGTTCGTTTACAACACCGTGTTATACCTTTTTGGAAAGCCAAAAACTTTTCCTTTTATATTGTTTTTAAATTAAATTGTTTTAACGAATAGTTTAAAAAATATAAATTTTCAAACTCAAAATTTTGAAAAAAAAATTTGAAAAAATAATTTTAAAACTAATTTTTTTCAAAATTTTACGTAATTAAGTATAATTTTTGTTCTCAGAATTCAACGTTTCCATTAATCTTTAATCCAACACTGAAAACCGTATGGCTCTGCGACTTTTTGTTGCCAAGGTATTCAAAAATAACCGAACCTACTTCTTCACAAAAACACGAAAAAATTGGCTAAATGGTCACTTGTGCCATCCCGTAAGGCTAGGTTTTCTTGTTTTTGTGAAGAAGTAGGTTCGGTTATTTTTGAATACCTTTGCAAGAAAAAGTCGTAGAGCCATACGGTTTTCAGTGTTGGATTAAAGATTAATGGAAACGTTGAATTCTGAGAACAAAAATTGTACTTAATAACGTAAAATTTTGAAAAAAATTAGTTTTAAAATTATTTTTTCAAATTTTTTTTCAAAATTTTGAGTTTGAAAATTTATATTTTTTAAACTATTCCTTAAAACAATTTAATTTAAAAACAAAATAAAAGGAGAAGTTTTGGGCTTTTCAAAAAGGTATAACACGGTGTTGTAAACGAACCTGTTGATTTTAAATATTTTTTTTTACAAAATAAGTCAATTTTTCAGAAAATTGCCCCTCCCGGCTAAACGGAGGGGAATAGACCCCCCTCTCCCATACGATTTTTTTCTTGTCTCAACTTAACCTACACGCTCTAGCTTTTTGGCACAACGCTGGTGAATCACCCTGTATATGTTACAAAAACTATTTATCGTGAATGTGGTATTTTACCTTCCATTTTATCTTCTGTTGCAGAAGGTGAAGGTATTCGTTTGACCACCTTTGCTAGAAATGTTGTTGGATATGTTGAATCTGACGAAATTTGTGTAATCTTGATATATTAATCTCTTTCACGTAAGGTTCCGGAAGTGAGGTCAATGGAGCCCCGATCAGGAAATGATTGGGAGTCAATGATTCCAGATCATTTGGATCTTGAGAAATAGGTGTGAGAGTACGCGTATTAAGATAGAAAAGCATACAAATACTGCTAGATAGGATTTTGTTGGCATTTTTTCTCGAATTTTATAATGTGTAAGAATCGGTCCACAAAAGTCGACCCCGGAATAGTAAAATGGCCTTAAAGGCACGATTCTTTCTTTGGGTAAATTTCCCATTCATTGATCAATAGATCTTGGCTTAGCACGGAAGCATTTAATACACTTAAACAGAACTTTGCGTATTTCTCTTCCTACGCTCAAGATCCAAGACTGTTGTCTAGAAATAGAAACAAGAGTTCTGTGGGATGCATGAAGATGTTTTTTATGAAGGTGCTCTAAGAGTAGTGTTGTAGGTACATTATTTTTTGGAAGCAATATTTGATGTTTGGCTTCCGAAGGAATTTCTGCGCTTTTAAGTCTTCCTCCTACGTGTATTAATTTTGTTGTTTTATCATATTAGGGACTTAAGTATAATATTTTAGAATGATTATTGAGAGGATTCCATGTCTGCAAGGTTTTTTAATCTTCTGTGAATGCATTTATCTGAACGATTCTGCGGAGTAGGATTGTTCCCTGTTGTAGTTCTTCTACTGTCAGGAAACCACTAATATTACAAATTGATTTGTCAGCGCTTGATAATGAACCCTTGAATTCGAAACGTATACGTAACGGAGGATAATTTGACAAGGCATCTTGTTGATAAAAAGGAGGCAGAGGCTGTTCCATATGTAACTGTATTGAGTTGGTATGTTTTTAAAGGACTCTTGTTATTCTCCCTCCATAAAATGAGCTGACATGCTCTATCATCCGGATGAACTAGTATTTGTCTATATATTTTGCTTATATTGCCAGTAAAAACAAATTTATGTAGTCTAAAATTTGCAATGGCTGAAAATCTGAAAATAAGTCCGGTTGTACAGTTGGGCCAACCATGAGTATGTCACTAAGCGAATTTCCTGTGGCTGTTTTTGCAGACGCGTCAAAAACAACTCTTAGTTTGATAGATGAACTGTGAGGTTTAAAAACACAGTGATGCGGAAGCACATAATGTGGATTTGTTATATTTCCAATCGAAGTCATATGACCTAGGCTTCCGCATTCGTCCATGAAATAAATGCAACTTGTTTTTATTTCCGAGTTTTTCTCAAGTTTTCTTTCTAAGGAAAAGAAACGGTTTTTAGCCATTTCCATGGAACAACCTAAAATTTTATTTGGTTCTTGTTTAAACGGAAGCCGTATTATAAATTGCCCTTGAAGGGTGATTTCAACGTGATCATTAGTGTTTTTCACATTTATATTCCTCCTCACTGTACATTCGTGATTAAGTTTCAAAATAATCATTTTCCAAAAATGAACGGACGAGTTTGCCTAAGGAGCTTCATGTTGGTCTTCAAGCTGAGTGACAGTAAAAATTGCTCCGCTCCGATCAATACGTCGACATGACGTGAACTCAGAGTGTCAGGATCAGCTAGCTGAATATTGGAAGGCAAAATTAAGAGTTGAAGGTCAATAGGGGAGGCTGCCATATAATCGCTTATTGTGGGCAGTATACAGGCCTTAACGTTTGTTTTGTATTTTGATGTTTTTGACTCTATTGGAATGTTACTTATAAAACTATACTGACTCTCCTCACCCCCCATTCCGCTTATAGGAATATCCTTTCTTTGCTTTTTATAGCCTAATTATGAGCTAGAGAAGTTGTTATCAAATTTAATTGAGACCCTGAATCAAGCATAGCTCGACATGGGACACGCACACCGTTTACTATTGCGGTTGCAATAGACCTCGCGACCGCTTAACACTACTCCTAATAAACTACTATTATTATTTGTAGACCCATCATTTGCACACGACTTACCGGAAATATTTTTGGCGGGATAATGGAGTAGAGTGTTGTGCTTCCCGTTGCAAGTTTTGCATCTGCGTTGCTGCTGACACGATGAAAAATGATGTCCTTGTAAACAAATGGTGCAAAGTTGCAGCTTCCGCACGGTTTGATTGCGCTGTTCTACTGAGAGACGAAGAAATTTAATACAATTGAAAATCTTATGGTTACTGATTTACAAAATTTACAATGTGAAACTTCCCTTGATTTTTCAGAGGCGGTGGTCGTGGTTACCACTTTCTTCCTTCCATCCGGCTTCACTCCCTCTAGGGCCTGGATTCTGCATTCAACGAATTCAAGTAGCTGCGTTAGAGTATGGCTGCTTCTTGGTGATTCCAGCGATTCTTCAAATAGCATTTGGGTATCCTTGTACATTTTATCTAGCAGTAAATGCATAACAATTGGATCCCATCCACTGGTATCATAATCGAGGTTGTTGATGGCTTGCATGACATCTTTTGTTGTATCATCCAATCTTTTTGGACTTTTCGAGTTTACTACGATGTTGGATTGTTGAAGAAGTCAGTTGAGTTGAGCAGTAAACAACAACCTTTTATTGCTGAATCTTTCAAACAACGTATTACAAGCCACTTTGTTATTGCTTTCTGTGGCATGGAAATGCTGAATGAGGCTGTAAGCCTCTCCGATGACATTCGCCTTTAAGTAAAAGAGCTTCTGGGCTGGCGAAACCTGTTGGCTATGCACCATTTGGGTATATAGATCGTAAAATTGTGGCCAATTGAGATAGCTCCCATCAAATTTGGGTATCTCAATTTTTGGTAATTTAATTGCCGTTCTCTGTACTTGTTCAAATGATGTATCAGTCAATTTGTTGTTCGGTTACCAGGTGATCCTTAAGTCCAGAAGATCCTGAAGTTCAAAGTAGAGCTCTATATCGGGTACAGTTGCAACGTCCTCAAGTCGGCTATAGGCAGTGGTTATTTCCTCCCAATTGCCCATAAGGGTCTTTGTTTTTTGGTAAAATTGTTGCTGGCAGGTTTCCTGTAAATTCACTGGGCACTTATTTAACGATGATTTACAAAAATTTTCCAAGCAGCCGGAATTTGTTTCCTTAGACACCTTGTTGACTACAATCTTATCCAATCCAATATCCTTGGAGTCGGGCCTTATCTCCAGCCCTGCTGGGACATTGGAGGATGGTTGTTTTGCGGCGACGAATTCCTTTGGATGCCCTGCTGGGGGCTGGACTGCTGTTGGTCCTAGGAGGTCCTCTTTTTACTGATTTGATTGGACTGCTGTGGTCTCTTCATCAGATTCGTCGGAATTGTCCTCATTCGCATCAGCTAACCACTTCATGATGTCTTCTTTGGTAGAATCATAAACTTTCTTGACCTGGACATAATATTCCTTGGTTAAATACTCATGTTTTAATGCGTCAGGATAGTTGTCCTTTATTTCTTGGTCAACCTTTTCGAATAATTCCCACAATGCATTTAACCTGTTGTATCGCGTATGTAGGTACTGCATGGTTTTTCTGGCAGGGCCATCCTTCCCGTAATTGCGGGTAATGCTGAAAATTTCAACACCTACCTGATCTTGATGATAAGTTAATTCATTTATCGAAGAAACCATTTTTTGTTTGTTTTGTTTGCGTTGAATTTTGGTGAAACTTATTTATATTATCACTGTTTAATGCTGCTTTATGTTTTTATATTTCTTTAGTTATGTTTGATTTTATTTTTTGATTCACTCCACTTTCTCTATGATTTAAACAATGCCTTTTTTATTTTGTTTGATAGAAGGCCACTAAACTTTTTTAGTAGTGTCCAATATTTTGTCGAAATGAAAAAACTCAGTTATATTTAATTTAATTAACGCAATAAACTTAATTTGACAGTATGTATGAACGCGTAGAGATCCGATGAAGAAAATCGAACAAAAATAACCAGTATGTATGTATCTATTTACAGCGCGATTTAACTTTTTGCTTTTCGGAATTCAGTTTAAAAAAAACTAATATCAAACGAAAACAATTTTTTTGTTAAAGTAAAAGTTAGTTTATTCTACGTGTTCTCTTGTTTATAGCCCGCAAACAACTCAACTTTAATTTTCAATTCTTTTCTCAAGCCATGTCTTAGAATTATGCTTATCAGTAAAATAACCGTTCTCATGAAAATAGAACCTCTTATTTCACTGTCTGCTCCGTGAAGGAATTTGCAGATTGTTGCAGTATATTATTAAAAGTATCCGCCAACCGGATATCTAGCATAGACGGAGAAGAATGTGTCATATATGTAACTTCTCTCCCCTTTAGTTTGAAATTCCTGAATTTTATTATTAATTTTTACTTTAATTTTGTATTGTAACATAAAACTGAAAATAACTAAAATGATTAGAAATATAATTAACGTGAAGTTAATTAAATAAGATATATTCTTATGATACTGCAGTTCTTCAATTTTTTTAATGTTATTTTCATTTTCTAATTTAATATCTTCTTAGGTTATTTTGCTGCTAAAATTTGTAAAAGTCTTATATATTGGATAATAAAAACGGTCTTGAAATATTTCTTTTACATTTGTCCAATAATGGTCAAAAATTCTTATTTCACAATTATTAAAATTAATTAACATATTTCCCGTTACATTCAAATTTCTTTCGTTACAATTTTGTGTAATGTTGAGATTTTTTGCATTTTTAATAATAATTGTTTCATCGTCAATAGTTAAAATATCAGTTTGATTTTTTTTATAAGCTTACAGTTTTCTTGAAATACACAATTTTTACTTAATTGTAGTTCATTTAAATATTTACTTTCTTCATATTTGTGTGTTACATTGTTATATTTACATACAACTTACATGCGACTGTCGATTTCTTCTTTCATTTAATTTGAAATAGGTAAAATGATTTTAAACTGAATTTTTTCAAAATCTTTGCGAATTTTAATAGCAAATAACAATAAATGTTCTTTGAATTTAATTATTCCCATTTTAATATATTTCATTTTATTTAAATCAATTTCATATTTTTGTACTTCTAAATCAGTTAACATAGTTGGGTTTATTTGTCCGTATCTCGCCGAAGCTATATTACTGTGAATATGATCAATTTTTTCTTTTATATTATAACTTGTAGTTTAAAATACTGGTCATAAAATAAATTGTTCTGAATTTCTCTACTTGATACACTATTTAATTGACCTAATATAACGGCTCTATCTTTTTCTAAAACTGTTTTTAATTGTTGGAATGTTTTGTTAAAATGATTGTTTATAACTACCTGTTGATTTATATTGCTTATAGCATTGTGATTATTTATTTCAATATTTGTAAAGTGATTTTCTATGCTAACTCTGTCCTCTTCATCCATCGTTCCAAAAAACCATTTAGATGCGCTTCCGAAAATATTTGCAAGGCCTCTTTTATGTCTTTTTTCAATTGTTTTTTTCAATGTTTAAATTCTGTTCGAATAATTTCTATATGTTCTATATCCAATGCTTTTATATTTATTGAAATGTTGTCCAAAATGTTGACAAATTCGTTTGGATCTATGACGTGAATAATACTGTCTATTTTTGTTATTAAATCAGCATCGTTTAATTTTATTTCCGAAAATCCGTTCTGTTCCTTTATTTCGTTAACTTTGAGTCTTCCGTTAGCTGGTGATACCAGTAGAAGGAGGAAGATTGTCGTGAAGAGCTGAAAATTTAGGTTGTCTTTTTATATTAGTGACATGTATATTGGAGAGCTTACTTACTTTACTTATGTTGGCGCCACTGGAGCGTGGTGCTCCTGGACCTTGCTGAAAATGCCCCTCCAGCTGGGTCGATCTCTAGCCTGATGTCTCCAATTTCGTACTCCAAGTTGACGGATGTCTCCTTCTACCTGGTCGCTCCATCGAAGATGAGGTCTACCTTGGCTTCTGACTCCCTCGGGTTTGGCGTTGAAGACTTTACGAGCTGGAGCGTCGATGTCCATTCGCTCTACATGGCCCAGCCATCTAGTCTCTGGATTCGAATTTTTCTGGCTAGGCCTATGTCGCTGTACAGCTCGTACAGTTCGTTGTTATATCTTCTTCTCCAAACGTTGTTTTCGCAATTTACGCAGACAGGACCATAGATCGTACGCAGAACTTTTCTCTCGAAGACTCTAAGTGAATTTTCATCCGATTGGGAGAGAGTCCATGCTTCCGCACCATAAAGCAGGACCGGGATGATGAGTATTTTATACAGTGTCACCTTGGTTCTTCTCGATAGGGCTTTACTCCTCAATTGCTTACACAGCCCAAAGAAATAGCGATTAGCAAGAGTTAGTCTGCGTTTGATTTCAGCGCTGATGTTGTTACCTGGGTTTACTGCAGTGCCCAGGTAGACAAATTCACTGACAACATCGAAGTTATACCTATCAATGGTTACGTTCTGACCAAGTCGGTGGTGGGATTGGACTTTTGTTGATGAAAGCATATACTTCGTCTTGTCCTCGTTTATTTTCAGCCTCATTCTGCTTACTGCTGACTCCATAGTAGTGAAAGCACCGGTTACTGCTCGCTTTATTCTTCCTACCACGTCAATGTCATCAGCAAACCCAAGTAATTGTGTCGATTTATTGAAAATGGTGCCTGATGTACTGGCATGAGTGTTCCGTATTACATTTTCAAGCACAATATTAAAACAGCTGCATGACAGTGCGTCACCTTGTCTTAGCCCTCTGGTGGTTTCGAAGGTTTCAATAGAGTATCTACCAACTTGGACGGAAGAGCGATCATTCTCCAACGTAATTCTGATAAGGCGTATCAGTTTAGCAGGGATTCTAAAGTGAGAAATGGCACGATACAGTTCAACTCTATTAACACTGTCGTAGGCGGCTTTCAAATCAACGAACAGGTGGTGGGTGTCGATGTTATATTCTTGGGTTTTCTCCAGGATCTGGCGTAATGTGAATATTTGCTCGGTGGTAGATTTTTCAGGTCTGGAGCCGCATTGGTAAAGACCTATCAGATCATCAGCAAACGGCTTGAGACGTTCACATAAAATGCTGGACAGGATCTTATAGGCAATGTATAAAAGTATAAAAGGCTTATGCCTCTTTAGTTGGCGCAGAGTAAGCGGTCCCCTTTTTTGTGAATCGGGCAGATGGTACTGAGATTCCACTCATCGGGCATACTTTCCTCTGACCATATTTTGCAGTTGAGTTGGTGTATGCTCCTGACCAGGTCATCTCCAGCGTGTTTAAAAAGCTCCGCTTGAAGGCCATCACATCCAGCTGCTTTATTCATCTTTAGTCTGGTGATGGCAACTTTGATTTCATTTTGGTCGGGCGGGTGCAGTTCGTGGTCATCATCTAGATTAACTGGAACAAGTTGATCTTGGGCGGGATCTTGGCTGTCATCGCCATTTAGCAACCAGTTAAAGTGGTCTCTCCATATGGCTAACATAGCCTGCGTTTCCACAATGCTGTTTCCATCCTGATTTTTGCAGGGCCCAGGGCGGCTTGTGAAACCGGATGTAGACTGTTTCACCCTTTTATAGAAGTTTCGTACCTCTTTTCTGCAAAAACATCTCTGCATCTCCTCGACTTTGCGTTGCTGGTGTTCTTTTTCTTCCTCCTGAGTATACGTTTCTCATCTTTCCTTCGCTCAACATAGAGATTTCTGGATGCTCTAGTATCTCTCTGGAGCCACGACTTGTGTGCCTCCGTTTTGGTTTTGTTTGCCTGAGCACATTCGGAGTCGAACCAGGGGTTTCTGGGGGTGAATATGAGAAGCCCAATACCTCTGACGCAGCACTTCTTATGGCTTGTTGACATAGCTACCATTGGTCTTCCGGGTTCATGTCATCAGTCGAAGGATTCCTCGCAAGCTAGGCAGCGGCGGTCTCTTCCGATTGAAGACGTCCAACATTGAATTTCCTAGGTGCAGTCGGTATTCGCCTAAGAACTTCCATAGAGATCCGTACCCTAAGTTTTGCACCGACTGGGTAGTGGACTAAGTAGTTGATCCATTGGATTTGGATGATGATGAACAAAATTTCCGTCCACCCGACCAAGAAGAAGTTTGGGCAGCAATATCAAAACTAAAGTCCAACAAGGCTGCTGGAGCGAATAACCTTATGGCTGAACTCTTCAAAGCAGCGGGAAATGACTTGGTGAGGAGCGTACACCAACTCATCTGTACAATCTAATCGGATGAAAGTATGCCTGACGAATGGAACCTCAGCATTGTGTGCCCTATCCACAAGAAAAGAGATACTCTAAGCTGCACCAACTACAGAGGTATAAGTCTCCTAAATGTCGCCAATAAAATCTTGTCGGCCATTCTGTGTGAACGTCTGAACCCTTTCGCACATGAACTGATTGGCCGCAATCAGTGTGGTTTTAGGCCCGGTAAGTCAACCGTCGACCAAATTTTCACACTTCGGCAGATTTTGGAAAAGACCCAAGAATTCCAGATCGATACTCACCACCTCTATATCGATTTTAAAGTCACCTATGACAGCGTGAACAGGAACGAGCTATGTACAGCCATGTCACTTCTTGGCATCCCTGCCAAACTCGTTCGATTATGCAGGATGACTATGGAGAACTCGCGCTGCTCCGTCAAGGTTGGTAAGAACACCACCGACTCATTTAATGTCGAGAAAGGCTTACGACAGGGTGACGCACTGTCATGTAACCTCTTCAACATCATTCTTGAGGCAATCGTACGCATGTCAACACCAGCGGTACGATTTTTTTAGACCTGTTCAATTACTTGGCTATGCTGATGATATTGACATTATTGGAAGAACGAAGCGCGCTGTCAGTGGAGCATTCGCAAGTATTGAAGTGGAAGCGGCTCGAATGGGTCTGGCTTTAAATGAAGATAAAACAAAGTATATGCTGTCCTCGGGTGAAGTAGATCATCACCGTAGGCTCGGACAAAACGTCACAATGGACAGATATAACTTTGAGGTTGTCAAGGACTTTGTCTCAGAACAACATCAGTGAAGAGATCAGTCGAAGAATCACTCTTGCCAATCGCTGTTTCTTCGGGCTAAGAAGGCATCTTAGTAGTAAAGCCCTCTCTCAAAGGACCAAGCAGACACTTTACATGACCCTTATCATCCCAGGTCTGCTGTTTGGGGCAGAAGCGTGGACACTGACACAATCGGATGAATACCGGCTGGGGTGCTTTGAGAGAAAGATTCTTCGGGTGATATTCGGGCCTGTATGTATCAATGGAGTATGGAGGAGAAGATTCAATGACGAATTGTACGGGCTATACAGCGACATTGACTTGGTTAAGAAGCTGAAAAATCAGCGGCTTAGATGGCTGGGTCATGTGGAGCGTATATACGAAAACGATCCTGCCCGACGAGTCTTCAATTCCAACCCGGAGGGCCGACGCAGTTCTGAAAGACCCCATCTAAGGTGTCGGGATTAAGTGGTAAACGACCTCAACCAACTTGGTGTGCGCAATTGGAGGCCACTGGCTAGGGACCGGCCTAGCTGGCGAGGATTGTTGGTTGAAGCCATGGTCCACAATGGACTGTCTGCGCCACCTTAAGTAAGTAAGTAAGTAAGACCGGCTTGTGGGGCCTGTGCATGACATTTAGATCTTTTTGGTGGTTGGATCTTCAGAGCGTATCTTTTTCCTCCTGCTCCTAGTTCCTGAGAAGATACCTCAGGTATCTACAACCTATGGATCCGATGGATCCAACGTTCGTCGTTAGTTCACCTTTCGGCTATCCAGCAGGCACCACTTGGAGGTGACGATACGATTTTGCCCACCATATTGGAGAGCTTACTCCTCCTAAATCTATGCTGATGTTTATGTCTAAATACTTTATAATTTTTAATAATTCCTGTCGATCTTGTTTCTCGATAAGATTTTCGTCTTTTGTTTGCTTTTTCTATACTACTTTTCTTCATCATAACTAAATTATTTCTGATTTTATCGAATTCTATTTTACGAAGTTAAACTAAGGCTGGGCTGGTCTTAATTGTCGAATGAAATCTTTCATTATAATTTCTAATTGCCTCTTGAACTAGTCTCTTAACTGCAACGTTTACTGCGTTTAATTTTTAAATCCTACACTTTTCTAACATGGTGCTGTGAAATCCTTAAACGTCGGAATTCCCGGTGTGGGAATTGTGTTAGTCAGATGAATATCGATATTTTCGTTTTGTAAAAATTCTTTAATATGAATTTGTTGCGAGTTCTGGGTAAACCACGGGGGTATCTTTAGGTGCTGAAAATAAGCTGTCGCACGCTTGCTTCTGCTCGGCTAAGCTCGAAGGATTTGGGGGGAATTCTCGCTCTTTCCAGCCACCTCCCACTCGGCAAACAAAATTATTGTGCCTTAATCAAGGGAAAAGGAAGGGAGAATAGGAAAAGGTAGTTAAAAATAGGAAAACGGAATCAGGATATGAAAGTGTTGCACAAACCTGGTTACCTATGCCACTGCATTGGTGAAAGGATGAGGCTTTATTCATTTTTATTCGTGGAACAAAAATGCTTTTATTAAAAAAAAAAACTATAAACTAAGCCCTTACAAACTAACTTCTCATGCCGCGTAACATGTTATTTAAAATTATGGTTTTATATCCTGGGATATAATCTTAAAAAAAAAAACTAAACCTACACTAAACATAAACATATTAAAAGAAAATTTTGTCCACTAAAAAAATCGTGGCCCCACTATCTCACCAACACAATGGTTCATTGAGTCATCAGAAGCCTTGCCGGATGTTATTGGCAAAAGTTAGGCCTGCCCACCCTTGTATCGGTGATACAACCAACGCTAAGTCCTTGGCCGAATGTTTGGACTTAGCCCCAAAATCAAACCTCCAGTCATAATCAGTTACATTTTTAGGTTAAAGTAGGTATGTGTAAGTATTTGTAAGTAAAATGGATGACGTTAAATAGTAAAGTTCAGGTAAGTATAATTTAAGTGAAAGTATAGAATGTCATAGTGTAATGTTATTAGTTTGGTGTAAGTAAGCATGGTATTCGTAGTGTAGTATATGTAAGGTAAAGTATGTAGAGTATCCGTCTTCTAAGTCATGGTTCAGTGGAGTTAGTTATATGTCTATGTTCTGTCCTTCTGGAGTAGAGAAAAACTGCTTCCGTCGACCGCCGGCTCAGCTGAGCCTCCACACACCTTTTGGATTGAACTAACAGTTCATATTTAAAAATTCAATAAACCATTACAGAGTAAATCGGTTCAATTTCATTTTTATAATTCAAGGAAAAAAATTTAATTTATAAACGATATAAAAAAAAAATTAAGAAAAGGAATAGATAAAAATTTTAAAAAAGTTAAAAAAAGGTAGATAATAAAGAATCCTTTCGATTCTCATACAATTTAATTCACAATCTTTCTTTTTTTTCGTTGAAAGCGATTGGGGTAAAGAAAAATGAATACAAAAAATTATAAATTTAAGTGTCACTAAACTCGTGATCTAGGATGTATGTCCTTCTTCGTATGGAAGGAACCCGAAAAGAAAATAAGTCACTACAGTTTACTCAAGTGATACTAATCTTGAGATCCGGAGTGTGTGCTTCCTTTTTATATACACGCAAACATACATACATACACAATAAAAATGTAATAAAAAAATTATTTTTGCATATAGTTCTTAAACATTCACCTTACAACTTTTTTTTAAATCCTCGAAGGGGTTTTCCTCCAGGTATTGCCGGCAGTACCCGGGATATTTATTTGATGTTTTTATTTTTCTTATTATATTTTTTTTTTTGCAGATCACACAAAATTATTGTACAAATGAATATGTATGTCCATGATAGACACTCAAAGATACACACCACACATTTCTTTCTTATTTTCTTTTCTGATTTTACTTTTTCTTATTTTACTCTATTTCTCATTTATTTTCCTTTATTTTTCTTTTATTTAACTAAGAATTTTCCTTGTTTTTTTTTCCTCTTTTTCACTTGTTTATCTTTTCTTTCCTTTAACAATGCTTTCAAAATTAATTTTTACGTTAAAGTTTAAAACGAAATCTCATCTGCACAAAATTATCAAAAAAAAAATCAGAATGACTAAACAGCCCGGATTAGAACACCACTTTCCAAAAGCAAAAAAAAAAAAAAAAATTATCACTAAGTGTTCGCTGGTTTATGGACTTGGTCTCAAGGAGCACCCCGCTGCAGCAACTACCACTGACCTTCAAGTGGTTTAAGGTCACGTTTAAAAAAAAAAAAATGCAGAGGCCCGAGTTAGATACCTCGTTCCTCGTTTGGTGTTAAGGCACTCTTTGGTTAAATTCTACTTTCTCGGAACCTCTGCTTTCGAATCAACGGAGTCTCAATTTTTTCCCTGGGTTTGGGAACTAAGCCAGCGAATATGTACAATATATCTCTCTTTGTATACTAGAAGAAAATTTTGTTAACTAAACAGTCTATTTTGCTTCTCTAATTATTGTACTCCTCACCTTTTTAGCCTTGGGTTAATTTTTTGTTCAAGAAAATCGTTTGTATTACAAACTTAGATCTTCCAAAAAAATTTTGGCGAACTAAAAATTTTCCACCAAAAAAATGACGCGCACAGTGTGAAGGTAAGTTTTACTTTCATAAGAAAATCAACCTTCATACTTTGTTGCAGATGTTTAAAGCTTTTCTTTCTCGATCATATGTGCTTCTAATATATAAAAAGAGGTCGATGCCCTGTGGCCTATATTTTGAAATTCTCCTTCACCTATTTGCAGATTCCCCATAAAAAGAGCTTTCTTTCCCCATCTTCCAGCATATTTGGCTAATTAAACTTAATTTGTAACCATGTCTTGTACTTATACGTACATATTTGTATTTTTCTATTGTCTATTTAGATGTATATGTGTCCTCTCAAAAGCTCACCTCATCAGTTTAACAAACGAAACAACAACAAAAACAACAACAAAATAAATAAATAAACCTAACCAAAACTAACCATACCATACCATTACATTACTAAATACTTATTTCCTAATATTATTGCACCTCCCATCCCTATTGCACTTTAATCAGTTCTTTTTCCTCTTTTTTTTATAAATATTAATCGTAACTTTAAATGCATTCAAAGTTCAACGATATCAACACAACCTGAACGAGCATTATCTCAGCGAATTGAATTCGCCCGATAAAGCTTTCAGACTTTGAAGTGTCATCTTTTGACAAATGTCATTTTCCTTGTCATTTGTAAACGTTTACCTTTGTAATGATTTCAATTGTTTTGCTTGTCGATCGTGATTGTTTTATTTGTTTAAAAGAAACTTATATCAAAAATAATACTTAATAATGTACAATTTTGAAAAATATTTGTTTTAAAATTATTTTTTTTTAATTTTTTTTCAAAATTTTGAGTTTGAAAATTAATATTTTAAAAACGGTTTAATAGAATAACTTCATTTAAAATTACAATAAATATGTAAGTTTTTGGCTTTACAAAAAGGTATAGCATGGCTTTCTAGGAATTACCGTTATTTTTTAATAATTTACTTTCAAATTAAGGTCATGTTTTTAGAAAATTGCCCCTCCCGACTAAACGGAGGGGAATAGACCCCCCTCCACTACGATTTTTTTCTTGTCTCGACCCATCCTACACGCTCTAGCTTTTTGGCACTGGCACAACGCTCGTGAATCACCCTGTATAAATAAATGTTTGAGTGTTTTAAAAAATGTGAATAAAGTTTTTTTTTTTCTTGTACACTCGGGTTACTCCGATTAGGTATAGTTACCTCTTCGTATTTATTTAATCAAAAGTCATATGAGTGAACTCTGTCGTAACAAGCTGGATGACAGTTGTGGAATGTTCGTGACGAAACTGGCCTCCTAAGAAAAGAAAACGGTTCAAATTTTAATTTTAATTAATTTATTTGAATTCGTTAAGTACAAACGGTACATTCTTAAATTAAATTAAAACTAGAAATATTTCATAAATTGATACATACATAAATCTTATACCTACGAGTATATTATAAATATTGGAAAAAAAATCTATTTTTAAAACAGTGAGATTTAACATTATCATTTGTGGAATTTAATATGGCATAGTTCTTATTAAATATATTGATCAAGAGATTGAGAGGGCTATTGGCGCCGTAGTTGGATCTACTGAAAATGTTACACAGAGGCAATTGCCTTCTTAAACTGGAACGACTAAAATTAAAATTAATACGAAAAAGGACTTATGGGGCTGTAATTGATCCATTAATTAACCGCACAATGAAACAGAATTGTAGGTACTCACGATGACTTAAAAGGGATGGAAGTTTTATTAGTTGAAGTCTTTGAGAGTAAGGTGGCAAAACGATTCTATCTGACCATGGAAGAAAACACAAACAAAATCTCAAAAATCTTTTTTGAATACTCTCTATTCTGTTGATATGTACAGCGTAGTAAGGGGCCCATACGATGCACCCATATTCCAGAATTGATCTCACAAAAGAGACATAAAGAGTCTTTAGGACATAAGGATCACGAAATTCGCGAGCAAACCTTTTAATGAAACCAAGTGTCATGTTAGCTTTTTTGATTATGTAATTGTAGTGATCAGTAAAGGTAAGTTTTGAGTCTAACACTACTCCAAGGTCCGTAAAGCTTGACAAGTTACACAAGAGTGACGTATTTAACATATAATTATAAGAAAATACAGTATGTTTGCGTGTAAAACACATGGTTTTACACTTGTCGATATTTAAAAACAGAATATTTGTATTGCACCAGTTCCAAAATCTATTAAGATCGTCTTGAAGAAGTTCGCTCGCTCTATAGTGTACGAAAATTTACCCTTTTTCTTCATATTTGGTATGCCGTTCATAACGTGTGGCACGTCCCACTCCCTGAGGTGTTCCTTGAACGTTTAGTCCAGGTAAACTTTTCGAAAACAAAAGCAATTTTCACCCCCGTGGATTTTGAATTCGAACCATTGCACCTACTATCATTAAATTACATCGACTTTTCATTCTTAAATTTCAGTCTTTGATTCTCAGTTACTAGGAATTTGTACTATAAAATAAATAAATCTATGATAACTATATAAATCAAATAAATAAATAAATAAAATAAAATAAACTCTGTGACATATATAAATATATAATAAAACAAGTATAAATATATAAATAACAAATAACATCTAGGGTAAAATAAATAAATATAGCTCTGTAAAAAAAAAATAAATAAGTATATAAAAAAAATCTATAAATAAATAAATAAAATCTATGAATCAATAAATACAACTACTTATAACTACTTTATATAATCCTCAGGACACATATACATACATAAATATCACAGATTAGGTATCGTAAACGTGCTTGAAGGCGTCATTATGAATGGATGTCTTTGGCATGATACCTTCCTACCTTTTCACCATTTAAATTTCCCAATTCATAAAGAGAATTACCCACTGTCTTAAGGACGATTGATTTAATGAATTTTGGTGCTAGTTTTGCATTGTATTTGTCTATTAGGTTACTCTTTTTGAAGTTTCTTCTATACACTATCTGTCCCACTTTGTACGATATTTCTCTAGATCTTAAATAATATATTTTTGTAGGCCTCTGATGTGCAAGATTTAGATTTTGAAAGATCTTCTTTCTTAACAAAGCCTGTTTATCTGCTTTGTCTAAAATTTCAATATTGGTGTCCTTGATCATGTCAAGTCTTCTTTGCAGGTTATATGTTTCACCATTTTGAACCATTTGAGACCGGAATACAGCATAGTATGGCTCGAACTTACTTGCATCACGTAACACACTACGCAGTGAGAAGGCTGTGTTGCTCACGTGTAAGTCCCAATTACGTTGGTCATGGTCGACATAGGAACGAATTTTCGCAAGTATGGACCGATTTACTCGTTGCGAAGCATTTGCTTGGGGGGAGTAAAATGCTGTTCGTATGTGTTTAACACCGTATCTTTTTAGGAAGCTGGAAAACAATTCTGAGACGAATTGTTTTCCGTTATCAGAATGGATATATTCGGGTACACCAAGAGTGTGGAAAACATTTTCTTTAAGGTATTTTACTACCTCAGCTGCTGTTGCTCTTCGCAAGGGTATAAGAAAGACGAATTTACTAAAATGGTCTAAAGCTATTCAAACATGTGTCTTTCCAGTTTTCGTTCGTGGGTAAGGTCCTAAAAAGTCAATGTAGAGTCGTTGGAATGGTCGTTCTGTTATCGTCTGTTGTCCCATGGGTGGTCTAGAAATTGAGTTCGTCGATTTATTGCACTTACATATATCACAGTTATTTACATAGTCTTGTACTTCGGTGGTCATATTGGGCCAGTAATACCTCTGACGAAGTTTGGCCAGAGTTTTGTGTATCCCTCCATTACTTGCGGAAAACGAATCATTGCCAAAAGACTCCTACACAACTCCTTCGGTACCCAGAGCTTTCAGGCTTTGTCTCCAATAGGGTCTCCAGTCCGTCTGTCAGTGCGTTTATAGACGAAGCCGTCGGAAATGCAAACGTCTGGAAGTCTGTTTTGGTTTTTGTCGATTGTCTTCTTCAACTCAACATACTCTTCTGATGCAAAGTATGGGGAACTGAAGTCAACTTCTGGCATTTCAGTCGTGAGCGCATCCATATGAACACTTGAGAGAGTATCCGGGACTACATTTAAGATTCCTTTCCTATGCTCTATTGAAAAATCAAAACCTTGCAGTTTGAAACTCCAACGGGCTAATCGACCACTCAAGTCCTTTTGTGTCATCAGCCATTTAAGGCCAGCGTGGTCGGTTATGATAGTAAAAGGCAACCCTTTAATGTAGGCTCGGAACTTCTTAACTGACAAAACGGCCGCATAGCACTCAAGTTCCGTCACACTATAATTCCTTTGTGCGGGATTAAGTTTCTGGGACATGAATGCTATGGGTCGTTCGTTTTTCTCTTCTTCCATTTGGAAAAAAACACTCCCCACGCCAGTAGATGAAGCGTCACATTTGGAATAAAGCGCCTATACCATGCCGTCATTCCCAGGAACCGACGGAGTTGTTTAGGGGTTTTTGGAACTGGAAAATCTTTCACCGCAGAAACCTTCTCTGGATCCGTTCTCAAACATCCATCACCGACGAAATAGCCCAAGTACTTAATCTCCTTGAAACAAATTTTGCTCTTCTCCATGCTTATCGTCAGACCCGCTTCCCGCAAACATCTCGCTACCTCTTTGAGAACGCTTATGTGGTTGTTAAAATCTGGAGAGCAAATCAAGACATCGTCAAGATAGACAAAGACATTCTCTCTCAAACGAGCGGGAATGACTTTGTCCATCAACTTACTCATTTTCTGGGCACGTTGCATAGCCCAAACGGCATAACCGTGAACTGATACAACGGTCACCCAGGGACTGTGAAAGCTGTCTTCTCTCTTGATTTGAGCTCCAGAGGAATCTGCCAAAAAGCGTCCATTAAATCGATACTCGAGATGAACTGCGTATCACGAAGTCGACTCAAAATCCCTTCGATATGAGGAAGAGGATACGCAAATTTTTTCGTTGCTGCGTTCACCTTCCGTGAGTCCAAGCAGAGTCTGTTCTTGCCTGGCTTCTGCACCAACACAACTGGGGAGCTAAAGGCACTATTGCTCTCTTCGATCACACCGAGTTCAAGCATGCGATCCAGTTCGGCGTACATCAGTTTTTGAACCACAGCGCACAGGTGAGATTGGGTAATGTCGTTGTTTGATGGGAATGGTTTCGTCTTCCATCTCTATGACATGCGTCTTACCCAATCCCAAAACAGCGAACGAAGGAAACTGTTGCTTGACCCGTTCAAGTTCCTCAGATTGTGAAGGTGAAAGTTTGCGCATAGGATCAGCCTCCTGATCTTCCGCCGATGATGGAATGTCGAGAGCGCATATTATGTTGGGAGCAACCTTGAAGGTTCTCCAAAAATCTACCCTTAGATAGAGCTGCTGCTGTAAGCTTGAGACTACATACAGCTCTATCTCTTGGGTTTTACCACCCCATGAGACTTTGGTCAATAATCGTCCGTTGATCTGTTGATGTTTTCCGTCTGCTGTCCGTATATCTACTGACATTGTTTTTATTTGGATGTTGTGGTTTTGAACAAATTGCACTGATAAAATTGACGACTCTATCTTATGTTTTCTTCTCCTATATATTGCACATTTTTCCCTCAATTTAGCTATTTTTTTTTAAATTCCTGTTGTTTTTCCCCTTACTATAACTAATCTCCTCGTTAAAAATTCTCTTTCTCGCCTCTTCATACTCCCTCATACGTTGGTGGAGGCTCTTATATTGCAAATCTTTTCTTTGGGAGTAATTTACAGTCTTTTTCTCTCTTTTTCAATTTTTTTTTTGTTTTCCGGGGGTGGAATTGTCATTGGTACAGTGCACATCGGGACACTGTTGACCTTCAGGTTTCTCTGGCAGGTAGCACACTTAAAAGACAAGTTTCCTTGTCCGCAACTGAAACACGTTAGAGCGTGAAACGTTGAGGGACACGAAGCTGCTTGTCATCGGTTCGTTGTCTCTTGTACGTTTTGTCTTCTTGTCTCGTTCGTTATTTGTATAAGTAGGATGTCGTTTGTCTATCCTGTTATGAGTTTGTGGTTTGTCCGTGCGTTTACCATCTGAAATGGGAGAGAAGTAGCGCTGCTTCTTTGTGATCCCAGATCTTCTAGCTCACTAACCTGCTTTCTGGATTTCCAATCTCTTGTTGCTAAGTGTTTTTCAGCTCGTCTACATTCTTCTCTCAGCTTTTGCATGTTCTCGATCGAACATCCGAAGATTAAGGTAGCGACTCTGTCTTTGATATTCTGCCTAACTTTGGAAACAAGTTCTTTTTCACTAGGCTTAATTTTCATTTGTAGAGTAAGACCCCGGACATCCTCATAGAACTCATCGAAATTCTCGTTGGGTTGTTGCCGTCTATCCATAATTGCCCTGAAAATTTCGGTGTCTCCTTTACTATTTTGGAACTACCTTAGTAGCTCCATTTTGAGGTCGTAATAATTAAGGAATTCGTCGCCCTGATTTTCCTCAAGATACTGCCAGTGTAATTTTTCGGCAGGCCCAGTCACCAAATGGTGAAAGTTTTGCTCATTTGAGACCCCGTTCTTTGACTGCAGAGTTTCTACCCTAAAAATGAAACTTTCCACCGTCATACTTTTGGAAGTTCCATCAAATTTAATACCCCACTTGTGGATATCGATTCTCTTGTGGAGATCCGTATAGGCTGCAACCCTGTTACAGTTCGGCTGATTAGCAGAGGAAGCAGGGATGGTCTTAGGTGGGCTGACATCTGGATCAGACCAAATACTCTCTTTTTCTCGTTCTGAGACAACTTTTCTTCCTAGTTACTCCTGCTTCTCCTGCCGAGCGTACAGTGCTAGAGTGGATTTTTCCACCAATTGTAGCCTCTCGTTAATTGAATTCTGATTCACTGCTAACGATTGAATCATTTGGTGCATGGTGCTTAAATTCTTTGTTTGTTCGGCAAAAAGACTGATTGTTTTATTGTGGGTCTCGTTTTGAGCCTGAGTTATTGCCGAACCGATGATGGTTTTCAGGTTTTCCCCTCACATCAGATTGTTCCTTATCTTCACCGCTCCTATTTTGTTCATCTTGTTTTGCCTGTCTTTGATCATTGCTCGTGTTAAGAGAAAAGCGTTCCCCTTGAAGATCCCTGGTTAATCTTACTATGCAGTCCCTAGTCTCTTCTATATTTCCTCCTGTTGCGATCGCTACTAGCTCTTGGTTTTCTATACCCTGGTTAGCTATTGAAGAACTACCTAATCCCGCCCCAGGTTCAACGTTAGCGCCTCCTACTGCCCCCCATTTTCTAAGAGGTCATCGAAAGGGTTTTCTAGCAAGGTGCTATGATGCTCCTCTTCAGATGACTCGGGATCTATCGCGCTTTGGGCTTGGGCACTGGAAAGTCGCGTGACTCGACGCCTACCTGTCCCTCTCCCACGCCTTGGCAGGGTGCTCTTTTTACCTGTCCCAGTTGATTTCCCGTTCATGGTTTAAAAAAAAAATCCAATAGCAATTGAGAAGGTTATGAAAAAATAAAAATAAATAAAATGAAGAAATTCAAGAAAAATCAAAATTCAATAAAAAAATTAAAAAAATTTAAAAAAAAAATGTAATTAAAAAAAATTCAAAAGGGATCAAAATTCAAATTGAAAATCAGTTTTTTTTTTAAATTTCAAAATAATCCAAAATTAAAAAAAAACTTATGTAAAAGAAAAATCAATAAAATTTTCAAAAAAAATCGAAGAAGATAAAAATTCAAGTCAACTTCGAAAATCAATTTCAAAATTCAAAAAAAAAGGTTATGAAAATTCAAAACAAAATTTTGGTGTTCATTACCGAAAATAAAATAAAAGAAAATAAAAAAAAGGTATTCAAATTCGTAGAGTTCAAAGATTGTAATAAAAAAAATTAAAAAAAAGGTTGTAATTAATCGTTTAAAAACTACTTTTGACATTCAAAATCAATGAATAGCTCAAATTCTTGTTTTATTATATGTCTCCCACTGTCTCACCAACACAATGGTTCATTGAGTCATCAGAAGCCTTGCCGGATGTTATTGGCAAAATTTAGGCCTGCCCACCCTTTTATCAGTGATACAACCAACGCTAAGGCCTTGGCCGAATGTTTGGACTTAGCCCCAAAATCAAACCTCCAGTCGTAATCAGTTACATTTTTAGGTTAAGGTAGGTATGTGTAAGTATATGTAAGTAAAATGGATGACGTTAAATAGTAAAGTTCAGGTAAGTATAATTTAAGTGAAAGTATAGAATGTCATAATGTAATGTTATTAGTTTTGTGTAAGTAAGCATGGTATTCGTAGTGTAGTATATGTAAGGTAAAGTATGTAAAGTATCCGTCTTCTAAGTCATGGTTCAGTGGAGTTAGTCATATGTCTATGTTCTGTCCTTCTGGAGTAGAGAAAAACTGCTTCCGTCGACCGCCGCCGGCTCAGCTGAGATTCCACACACCTTTTGGATTGAACTAGGAATTCATATTTAAAAATTCAATAAATTATTACAGAATAAATCGGTTCAATTTCATTTTTATAATGCAAGGAAAAAAAACTTTAATTTATAAACGATATAGGTATAATTCATTACTATATTACTAAAATAAAAAAAAATTAAGAAAAGGAATAGATACAAATTTCAAAAAAGTTAAAAAAGGTAGATAATAAGGAATCCTTTCGATTCTCATACAATTTAATTCACAATCTTTCTTCTTTTGTTGAAAGCGATTGGGGGAAAAAAAAAAAAAATTATAAATTTAAGTGTCACTAAACTCGTGATCTAGGATGTATGTCCTTCTTCGTATGGAAGGAACCCGAAAAGAAAATAAGTCACTACAGTTTACTCAAGTGATACTAATCTTGCGATCCGGAGTGTGTGCTTCCTTTTTATATACACACAAACATACATACATACACAATAAAAATAAAAAAATGATTTTTGCATATAATTTTTAGACATTCAACTTACTACTTTTTTTTAAATCCTCGATGGGGTTTTCCTCCAGGTATTGCCGGCAGTACTCGGGATATTTATTTGATGTTTTTATTTTTCTTATTATATTTTTTTTTTTTGCAAATCACACAAAATTATTGTACAAATGAATATGTATGTCCATGATAGACACTCAAAGATACACACCATTTTCTTATTTTCTTTTCTGATTTTACTTTTCCTTATTTCACTCTATTTCTTCTCTCTCTCTTCTTCACTTTTCTCACTTGTTTATCTTTTTTTCCTTTAACAATGCTTTCAAAATTAATCTTTACGTTAAGGCTTTAAACGAAATCTCATCTGCACAAAATTATCAAAAAAAAAATCAGAATGACTAAACAGCCCGGATTAGAACACCACTTTCCAAAAGCAAAAAAAAAAAAAAAAGTGATCACTAAGTGTTCGCTGGTTTATGGACTTGGTCTCAAAGAGCACCCCGCTGCAGCAACTACCACTGACCTTCAAGTGGTTTAAGGTCACGTTTAAAAAAAAATGCAGAGGCCCGAGTTAGATACCTCGTTCCTCGTTTGGTGTTAAGGCACTCTTTGGTTAAATTCTACTTTCTCGGAACCTCTGCTTTCGAATCAACGGAGTCTCAATTTCTTCCCTGGGTTTGGGAACTTAGCCAGCGAATATGTACAATATATCTCTCTTTGTATACTAGAAGAAAATTTTGTTAACTAAACAGTCTATTTTGCTTCTCTAATTATTGTACTCCTCACCTTCTTAGCCTTGGGTTAATTTTTTCTTCAAGAAAATCGTTTGTATTACAAACTTAGATTTTCCAAAAAAATTCTGGAGAGCTAACAATTTTCCACCAAAAAAATGACGCGCACAGTGTGAAGGTAAGTTTTACTTTCATAAGAAAATCAACCTTCATACTTTGTTGCAGATGATAAAACTTTTCGTTCTCGATCATATGTGCTTCTAATATATAAAAAGTGGTCGATGCCCTGTGGCCCATATTTTGAAATTCTCCTTCACCTATTTGCAGATTCCACATAAAAAGAGCTTTCTTTCCCCATCTTCCAGCATATTTGGCTAATTAAACTTAATTTGTAACAATGTCTTGTACTTATACGTACATATTTGTATTTTTCTATTGTCTATTTCCATGTATATGTGTCCTCTCAAAAGCTCACCTCATCAGTTTAACAAACGAAACAACAAGAAAAACAACAAAAAAATAAATAAATAAACCTAACCAAAACTAACCATACCATACCATTACATTACTAAATACTTATTTCCAAATATTATTGCACCTCCCATCCCTATTGCACTTTAATCAGTTCTTTTTCCTCTTTTTTTTTATAAATCTTTATCGTAACTTTAAATGCATTCAAAGTTCAACGATATCAACACAACCTGAACGAGCATTATCTGAGCGAATTGAATTCGCCCGATAAAGCTTTCACTTTGAAGTGTCATCTTTTGACAAATGTCATTTTCCTTGTCATTTGTAAACGTTTACCTTTGTAATGATTTCAATTGTTTTGCTTGTCGATCGTGATTGTTTTATTTGTATAAAAGAAACTTATATACATGTACAGGGTGATTCACGAGCGTTGTGCCAAAAAGCTAGAGCGTGTAGGTTGAGTTGAGACAAGAAAAAAATCAATTGATATAGAGTCAATGAAACACCTTATAGTCTTGTTTAATTAAAAATTTTATTATGACGCGTTTCGACTATAATAGTCATCCTCAGATCACAATCGACTGGTTGGTTTTAACAATAAAGTAAATAAAATAAAAGCTTTTGCCTGTGACAGTTTAACTAAAACAAATTATGACAGTTCTTACATTATAATTGTTATACAAAAGAAAAAATAAAAAAGGAAAAAAGAACATACAATTTTATAGAAAGAGCTTTCAAAAAAATAGAAATAAACAAATAAATAAAATAATGAAAACAAAGATCAGCTGTGTGCTTTACAAATTTTAACCAGAGAAGAGTCAGCAAATCCACAGTTGTCGTTCAGCGCTACGTTATGTAGTTTGTTAATGTAGATTGATTCCCAAACATTTAATTGCCTGTACCCCTGCACCTCTTTAAGTAAAGTTATGTTGTCAGTCATCACTCCGTGTTGTTTTTGGTTCCTCCTTCCTCTGCCCATTGCACTATTTTCTTGTAATACATGTTTGGCGAAAGCTGTTTTTTCCGTTTTGTTTTGGATATCTAGCTGGTGGTCTCTAAATCTTTTCTTGAGAGAACGAGAGGTTTGACCTATATACACTGCTTCACACCCGCTGCAGTCTAGCTTGTAGATACCCGATTTGTCAAGTGGGTCTGTTTTTTGTTTTGTGCTTTCAAGGAAACTTTTAACCGTACGACCAGACTTGTATGCTAATTTAATGTTGTTTCGGCTGAGAACATTGGAAATTTTGTTTGTAAGAGCAGGATAATATAACATTTTTGCCCACCTAGCTGGCGAAAGTTCCGATCCCAGCTGTTCTCTATGTAACGTAATATTTTGATCTTTAAATTGTTGTTGTATTTTCTTTCTTGCTGTATTATGTATTATTTGTTCATTTAAACCATTAAGCTTTGCACAATCCAAAATGTAATTAAACTCTGCCTCGTAATCATCTTCTGTCAAAGGGGTACTTATCATTCTGTGGATCATTGAATTCATTGCAGCATATTTTTGTGAAAAGCAATGAAATGAATCATTTGTTATGTACCTTTTAGTCTGCGTAGGTTTTCTGTAAATATTGAATTTAATTAGACCATTTGTAGAACGTTCTAATAAGAGATCAAGGAAGGGTAGTTTTCTATCTTTTTCAATTTCAACCGTGAATTTTATTGAACTATACTGTGAATTTATTAATTCTAATGTTTTTTGATATTTATCTGGTGTAGAGACAGCAAAAACATCATCAACATATCGTAACCAAACACGAGGAAAAGCATTGTTATTTTTAATTTGTTCCTCAAAATGCCAGAGAAAAAGGTCTGCAATGAAAGGAGAAAGATTATTTCCCATCGCTGTTCCTTCATTTTGTTTATAAAATTCTCCATTAAAGATAAAGATGTTTTGATTCATGCATAACTCAGTCATCTCGACTAGCATGTTTACTTTGAAAGCAGGAATATTTTTATTGTTGAGCCAGTTTCTTAAGACAACTAGAGTATCAGGAATCGGAACACTAGGAAATAGAGCTGTGACATCAAAGGAAACCAAAATTTCATCTTCATTGAACATCAAGTTTTTTGTACGTTCTATCAACTCATCTCTATTATTAACTCGAAACCCTTCTATGCGACCAATTTGAGTTAGTTCGTTATGTATCCATCGCGATAGTTTTTGAGTTGGTGAATGTAAGTTGGAAACAATAGGTCTCATCTTATCTCCTGTCTTGTGTATTTTTGGAAGCCCATATAGTTTTGGGACTTGTGGATTGGAATTCTTAAGATTTCTTCTCCAAAACTTATCAGTAAAATGTCCCTCATACTTTTTAAGACACTCGTCTACTTCAGCTATCATCTTAGGGAGCGGGTTCTTAGAAAGTTTAGTATAAGTTGCATCTTGCAACAACAAATCAATTCTTCTTATGTATTCACCTTTGTCAAGAATAACAATTGAATTACCTTTGTCCGCTTTAAGAACATAGCAGTTTTTGTTTGCAATAGTCTTAAGAGTTGAGTTAACTTTGCGAATATCTTTGTTAGATTTTTGTGGAGCTCTGCTTTCTTTTGAAATAATGTCCTTTATCTCACATCTAACTTTTGATTTTGAATCTTCAGGTAAGTGACCAATCCCAATTTCAACATCAGCCACTATTTCATCTATAGGGATTATATTAGATTGAACAGCAAAATTCAACCCTTTGTTTAGTGTAGACATTTCATCAGGACTAAACGACTCATTCGTACTTAAATTAATAACAAAATCATCAATGTACATTGGTTTTCTGGCAGATTGTTTATCATTTTTCCTTTGGGCTAATAGAATTTTGAGTTTTTCCTTTAAGCGTTGTTTTTTGTTTTTATATTCTACATTAATATCTTCAAAAAGTTCACGTTCAAATATAAGCCAATCATCTTTACCATACAATTCTTTTGTTAATTTTAAGTGTAAGATGTAGAGTTTACATTCAATTGAAGATCGTTTTGCGTAAAGAAATTCCATTTCACATTTCAACCATTTTTTCTTTCCACTTAAAACTGCATTATTCGCTCTTTGAATGTCTACACTAAACAAAGGGTTGAATTTTGCTGTTCAATCTAATATAATCCCTATAGATGAAATAGTGGCTGATGTTGAAATTGGGATTGGTCACTTACCTGAAGATTCAAAATCAAAAGTTAGATGTGAGATAAAGGACATTATTTCAAAAGAAAGCAGAGCTCCACAAAAATCTAACAAAGATATTCGCAAAGTTAACTCAACTCTTAAGACTATTGCAAACAAAAACTGCTATGTTCTTAAAGCGGACAAAGGTAATTCAATTGTTATTCTTGACAAAGGTGAATACATAAGAAGAATTGATTTGTTGTTGCAAGATGCAACTTATACTAAACTTTCTAAGAACCCGCTCCCTAAGATGATAGCTGAAGTAGACGAGTGTCTTAAAAAGTATGAGGGACATTTTACTGATAAGTTTTGGAGAAGAAATCTTAAGAATTCCAATCCACAAGTCCCAAAACTATATGGGCTTCCAAAAATACACAAGACAGGAGATAAGATGAGACCTATTGTTTCCAACTTACATTCACCAACTCAAAAACTATCGCGATGGATACATAACGAACTAACTCAAATTGGTCGCATAGAAGGGTTTCGAGTTAATAATAGAGATGAGTTGATAGAACGTACAAAAAACTTGATGTTCAATGAAGATGAAATTTTGGTTTCCTTTGATGTCACAGCTCTATTTCCTAGTGTTCCGATTCCTGATACTCTAGTTGTCTTAAGAAACTGGCTCAACAATAAAAATATTCCTGCTTTCAAAGTAAACATGCTAGTCGAGATGACTGAGTTATGCATGAATCAAAACATCTTTATCTTTAATGGAGAATTTTATAAACAAAATGAAGGAACAGCGATGGGAAATAATCTTTCTCCTTTCATTGCAGACCTTTTTCTCTGGCATTTTGAGGAACAAATTAAAAATAACAATGCTTTTCCTCGTGTTTGGTTACGATATGTTGATGATGTTTTTGCTGTCTCTACACCAGATAAATATCAAAAAACATTAGAATTAATAAATTCACAGTATAGTTCAATAAAATTCACGGTTGAAATTGAAAAAGATAGAAAACTACCCTTCCTTGATCTCTTATTAGAACGTTCTACAAATGGTCTAATTAAATTCAATATTTACAGAAAACCTACGCAGACTAAAAGGTACATAACAAATGATTCATTTCATTGCTTTTCACAAAAATATGCTGCAATGAATTCAATGATCCACAGAATGATAAGTACCCCTTTGACAGAAGATGATTACGAGGCAGAGTTTAATTACATTTTGGATTGTGCAAAGCTTAATGGTTTAAATGAACAAATAATACATAATACAGCAAGAAAGAAAATACAACAACAATTTAAAGATCAAAATATTACGTTACATAGAGAACAGCTGGGATCGGAACTTTCGCCAGCTAGGTGGGCAAAAATGTTATATTATCCTGCTCTTACAAACAAAATTTCCAATGTTCTCAGCCGAAACAACATTAAATTAGCATACAAGTCTGGTCGTACGGTTAAAAGTTTCCTTGAAAGCACAAAACAAAAAACAGACCCACTTGACAAATCGGGTATCTACAAGCTAGACTGCAGCGGGTGTGAAGCAGTGTATATAGGTCAAACCTCTCGTTCTCTCAAGAAAAGATTTAGAGACCACCAGCTAGATATCCAAAACAAAACGGAAAAAACAGCTTTCGCCAAACATGTATTACAAGAAAATAGTGCAATGGGCAGAGGAAGGAGGAACCAAAAACAACACGGAGTGATGACTGACAACATAACTTTACATAAAGAGGTGCAGGGGTACAGGCAATTAAATGTTTGGGAATCAATCTACATTAACAAACTACATAACGTAGCGCTGAACGACAACTGTGGATTTGCTGACTCTTCTCTGGTTAAAATTTGTAAAGCACACAGCTGATCTTTGTTTTCATTATTTTATTTATTTGTTTATTTCTATTTTTTTGAAAGCTCTTTCTATAAAATTGTATGTTCTTTTTTCCTTTTTTATTTTTTCTTTTGTATAACAATTATAATGTAAGAACTGTCATAATTTGTTTTAGTTAAACTGTCACAGGCAAAAGCTTTTATTTTATTTACTTTATTGTTAAAACCAACCAGTCGATTGTGATCTGAGGATGACTATTATAGTCGAAACGCGTCATAATAAAATTTTTAATTAAACAAGACTATAAGGTGTTTCATTGACTCTATATCAATTGAATTTGAGTCTTGTTGGCTGAACTTCTTTTAATTTTAATTAAGAAAAAAATCGTATGGGAGGGGGGGTCTATTCCCCCCCGTTTAGCCGGGAGGGGCAATTTTCTGAAAAATTGACTTATTTTGTAAAGAAGTAGGTTCGGTTAATTTTCAATACCTTGGCAACAAAAAGTCGTAGAGCCATATGGTTTCCAGTGTTGGTTTAAAGATTAATGGGAGCATTGAATTCTGAGAACAAAAATTATACTTAATAACGTAAAATTTTGAAAAAATTAGTTTAAAAATTATTTTTTCAAATTTTTTTTCAAAATTTTGAGTTTGAAAATTTATATTTCTTAAACTGTTCGTTAAAAAAATTTTATTTAAAAACAGGATGAAAGAAAAAGTTTTTGGCTTTCCAAAAAGATATAACGCGGTGTTGTAAACGTAGCCGTTGATTTTTAATAATTTTTTTTACAAAATAAGTCAACTTTTCAGAAAATTGCCCCTCCCGGCTAAACGGGGGGGAATAGACCCCCCCTCACATACGATTTTTTCTTGTCTCTACTCAACCTTCGTGCTCTAGCTTTTTGGGAGGGGGGGGTCTATTCCCCCCCCCCCCCCCCCGTTTAGCCGGAAGAGCAATTTTCTGAAAAATTGACTTATTTTGTAAAAAAAAATATTAAAAATCAACGGCTTCGTCTACAACACCGTGTTATACCTTTTTGAAAAGCCAAAAACTTCTTCTTTCATTTTGTTTTTAAATTAAATTGTTTTAACGAATAGTTTAAAAAATATAAGTTTTCAAACTCAAAATTTTGAAAAAAAAATTTGAAAAAATTATTTAAAAACTAATTTTTTTCAAAATTTTACGTAATTAAGTTCAATTTTTTTTCTCAGAATTCAATGATTCTATTAATCTGTAATCCAACACTGAAAACCGTATGGCTCTATGACTTTTTTTGCCAAGGTATTCAAAAATAACCGAACCTACTTCTTCACAAAAACAACAAAATCTAGCCTTACGGGATGGCACAAGTGATCTTCAGACAATTTTTTTCGTGTTTTTGTGAAGAAGTAGGTTCGGTTATTTTTGAATACATTGGCAAAAAAAAGTCATAGCCATACAGTTTTCAGTGTTGGATTAAAGACTATTGGTAGCGTTGAATTCTGAGAACAAAAATTATACTTAATTACGTAAAATTTTGAAAAAAATTAGTTTTAAAATTATTTTTTCAAATTTTTTTTCAAAATTTTGAGTTTGAAAATTTATGTTTTTTAAACTATTAAAATTTAATTTAAAAACGAAATGAAAAAAAAGTTTTTGGCTTTGCAAAAAGGTATAACACGGTGTTGCAAACGATGCCGTTGGTTTTTAATATTTTTTTTTACAAAATAAGTAAATTTTTCAGAAAATTGCCCCTCCCGGCTAAACGGAGGGGAATAGACCCCCCTCCCACACGATTTTTTTCTTGTCTCTACTTAACCAACACGCTCTAGCTTTTTGGCACAACGCTCGTGAATCACCCTGTATAGAGAAAATAGATAAAAAATGTTTAATGAAGAAATCTTAATATATGACCATAACAAAAAACTTATATTATGTACTATAAAAACAGCATCGGACATCTATACCACAGAGGTAAACAAAAGGCGTGTAAGTACATATAAAATCATTAATTTATTAAATAAAATTTCCTTGTTCGTTTTGTTTTTTTTTTCAGTGTTATCTAAAGGATATTCTCGCGAAGGCATTATGATTATATTTTCCACTGGGCCATGTCCCCTTCACTTTCATCCATAAGGCATTTCAGGGAAACAAACCCCAGTGACACTTTATAAGCAAATTATTACTAATACATTTTTACTTGCGATTATAGGTACTATAAGGCAAGTTATGCATTCGTCGAAAAAAAAAGTTTTGGATAACAATCAAACATGCCATTACGATGATAGCGAAGACGAAAAAAGATGGTCTAAAAATTCTGTCCGTCTGTATGTCTGTCTGTCTGTCTGTCTGTATGTATAGAGACCTACAGCCCAAACGGGTGGTCCGAATTGCTTCAAACTTGGTATATAGAGTTTTTAGGTATTGTACAGAGGGGAAATTATAATTTTTTTTTTAACTCAAAAAATAACGGTACCTGCCATATAACCGTTACGTTAAAGCTTATTTTTCTCAAAAATGGCTCTAAGGATTTCGATTTAAAAAAATCAGTGTTGCTTTTTAGGTACGACCAGTCATATGGCTGAAAAAAAGTTTAAAAAAATGGCTAAAAACGGTACTTTCCATAGGACCGTTTTTTTTGTTTTCGACTATCTCGAAAACTACTCAACCGATTCTTTCGAAATTTCACACATACATAGTTGTAGGTAGCTCAATTACTGGTACTGCATACCAATATTTTTGAAAAATATTTTTTTGTATTCTTAAAAGCATTTTTAAGAAAAAAAATTAAAAAGTTAATATTTTGAAAACTGCTTATTAAATTTTTTTCTTAAAATTATAAATAAATGTATTTGCTAAATACCTATGAAATGGCGTTTTTTAATTTTTTTTGAAGATTTTTTTCAAAAAGTTTTTCAAAAAAAAACATTTTTCTCAAAAACCGCTCCACAGATTTTTAAAAATGTATTCTCATAAATTTAAATTTATCCAAGAAATAAAATGTCGCACTTTTTTCCATTAGTTTTGGGTAGTAAATTTTATTCTTAATACCATTAAATGTCTCTTGTATAATACCTGAGTGCATGCTTTCCTTAACATGATAAAGTGAAATTTAACTGCTTCTGTTTCTAATTTTATATCTTGTGCTCGGTACAAACATTTAATAAACTTTATCTGATTATTGTTTGAGAATAATTCCCTTAATTTTTCCTGTACTTCATTATACTTACTATCGTTTAACTCTGAATATATACCCATAAGTCCTTTTTTTATGAATCTTCTAAATATATCACCTAAATTATCAAAGTCGTAATCTGCAATGTAATTAATAGGAATGTGGTCTAACAATTCTTCTTCTGCGGAATGTATGGGAGCCAAAGTTGTGTTATTTTCATCATTTTCATCTTCTTCTAGATTTAATAGTAATCCTATTTCTGAAACATCGTCTTCATAAATTGTTTAAAAGTTGTTACACATACTTTGGTTTTCTCCTTCAGACTTAACGTCTTCAATAATTTCAATTCTACTAAGAAAATTGCTTATTTATTATCCTTTCCCTTTAAATACTCTATCTCAAAATTATATTCTCCTAGCTTTAAAATCCACCTTTGATGTTTAGGAGACATATCTTTACCTTTATATTTGGAATGTAAATATTTAATTGGTTGGTGGTCAGTATAAATTTTGAATTTATTACCATACAAGTATGGTCGAAAATATCCTGTTGACCACATTATTGCTAAAAATTCCTTATCTCTTGCAGAGTAGTTGATTTCATGCTTATTGAGAGTTCTAGAAGCAAAGCACACTGGGTGCCCTTCCTGTGACAGAACTGCTCCTAACGCATATTTCGATGCGTCTGTTGTTAGTTGAAATTGTTTTTTTTAGATCAGGAAATCTTAGAAAAGGATGAGAACAAATAAGACTTTTTAGATTCTCAAAAGCTGCTATGTAATTTGGTTCTGTAGTTCTTAGTTTATTATCTTTCTTTAAATTCTTTGTCATAGGCTGCGCAATTTTTGCGTAGTCCTTTATGAATTTTCTATAAAATCCACTAAGACCTTAAAAACTTTTTATTTGTTTTTGGGTTTGAGGTAATTTTAAGTTTTCAATTACTTTAATCTTATTAGGATTTGGCTTAAATCCATCTTCCGTAAGAACATGACCTAAGAAATGCGTTTTTTTTTCATGAAACTACAGTTATCTATTTGAATTTTTAGTTCCGTAGTTTCTAAAACTTTAAATATTGCTGTAATTGCTCGAATGTGTTCCTCAAGTGAAGTGCTGAAGATAAGTATATTGTCTAGATATACTACACATGAAATTTTTATTAATTCTCTTAGAATTTCATTCATTAGCCTATCTAATGTCGCTGGGGCATTCTTCCACCGGAATGGCATTCTAACAAACTCATATAAACCCTGGGGAGTTACAAAGGCTGTCTTGTGTATATCTTCCTCTTTAACTAATATTTGAGAATAGCCTTTAGCTAAATCAATTGTTGTTAAATAATTTGACCTTCCCATCTTGTCTAATATGGCGTCCATATTAGGAAGTGGATGTTTGTCATCTACTGTAATTTCATTTAATTTTCTATAGTCTGTAGTTTGGATTCCTGAATTATCGTTCTTTTTCGGAACGACTATTAAAGGACTCGAATATTTTGATCTACTTTTTCGGATTATCTCTTGCTCTTCCATTTCAGCTATCTGTGTTCTTTACCTATAAAATTTTGCGTTAACCTGGCCATCTATTATTGTTTTAATCTCATGTTTTATTATTAGGGTAGGCTGAATGTCCATTATTATTTGAGCCATAGCGTAAGCGATACAGTTATTGACACTCTTAAGGAATTTTTCAGTTCACACAGCTGGCAAATATATTTGGTATGGATATTTTCACATATGTTAGGGAGAAGACAAATGAAAGCCACGGCACTCAGTTTAAGACTAAATTTATTTACTTCACTTATGAACTATGGTACATATGAAACAAAAGAGACGCGTTAATACATAATAATGATTACAGTGTCTGATACAAGTATTCATACATATCACTCCTCTCCACTTAGATTAAAGTTATAATCGATATTAGTATGAAAACAAATTAAGCATCTTATTATAAAAGTAATTAATTCCATAATGTTAATATTTGCATATAATAAGGCAAGACATTTTCGTAATTCAATTTACAATTCAGTACATTTTTGTTCGAATAAAATTATAATGTTAAAACATTTATATTATTTATTGTTTATAATTAACAATATAATTTCTTCATCGTTTAGACCTACTTAATGAATCTTTGTCATTACCAAAAACATACCTTTTTCGTTTTACAGTATTTCTCTTGATTGGACTAGTTGGCTTGTTATGATTCCCTAAAACATTGGTAGCACAGCTCACAGTCTTTAAACAACTTCTTTTCAACTGTGAAATATGAGCAGTGCGTTTCAAACCATCAATGTTTATGAGATACATAACATTGCCCACTTTGTCTTCTATGATTCCAGGAATCCATTTACAATCAAAGGATTTGTTTTTTGATTTATATAATATTCTATCCCCTTTTTTTAAATAACAATTAAATTGGCTTGCAGTTCGAAATGGAAGTTTCTGACTCCTCCGACATTTAATTTTTACACCGTTCCGATCAATGTTTTCTTCAATTTTGCTTTCTCGCGATTCGGATTTATAAAATCAATCAATGTTCTCGGCCTACAATTGAATATGATTTCATTTGGTGATTTTTTTAAATTTGCTAAAGGTGTTGATCGGTACTTTAACAAAAACTTATCTACAAGCGTTTGAGTTGGAATTGTTTCATTATTAGAATCCGACAACATCTTTTTTAGACCAGTTTTTACTGTCTGAACTGCCCTCTCGGCTGCCCCATTGGATTGTGAGTGATACGGCGGACTTTTCATGCACTTTATATCATTAGATTTGCAAAACTGTTGGAAATCTTCAGAATTAAAAGCAGGTCCGTTGTCAGAAACTAGAACTATCGGTAACCCAAAATACGAGAAAATCGTTCTCAAAGTAGACGCAACATTTTTATACTTAGTGTTTCTCATAAGTTTAACATCCATCCATTTACTATAACTGTCTACTACTACCAAATAGTGATTATTTTTGAAATAAAAAAAATCAATGTGAATCCTTTCAAAAAATTCCAAGGCTTCAGGCCAGGGCTTATGAAAATTCGAAACAGGATGGTTTTGAGAAGCAACACAAACTTCGCAATCGCGCACATAAGATTCTACATCAGTGTCTATTCCTGGCCAGCAAAAATATGAGCGTGCAAGAATTTTCATACGGACAATGCTAATGTGACCATCGTGCAGAATTCTTAAAACTCTTTCTTGCAACACTTTGGGGATAACTAAACGGTTACCATTGAAAATACAATTATCTTCCAAGTCTAAATCACTCCTTTTATGATAATATTTTAAGAATTGTTCATTTACTGTACTAGGCCATCCACTTTTCACCATATTCAGAACGTTTCTTAGCACCCAATCTTGACTTGTTTCAAACTCTACATCTTTAATATTGATATCCGGGTATGTATTTTCTTTTAAAGACCTAATAGCGTCATTTTCAAAACCATTCGATGCCGGTAAAGGCACTCTCGACAAGGCATCGGCGTTTGTCATCTGTGATGCTTTTTTGTACACAATATTGTACTGATACATTCCTAAGAACGCGCTTGGCAAAATAAAGTGGCATATCATCGGCCTATCAGAAGTTAGAAGATATGGGAATGAAATAATCGAATATGAGGAAGGAAACGTATTTGCATACATTGGAGAAACACAAGGATTATATGAAGTTGGTTTCCTAATTAAATCTTCCATAAAAAAATACATAAACGAAATAAAAACTTTTAACGAACGAATAATTGGTTTGCAGATTATAAAAGAAAATCATAAACTATCAATTATTCAAGCATACGCCCCAACGGAAAATGCCACAGACTACATCATCGAACAATTTTACACTTCTCTAAAAGAAGCAACAAATCACTTCAAGAATGAAAACGTTCTAATCATTGGAGACTTTAATTGTAAAATTGGAATGCCTACTACAGGAGAAGAAACAATTTTGGGTCCTTTCGGATATGGATGTAGGAATACAAGAGGTGAACGATTAATTCAATTTTTATGGGAAAATCGACTTACAGCTGCCAACACAATGTTTAAAAAGAAAGACAACAGAAAGTGGACGTGGAAATCTCCCAATAGCTTGATAAAAAACGAAATCGATTATATTCTTACGAATAACCGCAACATCATAAACAATCTAGAAGTTCTAAATAAATTTGAGTTTGATTCAGATCACAGAATGGTAAGGGCAAATGTAAGAATCAATCACTCGACTAAGAAACATCCGAAAAGTAAAAATACACCTCTAGAAATCATCCCATCAGAAATGAGCATTAATGAGTTTAACAGAAAATTAAATAAATCTTCAATTTTAACTTATTCCGAAAATATCTCATCTTCAAATCTGCAATATACGTACGACTTCATATCAGATAAAATAATCGAATTTGCATCTAAAACTATAAATAAACAGAAAAATTATAAAGCTGAAAAAATTAAAGATACAACAAAATTACTGATAGCACAAAGAGAGGAACTGCGAATAAAGGAAAATATCAGCCCCAACGAAAATCTTGAGCTTAAACGACTACGCAAAGAATGCAAATCACACATAAAAAATGACTTGGAAGAATTTAATAAAAATCTGATCAAACAAACATTTGAAAACACAGGATCTATCAAAAAAATAAAGAAAATGTTGGAACCAAACAAAAAATGGATAAATCATTTAAACGATAACAAAAGTACGATAACTCTAAGAGGAAAAATAAATGCAGTTGCAACTAACTTCTACAAAGAATTGTACAAATCCACTTCAAACACAAATAATAGTTCTGTGCTAACCAATTTAAATAACACTCAAAATGTCCCTGACTTTGAAGATAAGGAAATAGAGATAACTCTAAGAGAACTAAAAAACAATAAGAGTTTTGGAAACGACGCTATTCAAAATGAAATGCTCAAACTTGCAACACCAACAATATCAAAAACATTGCGAAACATCTTCAACGCCATTTTACAATATGAAATCTTGCCTTATCAATGGTTTAAGACAGAAATTATATTACTACACAAAAAAGGAAATAAGAACGACATTAACAACTATCGTCCCATAAGTACAGGGTGCGCCAGAGAAACTTACTTATTTGAAAAAATTCCCGCGCGGTGAGTTGGGCGGGTAGAGGGGCAAGAGGGGGCGCATCTGGAGGGGGAAGTTCCCAAGTTTGTTTCTCCCTCCAGTCAGTTGCCATCATGCTCTGGTCTAGAGAGCAGCGGGCCTTCGCAGTTGAGAGCTTCTTTTCTAACGGTCGCTCACTTGTTGCTACGCAACGTGCCTTCCGCGCTCGCTTTGAAATTTTTTCTTCCAAGACTCGAAGAAATGAACGTTAGGAACGTGTGGTTTCAGCAAGATGGAGCCACAGCACACACAGCACGAGACTGAATGAATTTGTTGGGACAACATTTCCCCGACCGCCTCATCTCTCTCAGAGGCGATCTCCAATGGCCGGCACGCTCTCCAGATTTGACTCCATGCGATTTCTTTTTATGGGGTTATTTGAAATCTCAAGAACAACATTCGCGACGCCATTGCCAACATACCGATTGATATGCTGCGAAGAGTGGATACGAATATCAAAAATCGACTTCATCAGTGTATGCGCAATGGGGGTCGCCATTTATCCGATGTCATTTTTAAGACTGCATAAAAAAAAATTGGGATATTGTATTCTCAATTGAAAAAAAATTTAAAACAATAACTGAAGTACTTTTTTTTTATTGACCTTTCAAATAAGTAAGTTTCTCTGGCGCACCCTGTATAATGTCTACGATCTATAAAGTGTTCTCAAAATTTATATGTCATCGAATAAAAATGACACTAGATCAGAACCAACCAAGAGAACAAGCTGGATTTCGACCAGGCTTCTCCACATCGGACCACCTTCAAAGCATCAATCAACTCATCGAAAAATGTCAAGAATACCAAATCAAAATCTATCTATGTTTTATAGATTTTACAAAAGCCTTTGATACGATAGATCATCAAAATATATGGGAAGCTCTTATAAATCAAGGAGTTAATACTTAATATATTAGAATCCTGAGAAAACTATACCAGCAATCAACGGCAAGAGTGAAGACCGAAACTACAGGAATGGATTTTAAAATAGAACGTGGAGTACGACAAGGTGACCCCATCTCACCCATGTTATTCGCTGCTGTTCTGGAAGAGATTTTTCGATCCTTAGCATGGAATAACTGTGGAATTACGATAAATGGTGAAAAGCTAAACAATTTACGTTTTGCTGACGATATTGTACTTATTAGTAATTCAAACTCGGAACTTAAGAAAATGATAACAGATCTAAATGAAGCATGCTGTAAAGTGGGGCTAAATATAAATTTGAATAAAACCAAAATGATGAGCAACTCCACAGAAATTCCGATTCAATTAAATGGACAACTGATTGAGTACGTTGAAGATTTTACCTATCTAGGACAAATAATAACATTCACAAATAAAGAAGAAAAAAACATACAACAACGAATAACCAACGGCTGGAAACAATTTTGGAACGTTCATGACATCCTAGTTGCAGACCCAACTCCAAGAACTGTTAAATATTTAATGGACACTGCCGTTCTACCAGTTCTTATTTATGGTTCACAGACATGGAGCAATAATAAAAACAACATGGATAGACTGTCGATTTCTCAAAGAGCAATGGAAAGATCCATTCTAAAAATCAACCGAAGAGATCACATATCAAATGAATCGATAAGGCGAATAACCAATATAGAAGATGCAGTTGTAAAAGCCAGAAAAACAAAACGGGAATGGGCAGGACACATTGCAAGACTAGAAGATGGCCGTTGGACAAAACGCTTAACGGAATGGATTCCTACAGACAGGAAGAGAAAAGCAGGGAGACAACGGAAAAGATGGAGAGACAACATAGATCAATTCATAGACCAATGGCCACAAAGGGCTGCTGATAGAGACCAATGGAAGAATCTGGGGGAGGCTTTTGCCCATTCAACTTCCTAAATTTTTGTTTTGTTTATTTATCTAGATACTTTTTAATCTTATATCATTAATATTAAAATTCTAATTTGTTAAAAAAGATATTTAAATGTAAAAAAAAAAAAAAAAAAAAAAAAAAAATTGTATAATATGTAAGGGTTTTACGAGCTAAATATAATAATATAATAACAATTCCTAACAAAACTCCCCACCTATGTATCCTAACAGCAGCAACAGCAGGTGACGATTTTTTAGAATTAAATATATCCCTTAGGGGTTGATGGTCCGAATAAATTTTAAATGGCTTACCATAAATATATTTGTGGAATTTCTTCACTGAAAAAATTATTGCCAAGGCTTCCCTATGAAGTTGAGAATAATTTTTCTCCGCCTTGCTCAACGAACTTGAAGCGAATAATACTGGACGTTCTACGCCGTCTATGATATGCGAAAGTACACCTGCCACACCGTATGGACTCGCATCGCAATGCAACACAATTTCTTTATTCGGATCATAATAGGCTAAAACGTTATGTGACATAATAAGTTGCTTGCTTCTACTAAAAACTTTTTCACATACCTCTGACCATTCAAAACGTACGTCTTTCTTTGTGAGCCTATAAAGCTCATGTAGCTCCGCTGATAAATTCGGTATAAACCTCGAATAGTAATTTAAAAGCCCTAAATAGGCTTTTAACTGCGTTACATCTTTTGGAGCTGGGGCACTCTGCATGGCTTCCTTATTCTTATTGCTTGGCTTAATACCATCTGCACAAATTTTGTGACCTAAGTAGTCAATCTCGTTTTCGAAAAACTTACATTTTTCTAATTTGACCCTAACTCTGTATTTGTTAAGCCTTTCTAATACCTGTAAAAGGTTTGCTTGACATTCCTCTCTAGTCGAACCACCTACAAGAATGTCATCTATGTAGCACTCAACTTTTGGGACACCCTTCAAAATTTTATCCATTGTGGATTGAAATTCAGCCGGAGCGCACTTTACACCAAAAATAAGCCTGCGAAAACGATATAAACCTTTATGTGTATTAATCGTTAGTAGTTCCTGACAATCTCCATCAAATTCTAACTGCTCAAAAGCACCCTCAAGATCCAACACACAAAACACCTTAGAACCCGCTAAACCCGCAACAATGTCTTCTGCACTAGGCAATGGATAGTGATTTGTTCGAATGTGCTTGTTGATCGTCACTTTGCAATCGACACAAATCCTAATCTGACCGTTAGGCTTATCCACGACCACAATCGGTGATGCCCAATCGCTATACTTCACTGGATAGAGAACTCCTGAAGCAACCAACCTATCTAACTCTTCTTCCACTTGCTTTCGTTTCCCAAATGGCACATTAAAGGGCTTGCAAGAAATTGGTTTGGCCCCCGTTTCACAAACAATATGCGCTTTAAATTCCGCTATGGATTTTGTTTTATCTCCCTTAAACACCTCCAGATAACCTTCTATTAAACTTGACGGAAAATTATTATTAATAATCGCATTCGCACAACCATCAGTTTGAAAATGAAAAGTTTGTTTCCAAAATGGAAACAATTTATCCAATTCCGACCTTCCTAGCAAAGGAATAAATATCTTCGGGCTGTCAACAACAACTAATTCCACCTCATTAACCTCAACATCACCAACCAACTTCATAGCAACTTTAACGTAACCAACAACCTAAACAACTTCACCTGAAATCACATGCAACTCTCTAGATGACTTATACATTTCCATATATTTAAAAGATTCATTATATGTTTTTGTATGTATAGTCGACGCACAAGCGCCCGTGTCCACTTCCACTTTTAACTGCTTACCATTACACTCCACATATATATATAGGGGTTTATTGCCAGCTGTTATGTTATTTATGTAACCAATATCTAAGTTAGACACATCTTTTTCTATTTCTTCAGTTTCACATTTGTTTATGTTTTTGTAATTTCTGTTGTTACTATAATTAGTGTACATTTTATTTTTAAATTTACCATCATTACTACTTCTATTTCTACTACTTCTACTTTTGGATCTATATGCCAACCTTGCTTCATAACGATATTTTTTTATATGACCCCACTTTTTACAAAAGTGGCACTGGATATTCGCCTTTGGTGTGTGTTGTTTTGATGGACTCCGACCTCTCGATTGTTGTTTTTCGCCCTCAGCTCCTCTCCGACGTACAAAATTTAAAGATGGACTTGCTGTACTGGCACCACTCAAAATCACCATCTCCACTTGAATAAGTTCCATATTTAAGGCAGTCTCACATGCTTTCTCGAATGTCAAATCACCGGTGTTAATTAATTTGCTTTGTATTTTTGTTTCCCTCAGACCGATCAATAGCCGGTCTTTAAGGGCTTCTGATAAGAACTCACCGTAGTTGCAATTATCGGCTAAGCTTTTGATTGCAACAATGAAATCCGAAATGGTCTCTTCTGCTCCCTGGTTTCTATTTAAAAATTTGAATCTCTCGGCCGTAATATTTTTTTTTGGGTTAAAATTGGCTTCCAATTTTGCTACTAAATCCTTGAATTTTAATGTTTCAGGTTTTGCTGGTGCAACTAAAGTTTTTGCGATTTTATATAACTCCGCCCCACCAACACCAATTAAAAAAGACACTTTGTCCTCGTCCGTTTCCACTTTATTTAATTTTAGTAAATGAGACATTCTTTCCACATAAGATGTGAAATGATCTCCAGTATTATAAAACTCTATTCTTCCTATGAAACCTGTTGACATTTTGGTTGTTTCTTTTTCCGTTTCGTTCCGATTTATTTCTTTGTTATTTGACTGTTCTTCTATTTCTTCTTTCTCACTTTCTTCTTTTTTTATAAAAGAGCTCATTAAATATTAACTTATGATTTATGTATTTATAACACCATTTAGGTATGCACTTTTTGACCGTTAATAATTGTAGGTATATAATGCTGTTAGAATTTCCTGCAATCACGTGATTTGAAGGAAAATTGCATTTTCACTTTTTTTTTTGCAAAGTAAATTTTCTCCTATCGCATTCTTTTTGATGTTAATTTAGATTTATTGGCATTACCGAAAATGAACAGTCTATATTTTTCTGTGATTGAAGAAAAAAAAGTATTTTAATTTTGCCGTATTATTATACCGAACTCTCGACCGGGAAAAAAAATACAGTGTGAGACTTTTTTTTTTTTATTATTATTTTATTTTTTTTTTCGACACGATGAACAATTATTTTTTTCCTGTCGCCAATTTTACATATGTTAGGGAGCAGACAAATGAAAGCCAAGGCACTCAGTTTAAGACTTAATTTATTTACTTCACTTATGAACTATGGTACATATGAAACAAAAGAGACGCGTTAATACATAATAATGATTACAGTGTCTGATACGAGTATTCATACATATCAGATATATGAAACTATAAGTACATTTCTAAATACCTTACTCAATTGGTTTTCATGATATATGTATTAAAATCGATTAAGAGATTCGTGATAATGTTTAATTTTGATATTCCTAAAACCTTATCAAAATATATAATAATTGACACCCATGTACAACTATTGACACCACATATTTATACAATTATTGACATATTTTCGAATAGATAGCAAGGAATAAAAATAGCGATATTTTGGTTGAGGTTCGCTTAAAGAATTTTTTAAAACTGTACGAAGCTTTATTATTAAAATTTAAAAACAACTCAAAAAACTGTGCTAAGTCTGTGTTAAATCTGTTCTAAGTCTGTGTCTTGCCTGTGCCTTGTTTGTGTTAAATCCGTGCTAAGTCTGTGTTAAGTCTGTGCTAATTCGGTGCTAAGTTTTTGTTAAGTCTGTGTCTTGTCTGTGTCTCGTCTGTGTCTTGTCCGTGTTTTGTCTGTGTCTTGTCTGTGTCTTGTCTGTGTCTTGTCTGTGTCTTGTCTGTGTCTTGTCTGTGTCTTGTCTGTGTCTTGTCTGTGTCTTGTCTGTGTCTTGTCTGTGTCTTGTCTGTGTCTTGTCTGTGTCTTGTCTGTGTCTTGTCTGTGTCTTGTCTGTGTCTTGTCTGTGTCTTGTCTGTGTCTTGTCTGTGTCTTGTCTGTGTCTTTTCTGTGTCCTGTCTGTGTCTTGTCTGTGTCTTGTCTGTGTCTTGTCTGTGTCTTGTCTGTGTCTTGTCTGTGTCTTGTCTGTGTCTTGTCTGTGTCTTGTCTGTGTCTTGTCTGTGTCTTGTCTGTGTCTTGTCTGTGTCTTGTCTGTGTCTTGTCTGTGTCTTGTCTGTGTCTTGTCTGTGTCTTGTCTGTGTCTTGTCTGTGTCTTGTCTGTGTCTTGTCTGTGTCTTGTCTGTGTCTTGTCTGTGTCTTGTCTGTGTCTTGTCTGTGTCTTGTCTGTGTCTTGTCTGTGTCTTGTCTGTGTCTTGTCTGTGTCTTGTCTGTGTCTTGTCTGTGTCTTGTCTGTGTCTTGTCTGTGTCTTGTCTGTGTCTTGTCTGTGTCTTGTCTGTGTCTTGTCTGTGTCTTGTCTGTGTCTTGTCTGTGTCTTGTCTGTGTCTTGTCTGTGTCTTGTCTGTGTTTTGTCTGTGTCTTGTCTGTGTCTTGTCTGTGTCTTGTCTGTGTCTTGTCTGTGTCTTGTCTGTGTCTTGTCTGTGTCTTGTCTTTGTCTTGTCTGTGTCTTGTCTGTGTCTTGTCTGTGTCTTGTCTGTGTCTTGTCTGTGTCTTGTCTGTGTCTTGTCTGTGTCTTGTCTGTGTCTTGTCTGTGTCTTGTCTGTGTCTTGTCTGTGTCTTGTCTGTGTCTTGTCTGTGTCTTGTCTGTGTCTTGTCTGTGTCTTGTCTGTGTCTTGTCTGTGTCTTGTCTGTGTCTTGTCTCTGTCTTTTCTGTGTCTTGTCTGTGTTTTGTCTTTGTCCGTTTCGGTATATTTCTCATGACAATTAGACATTTTTCCAGCTAATTATTAAGTTAAAAGAATATTATTATTATTGACACTTTTTATAAGTACAACAATAGACACAGTGTCAATGTTTGTACTCCAATAGAAAACAGTTATTGACTCAGAGGTGTCAATTATAGGAAATGTTAACACAATAGTTGACACCCCATTTTATTAAATATATAATCAACAGAAACCAATAAAAATAAGTTGAATTCTTTTTCAGGGCAATATAGCTATGTCATATATATAAAACGAATATGATCAAGCCTGTATTAAATATAGTATAATTATCCACTTACATGTTCGGACTCCCTAATAAAATACACACTTTTTTCACAAAACACACACTCGCCTAACAGTGATGTTTATGTTTTGGAATTCACAACGAACCTGACTAGCCCTAAACTATATAAAAACAAAGAGTGAGAGAATAATAAAGAGTGAAGAACTTAAAGGAAACAGTTATGTATTGTATTTGTATTTATTGTATTGTTCAGTTCTCTTCGTGACGTTGTGGGGTACACTCGTGTCGAGAATTTCTCAGTATTTTCATTGAATTTAAAAGGAAAAAAAAAAAAAAAAAAAAAAAAAAAAAAAAAAAAAAAAAAAAAATAAGCTTATAACTGAAAAATGTCTTGTGTGTGCAATCTGAAGTTGGAATACGTGATCCAAGAATTCAATGCACTCAATGTAAAACCTACTTTCATTTGAACTGTGTTAAATTGAATCCAAGTGATAGAGATCATATGAAAAAAAAATAACATTCCGTTTAACTGTCCTAAATGTGTTAGCAAAAAAAAAGATTCACTTCATAATTCTCTCATAAAGAAACAGCTACTACAACACAACCAAAATTCTCCGAGCCCTCCGCTGCATCTCTCTTCTCCTCAAGCACCGCAAGTTGTGGGAGTTTCACAATCAACACCAATTCTATGTGATTCACATCTGTTCCAACTCAGCCAACAATGTTCCTACGCTTCAATATCTAATGCTACTCTACCAGCGCTAGCATCACGATCGCAACTAGTCGGAGTGGCTTCTCAACACTTCACCAATAGTTCTGAGCACATAGTGGACATCAACAATAGAACTCTCAATGCCATCTCACCGCTTTCGCCTTCAAAATCTTCTGCAACCTCTTTCTCATCGGCCCCTCCACAATCCCTGCACCATGCTAAAGACGTACCTCCTTTGTTTAATATTTCGCAACCTATCACCTTAGAAGTAGTTTATAGAGAAATATTGTCTATGAACAAAGAGATAATTTTTCTCTGAAAGAGTTTAACCAAAAGTCACTGTCTCTCATTAAAGTACTTCAATCGGAAAATTGCTCTTTGCTGTCCAAGGTTGACAAATTGCAAAATAGAGTGAATTTATTACAACAAAAATCGCATAACAAATGCATTGATATTGTGGGTATACCAGATGTCAACATACAAGGTGCATTGCCGTCGGCAGTTAAGTTATTTGCTGAAGGATTGGATGCGAATATAAGTGCAAATGATATCAAAAGTTGTTATGTGAAATCTATTAATAAAAAGATGCATTCAAAGACCAATTTAAACAACGGCTCTTCATCTGCACCTTCTAAATCTATGGACATCGTGTGTGTAAAATTCAAAACAATTGAATGCAAGGAAAAGATTGTTTCCCTTCAGCGGAAGAAACAACTTTCATCGTGTGTTTTCGGAGATCAATTTGGCAATAAACCTATTTTTATCAATGAATCACTTACTTATTTAAATAGAATTTTGTTTAACAAAGCTAGACAGTTGAAGAAAGAAAAGAATTATTCTTTTCTATGGATAAAAAGAGGAGTAATTTTAATGAAAAAACAAGAAGGTGAAAAAACAATTCGTGTATCTTCATTTGAAGATTTCAGTAAAATAATTTAATCATGAATAATACATTTAATTTAGATTTTAATGTTTTTTCGTTAGTTACTCCTTTTTGCAAATTTGATAAAGAGCTTCATAATAGTATTTTTCATTCTCATAATTATAAAAATAATTTTTTTATTATACAACAAAACATTCGAAGTTTAAGAAAAAATTTTGATTTGTTTTTAATTCACTTTGAATCTTTCGTTAACAAGCCTGATGTAATTTTCCTAACTGAAATTTGGATTTTTGAACATGAAAAGTCTTTTTTTAACATTCCCGGTTATAAAATGTACGCGAAATGTAATAATTCATATGCTTCTGGTGGTGCTGCTGTGTTTATAAATGAAGGTATAAATTGTGAGTTTTCAAGCTTTGATTTATCTAGCTGTGATATGTTTAAGATTTCTCTCGCTTTTAATTCATCTAAATTAATCTTTATCTGTTTATATAGATTCCATTTTATTAGTGAAGATGTATTTTTTGATGAACTTTCAAATGTTCTTAATTACCATAAGGCTAAGAATTTGTTTGTGTTAGGTGACGTGAACATTGATATTTTAACTGAAACTTCTTCTGTTGAAAATTATAAAACTTTGATGGCTGCTAATGGGTTAGAATCATGTATTAATGAGCCTACTAGAATAACATCTTCATCTAAGACTTGTATTGATCACATCTTTGCTAGACTTGACCTTAAAGCTAACATATCTCTCATTAGCTCCATTTCAGAGTTAAAGATATCTGATCACTGTATGACTTGCCTGTTTTTTAACTTTGTTGATATGGTAAAAAGTCTCAATTTAAATCAAGCTTCTTTTAAGACTTCGAAGAGAATTAACTTTGATCAACTAAACTCGAGTTTGATTCACGAACATTGGTTGGAAGTCTATAGTGAATCTGATCCCTCTATATCTTTCAATACATTTATAAATACACTCAACGCTCATGTGCTGAATAGTTCAGGAACATTCAGCTCCAGTAGAAAAAAAATTAAAAAACTTAAATCTTGGATGCCAACGTATCTGTTACAAAAAATTAATAAAAAAAATAAGTTAAGGTTGAAGTGCAAAAAGCACCCTAATAATTTTAATCTTCAAAAAAGCTATGAGGCTCTAAGTAAAGAGATTTCCATTGAGGTTCCTATTTGTAAAGAAAATTTCTACATCCACGAATTCAATAAAGTCCGCGGAAACTTAAGAAAAGAGTGGAGATTAGTAAATGAAATATTTGAAAAAAATGCGGATTCTGGTCCTCCAGTAAATTTGATGTATGGTAATGTAAACATAGTTAACCATTCTGACATTGCCAAACTTTTTAATGAATATTTTGTCAAAATAGCTGTGGATACTATTTCTGAAGCTGGCTTCAATAATACTATCAATCCTTGCCCTGATATATGTTTCAACGACGGAGTTTTTTCAAACAGTTTTTACTTCGAACCAATTACTTCTTTTGAGGTTTATAAAACAATAATGGCTCTGGACAATTCAAATTCTTCTACTACTAACAGTTTTTCTAATTACTTTGTCAAAAAAGTTTGCCTAAATATAGTTGATGTTTTAACTCATTTATTTAATAAAAGTATTTTTCATGGTAAATTTCCAAGCAATTTAAAAATGGCTGAAGTTATTCCTATATTCAAAAAAGGCGATAGAAAGTGTATTAAGAACTATAGACCTATCTCTCTCCTACTGGTTTTTTCCAAAATGTTCGAAAAAGTGGTTAAAAGTAGAATTTTAATCTACCTAGAAAACATTTCGTTTTTTAGCTCAAAACAATTTGGATTTAGAGCTGGAAAATCTACTGAAGACGCTCTGCTTAACTTTTGTACTCACATATATGAAAGTATGAACTTGAAAAAACCTACAGCAGCTTTATATATAGATATAAAAAAAGCGTTCGATACTATTGATCATAAGAGGAAGGGGAATAGACCCCCCTCCCACACGATTTTTTTCTTGTCTCTACTTAACCAACACGCTCTAGCTTTTTGGCACAACGCTCGTGAATCACCCTGTATAGAGAAAATAGATAAAAAATGTTTAATGAAGAAATCTTAATATATGACCATAACAAAAAACTTATATTATGTACTATAAAAACAGCATCGGACATCTATACCACAGAGGTAAACAAAAGGCGTGTAAGTACATATAAAATCATTAATTTATTAAATAAAATTTCCTTGTTCGTTTTGTTTTTTTTTTTCAGTGTTATCTAAAGGATATTCTCGCGAAGGCATTATGATTATATTTTCCACTGGGCCATGTCCCCTTCACTTTCATCCATAAGGCATTTCAGGGAAACAAACCCCAGTGACACTTTATAAGCAAATTATTACTAATACATTTTTACTTGCGATTATAGGTACTATAAGGCAAGTTATGCATTCGTCGAAAAAAAAAGTTTTGGATAACAATCAAACATGACATTACGATGATAGCGAAGACGAAAAAAGATGGTCTAAAAATTCTGTCCGTCTGTATGTCTGTCTGTCTGTCTGTCTGTATGTATAGAGACCTACAGCCCAAACGGGTGGTCCGAATTGCTTCAAACTTGGTATATAGAGTTTTTAGGTATTGTACAGAGGGGAAATTATAATTTTTTTTTTAACTGAAAAAATAACGGTACCTGCCATATAACCGTTACGTTAAAGCTTATTTTTCTCAAAAATGGCTCTAAGGATTTCGATTTAAAAAAATCAGTGTTGCTTTTTAGGTACGACCAGTCATATGGCTGAAAAAAAGTTTAAAAAAATGGCTAAAAACGGTACTTTCCATAGGACCGTTTTTTTTGTTTTCGACTATCTCGAAAACTACTCAACCGATTCTTTCGAAATTTCACACATACATAGTTGTAGGTAGCTCAATTACTGGCACTGCATACCGATATTTTTGAAAAATATTTTTTTGTATTCTTAAAAGCATTTTTAAGAAAAAAAATTAAAAAGTTAATATTTTGAAAACTGCTTATTAAATTTTTTTCTTAAAATTATAAATAAATGTATTTGCTAAATACCTATGAAATGGCGTTTTTTAATTTTTTTTGAAGATTTTTTTCAAAAAGTTTTTCAAAAAAAAACATTTTTCTCAAAAACCGCTCCACAGATTTTTAAAAATGTATTCTCATAAATTTAAATTTATCCAAGAAATAAAATGTCGCACTTTTTTCCATTAGTTTTGGGTAGTAAATTTTATTCTTAATACCATTAAATGTCTCTTGTATAATACCTGAGTGCATGCTTTCCTTAACATGATAAAGTGAAATTTAACTGCTTCTGTTTCTAATTTTATATCTTGTGCTCGGTACAAACATTTAATAAACTTTATCTGATTATTGTTTGAGAATAATTCCCTTAATTTTTCCTGTACTTCATTATACTTACTATCGTTTAACTCTGAATATATACCCATAAGTCCTTTTTTTATGAATCTTCTAAATATATCACCTAAATTATCAAAGTCGTAATCTGCAATGTAATTAATAGGAATGTGGTCTAACAATTCTTCTTCTGCGGAATGTATGGGAGCCAAAGTTGTGTTATTTTCATCATTTTCATCTTCTTCTAGATTGAATAGTAATCCTATTTCTGAAACATCGTCTTCATAAATTGTTTAAAAGTTGTTACACATACTTTGGTTTTCTTCTTCAGACTTAACGTCTTCAATAATTTCAATTCTACTAAGAAAATTGCTTATTTATTATCCTTTCCCTTTAAATACTCTATCTCAAAATTATATTCTCCTAGCTTTAAAATCCACCTTTGATGTTTAGGAGACATATCTTTACCTTTATATTTGGAATGTAAATATTTAATTGGTTGGTGGTCAGTATAAATTTTGAATTTATTACCATACAAGTATGGTCGAAAATATCCTGTTGACCACATTATTGCTAAAAATTCCTTATCTCTTGCAGAGTAGTTGATTTCATGCTTATTGAGAGTTCTAGAAGCAAAGCACACTGGGTGCCCTTCCTGTGACAGAACTGCTCCTAACGCATATTTCGATGCGTCTGTTGTTAGTTGAAATTGTTTTTTTAGATCAGGAAATCTTAGAAAAGGATGAGAACAAATAAGACTTTTTAGATTCTCAAAAGCTGCTATGTAATTTGGTTCTGTAGTTCTTAGTTTATTATCTTTCTTTAAATTCTTTGTCATAGGCTGCGCAATTTTTGCGTAGTCCTTTATGAATTTTCTATAAAATCCACTAAGACCTTAAAAACTTTTTATTTGTTTTTGGGTTTGAGGTAATTTTAAGTTTTCAATTACTTTAATCTTATTAGGATTTGGCTTAAATCCATCTTCCGTAAGAACATGACCTAAGAAATGCGTTTTTTTTTCATGAAACTACAGTTATCTATTTGAATTTTTAGTTCCGTAGTTTCTAAAACTTTAAATATTGCTGTAATTGCTCGAATGTGTTCCTCAAGTGAAGTGCTGAAGATAAGTATATTGTCTAGATATACTACACATGAAATTTTTATTAATTCTCTTAGAATTTCATTCATTAGCCTATCTTATGTCGCTGGGGCATTCTTCCACCGGAATGGCATTCTAACAAACTCATATAAACCCTGGGGAGTTACAAAGGCTGTCTTGTGTATATCTTCCTCTTTAACTAATATTTGAGAATAGCCTTTAGCTAAATCAATTGTTGTTAAATAATTTGACCTTCCCATCTTGTCTAATATGGCGTCCATATTAGGAAGTGGATGTTTGTCATCTACTGTAATTTCATTTAATTTTCTATAGTCTGTAGTTTGGATTCCTGAATTATCGTTCTTTTTCGGAACGACTATTAAAGGACTCGAATATTTTGATCTACTTTTTCGGATTATCTCTTGCTCTTCCATTTCAGCTATCTGTGTTCTTTACCTATAAAATTTTGCGTTAACCTGGCCATCTATTATTGTTTTAATCTCATGTTTTATTATTAGGGTAGGCTGAATGTCCATTATTATTTGAGCCATAGCGTAAGCGATACAGTTATTGACACTCTTAAGGAATTTTTCAGTTCACACAGCTGGCAAATATATTTGGTATGGATATTTTCACATATGTTAGGGAGAAGACAAATGAAAGCCACGGCACTCAGTTTAAGACTAAATTTATTTACTTCACTTATGAACTATGGTACATATGAAACAAAAGAGACGCGTTAATACATAATAATGATTACAGTGTCTGATACGAGTATTCATACATATCGCTCCTCTCCACTTAGATTAAAGTTATAATCGATATTAGTATGAAAACAAATTAAGCATCTTATTATAAAAGTAATTAATTCCATAATGTTAATATTTGCATATAATAAGGCAAGACATTTTCGTAATTCAATTTACAATTCAGTACATTTTTGTTCGAATAAAATTATAATGTTAAAACATTTATATTATTTATTGTTTATAATTAACAATATAATTTCTTCATCGTTTAGACCTTCTTAATGAATCTTTGTCATTACCAAAAACATACCTCTTTCGTTTTACAGTATTTCTCTTGATTGGACTAGTTGGCTTGTTATGATTCCCTAAAACATTGGTAGCACAGCTCACAGTCTTTAAACAACTTCTTTTCAACTGTGAAATATGAGCAGTGCGTTTCAAACCATCAATGTTTATGAGATACATAACATTGCCCACTTTGTCTTCTATGATTCCAGGAATCCATTTACAATCAAAGGATTTGTTTTTTGATTTATATAATATTCTATCCCCTTTTTTTAAATAACAATTAAATTGGCTTGCAGTTCGAAATGGAAGTTTCTGACTCCTCCGTTCCGATCAATGTTTTCTTCAATTTTGCTTTCTCGCGATTCGGATTTATAAAATCAATCAATGTTCTCGGCCTACAATTGAATATGATTTCATTTGGTGATTTTTTTAAATTTGCTAAAGGTGTTGATCGGTACTTTAACAAAAACTTATCTACAAGCGTTTGAGTTGGAATTGTTTCATTATTAGAATCCGACAACATCTTTTTTAGACCAGTTTTTACTGTCTGAACTGCCCTCTCGGCTGCCCCATTGGATTGTGAGTGATACGGCGGACTTTTCATGCACTTTATATCATTAGATTTGCAAAACTGTTGGAAATCTTCAGAATTAAAAGCAGGTCCGTTGTCAGAAACTAGAACTATCGGTAACCCAAAATACGAGAAAATCGTTCTCAAAGTAGACGCAACATTTTTATACTTAGTGTTTCTCATAAGTTTAACATCCATCCATTTACTATAACTGTCTACTACTACCAAATAGTGATTATTTTTGAAATAAAAAAAATCAATGTGAATCCTTTCAAAAAATTCCAAGGCTTCAGGCCAGGGCTTATGAAAATTCGAAACAGGATGGTTTTGAGAAGCAACACAAACTTCGCAATCGCGCACATAAGATTCTACATCAGTGTCTATTCCTGGCCAGCAAAAATATGAGCGTGCAAGAATTTTCATACGGACAATGCTAATGTGACCATCGTGCAGAATTCTTAAAACTCTTTCTTGCAACACTTTGGGGATAACTAAACGGTTACCATTGAAAATACAATTATCTTCCAAGTCTAAATCACTCCTTTTATGATAATATTTTAAGAATTGTTCATTTACTGTACTAGGCCATCCACTTTTCACCATATTCAGAACGTTTCTTAGCACCCAATCTTGACTTGTTTCAAACTCTACATCTTTAATATCGATATTCGGGTATGTATTTTCTTTTAAAGACCTAATAGCGTCATTTTCAAAACCATTCCATGCCGGTAAAGGCACTCTCGACAAGGCATCGGCGTTTGTCATCTGTGATGCTTTTTTGTACACAATATTGTACTGATACATTCCTAAGAACGCGCTTGGCAAAATAAAGTGGCATATCATCGGCCTATCAGAAGTTAGAAGATATGGGAATGAAATAATCGAATATGAGGAAGGAAACGTATTTGCATACATTGGAGAAACACAAGGATTATATGAAGTTGGTTTCCTAATTAAATCTTCCATAAAAAAATACATAAACGAAATAAAAACTTTTAACGAACGAATAATTGGTTTGCAGATTATAAAAGAAAATCATAAACTATCAATTATTCAAGCATACGCCCCAACGGAAAATGCCACAGACTACATCATCGAACAATTTTACACTTCTCTAAAAGAAGCAACAAATCACTTCAAGAATGAAAACGTTCTAATCATTGGAGACTTTAATTGTAAAATTGGAATGCCTACTACAGGAGAAGAAACAATTTTGGGTCCTTTCGGATATGGATGTAGGAATACAAGAGGTGAACGATTAATTCAATTTTTATGGGAAAATCGACTTACAGCTGCCAACACAATGTTTAAAAAGAAAGACAACAGAAAGTGGACGTGGAAATCTCCCAATAGCTTGATAAAAAACGAAATCGATTATATTCTTACGAATAACCGCAACATCATAAACAATCTAGAAGTTCTAAATAAATTTGAGTTTGATTCAGATCACAGAATGGTAAGGGCAAATGTAAGAATCAATCACTCGACTAAGAAACATCCGAAAAGTAAAAATACACCTCTAGAAATCATCCCATCAGAAATGAGCATTAATGAGTTTAACAGAAAATTAAATAAATCTTCAATTTTAACTTATTCCGAAAATATCTCATCTTCAAATCTGCAATATACGTACGACTTCATATCAGATAAAATAATCGAATTTGCATCTAAAACTATAAATAAACAGAAAAATTATAAAGCTGAAAAAATTAAAGATACAACAAAATTACTGATAGCACAAAGAGAGGAACTGCGAATAAAGGAAAATATCAGCCCCAACGAAAATCTTGAGCTTAAACGACTACGCAAAGAATGCAAATCACACATAAAAAATGACTTGGAAGAATTTAATAAAAATCTGATCAAACAAACATTTGAAAACACAGGATCTATCAAAAAAATAAAGAAAATGTTGGAACCAAACAAAAAATGGATAAATCATTTAAACGATAACAAAAGTACGATAACTCTAAGAGGAAAAATAAATGCAGTAGCAACTAACTTCTACAAAGAATTGTACAAATCCACTTCAAACACAAATAATAGTTCTGTGCTAACCAATTTAAATAACACTCAAAATGTCCCTGACTTTGAAGATAAGGAAATAGAGATAACTCTAAGAGAACTAAAAAACAATAAGAGTTTTGGAAACGACGCTATTCAAAATGAAATGCTCAAACTTGCAACACCAACAATATCAAAAACATTGCGAAACATCTTCAACGCCATTTTACAATATGAAATCTTGCCTTATCAATGGTTTAAGACAGAAATTATATTACTACACAAAAAAGGAAATAAGAACGACATTAACAACTATCGTCCCATAAGTACAGGGTGCGCCAGAGAAACTTACTTATTTGAAAAAATTCCCGCGCGGTGAGTTGGGCGGGTAGAGGGGCAAGAGGGGGCGCATCTGGAGGGGGAAGTTCCCAAGTTTGTTTCTCCCTCCAGTCAAATGCCATCATGCTCTGGTCTAGAGAGCAGCGGGCCTTCGCAGTTGAGAGCTTCTTTCCTAACGGTCGCTCACTTGTTGCTACGCAACGTGCCTTCCGCGCTCGCTTTGAAATTTTTTCTTCCAAGACTCGAAGAAATGAACGTTAGGAACGTGTGGTTTTAGCAAGATGGAGCCACAGCACACACAGCACGAGACTGAATGTTTTTGTTGGGACAACATTTCCCCGACCGCCTCATCTCTCTCAGAGGCGATCTCCAATGGCCGGCACGCTCTCCAGATTTGACTCCATGCGATTTCTTTTTATGGGGTTATTTGAAATCTCAAGAACAACATTCGCGACGCCATTGCCAACATACCGATTGATATGCTGCGAAGAGTGGATACGAATATCAAAAATCGACTTCATCAGTGTATGCGCAATGGGGGTCGCCATTTATCCGATGTCATTTTTAAGACTGCATAAAAAAAAATTGGGATATTGTATTCTCAATTGAAAAAAAATTTAAAACAATAACTGAAGTACTTTTTTTTTATTGACCTTTCAAATAAGTAAGTTTCTCTGGCGCACCCTGTATAATGTCTACGATCTATAAAGTGTTCTCAAAATTTATATGTCATCGAATAAAAATGACACTAGATCAGAACCAACCAAGAGAACAAGCTGGATTTCGACCAGGCTTCTCCACATCGGACCACCTTCAAAGCATCAATCAACTCATCGAAAAATGTCAAGAATACCAAATCAAAATCTATCTATGTTTTATAGATTTTACAAAAGCCTTTGATACGATAGATCATCAAAATATATGGGAAGCTCTTATAAATCAAGGAGTTAATACTTAATATATTAGAATCCTGAGAAAACTATACCAGCAATCAACGGCAAGAGTGAAGACCGAAACTACAGGAATGGATTTTAAAATAGAACGTGGAGTACGACAAGGTGACCCCATCTCACCCATGTTATTCGCTGCTGTTCTGGAAGAGATTTTTCGATCCTTAGCATGGAATAACTGTGGAATTACGATAAATGGTGAAAAGCTAAACAATTTACGTTTTGCTGACGATATTGTACTTATTAGTAATTCAAACTCGGAACTTAAGAAAATGATAACAGATCTAAATGAAGCATGCTGTAAAGTGGGGCTAAATATAAATTTGAATAAAACCAAAATGATGAGCAACTCCACAGAAATTCCGATTCAATTAAATGGACAACTGATTGAGTACGTTGAAGATTTTACCTATCTAGGACAAATAATAACATTCACAAATAAAGAAGAAAAAAACATACAACAACGAATAACCAACGGCTGGAAACAATTTTGGAACGTTCATGACATCCTAGTTGCAGACCCAACTCCAAGAACTGTTAAATATTTAATGGACACTGCCGTTCTACCAGTTCTTATTTATGGTTCACAGACATGGAGCAATAATAAAAACAACATGGATAGACTGTCGATTTCTCAAAGAGCAATGGAAAGATCCATTCTAAAAATCAACCGAAGAGATCACATATCAAATGAATCGATAAGGCGAATAACCAATATAGAAGATGCAGTTGTAAAAGCCAGAAAAACAAAACGGGAATGGGCAGGACACATTGCAAGACTAGAAGATGGCCGTTGGACAAAACGCTTAACGGAATGGATTCCTACAGACAGGAAGAGAAAAGCAGGGAGACAACGGAAAAGATGGAGAGACAACATAGATCAATTCATAGACCAATGGCCACAAAGGGCTGCTGATAGAGACCAATGGAAGAATCTGGGGGAGGCTTTTGCCCATTCAACTTCCTAAATTTTTGTTTTGTTTATTTATCTAGATACTTTTTAATCTTATATCATTAATATTAAAATTCTAATTTGTTAAAAAAGATATTTAAATGTAAAAAAAAAAAAAAAAAAAAAAAATTGTATAATATGTAAGGGTTTTACGAGCTAAATATAATAATATAATAACAATTCCTAACAAAACTCCCCACCTATGTATCCTAACAGCAGCAACAGCAGGTGACGATTTTTTAGAATTAAATATATCCCTTAGGGGTTGATGGTCCGAATAAATTTTAAATGGCTTACCATAAATATATTTGTGGAATTTCTTCACTGAAAAAATTATTGCCAATGCTTCCCTATGAAGTTGAGAATAATTTTTCTCCGCCTTGCTCAACGAACTTGAAGCGAATAATACTGGACGTTCTACGCCGTCTATGATATGCGAAAGTACACCTGCCACACCGTATGGACTCGCATCGCAATGCAACACAATTTCTTTATTCGGATCATAATAGGCTAAAACGTTATGTGACATAATAAGTTGCTTGCTTCTACTAAAAACTTTTTCACATACCTCTGACCATTCAAAACGTACGTCTTTCTTTGTGAGCCTATAAAGCTCATGTAGCTCCGCTGATAAATTCGGTATAAACCTCGAATAGTAATTTAAAAGCCCTAAATAGGCTTTTAACTGCGTTACATCTTTTGGAGCTGGGGCACTCTGTATGGCTTCCTTATTCTTATTGCTTGGCTTAATACCATCTGCACAAATTTTGTGACCTAAGTAGTCAATCTCGTTTTCGAAAAACTTACATTTTTCTAATTTGACCCTAACTCTGTATTTGTTAAGCCTTTCTAATACCTGTAAAAGGTTTGCTTGACATTCCTCTCTAGTCGAACCACCTACAAGAATGTCATCTATGTAGCACTCAACTTTTGGGACACCCTTCAAAATTTTATCCATTGTGGATTGAAATTCAGCCGGAGCGCACTTTACACCAAAAATAAGCCTGCGAAAACGATATAAACCTTTATGTGTATTAATCGTTAGTAGTTCCTGACAATCTCCATCAAATTCTAACTGCTCAAAAGCACCCTCAAGATCCAACACACAAAACACCTTAGAACCCGCTAAACCCGCAACAATGTCTTCTGCACAAGGCAATGGATAGTGATTTGTTCGAATGTGCTTGTTGATCGTCACTTTGCAATCGACACAAATCCTAATCTGACCGTTAGGCTTATCCACGACCACAATCGGTGATGCCCAATCGCTATACTTCACTGGATAGAGAACTCCTGAAGCAACCAACCTATCTAACTCTTCTTCCACTTGCTTTCGTTTCCCAAATGGCACATTAAAGGGCTTGCAAGAAATTGGTGTGGCCCCCGTTTCACAAACAATATGCGCTTTAAATTCCGCTATGGATTTTGTTTTATCTCCCTTAAACACCTCCAGATAACCTTCTATTAAACTTGACGGAAAATTATTATTAATAATCGCATTCGCACAACCATCAGTTTGAAAATGAAAAGTTTGTTTCCAAAATGGAAACAATTTATCCAATTCCGACCTTCCTAGCAAAGGAATAAATATCTTCGGGCTGTCAACAACAACTAATTCCACCTCATTAACCTCAACATCACCAACCAACTTCATAGCAACTTTAACGTAACCAACAACCTAAACAACTTCACCTGAAATCACATGCAACTCTCTAGATGACTTATACATTTCCATATATTTAAAAGATTCATTATATGTTTTTGTATGTATAGTCGACGCACAAGCGCCCGTGTCCACTTCCACTTTTAACTGCTTACCATTACACTCCACATATATAGCTATATAGGGGTTTATTGCCAGCTGTTATGTTATTTATGTAACCAATATCTAAGTTAGACACATCTTTTTCTATTTCTTCAGTTTCACATTTGTTTATGTTTTTGTAATTTCTGTTGTTACTATAATTAGTGTACATTTTATTTTTAAATTTACCATCATTACTACTTCTATTTCTACTACTTCTACTTTTGGATCTATATGCCAACCTTGCTTCATAACGATATTTTTTTATATGACCCCACTTTTTACAAAAGTGGCACTGGATATTCGCCTTTGGTGTGTGTTGTTTTGATGGACTCCGACCTCTCGATTGTTGTTTTTCGCCCTCAGCTCCTCTCCGACGTACAAAATTTAAAGATGGACTTGCTGTACTGGCACCACTCAAAATCACCATCTCCACTTGAATAAGTTCCATATTTAAGGCAGTCTCACATGCTTTCTCGAATGTCAAATCACCGGTGTTAATTAATTTGCTTTGTATTTTTGTTTCCCTCAGACCGATCAATAGCCGGTCTTTAAGGGCTTCTGATAAGAACTCACCGTAGTTGCAATTATCGGCTAAGCTTTTGATTGCAACAATGAAATCCGAAATGGTCTCTTCTGCTCCCTGGTTTCTATTTAAAAGTTTGAATCTCTCGGCCGTAATATTTTTTTTTGGGTTAAAATTGGCTTCCAATTTTGCTACTAAATCCTTGAATTTTAATGTTTCAGGTTTTGCTGGTGCAACTAAAGTTTTTGCGATTTTATATAACTCCGCCCCACCAACACCAATTAAAAAAGACACTTTGTCCTCGTCCGTTTCCACTTTATTTAATTTTAGTAAATGAGACATTCTTTCCACATAAGATGTGAAATGATCTCCAGTATTATAAAACTCTATTCTTCCTATGAAACCTGTTGACATTTTGGTTGTTTCTTTTTCCGTTTCGTTCCGATTTATTTCTTTGTTATTTGACTGTTCTTCTATTTCTTCTTTCTCACTTTCTTCTTTTTTTATAAAAGAGCTCATTAAATATTAACTTATGATTTATGTATTTATAACACCATTTAGGTATGCACTTTTTGACCGTTAATAATTGTAGGTATATAATGCTGTTAGAATTTCCTGCAATCACGTGATTTGAAGGAAAATTGCATTTTCACTTTTTTTTTTGCAAAGTAAATTTTCTCCTATCGCATTCTTTTTGATGTTAATTTAGATTTATTGGCATTACCGAAAATGAACAGTCTATATTTTTCTGTGATTGAAGAAAAAAAAGTATTTTAATTTTGCCGTATTATTATACCGAACTCTCGACCGGGAAAAAAAATACAGTGTGAGACTTTTTTTTTTTTTTTTATTATTTTATTTTTTTTTTCGACACGATGAACAATTATTTTTTTCCTGTCGCCAATTTTACATATGTTAGGGAGCAGACAAATGAAAGCCAAGGCACTCAGTTTAAGACTTAATTTATTTACTTCACTTATGAACTATGGTACATATGAAACAAAAGAGACGCGTTAATACATAATAATGATTACAGTGTCTGATACGAGTATTCATACATATCAGATATATGAAACTATAAGTACATTTCTAAATACCTTACTCAATTGGTTTTCATGATATATGTATTAAAATCGATTAAGAGATTCGTGATAATGTTTAATTTTGATATTCCTAAAACCTTATCAAAATATATAATAATTGACACCCATGTACAACTATTGACACCACATATTTATACAATTATTGACATATTTTCGAATAGATAGCAAGGAATAAAAATAGCGATATTTTGGTTGAGGTTCGCTTAAAGAATTTTTTAAAACTGTACGAAGCTTTATTATTAAAATTTAAAAACAACTCAAAAAACTGTGCTAAGTCTGTGTTAAATCTGTTCTAAGTCTGTGTCTTGCCTGTGCCTTGTTTGTGTTAAATCCGTGCTAAGTCTGTGTTAAGTCTGTGCTAATTCGGTGCTAAGTTTTTGTTAAGTCTGTGTCTTGTCTGTGTCTCGTCTGTGTCTTGTCCGTGTTTTGTCTGTGTCTTGTCTGTGTCTTGTCTGTGTCTTGTCTGTGTCTTGTCTGTGTCTTGTCTGTATCTTGTCTGTGTCTTGTCTGTGTCTTGTCTGTGTCTTGTCTGTGTCTTGTCTGTGTCTTGTCTGTGTCTTGTCTGTGTCTTGTCTGTGTCTTGTCTGTGTCTTGTCTGTGTCTTGTCTGTGTCTTGTCTGTGTCTTGTCTGTGTCTTGTCTGTGTCTTTTCTGTGTCCTGTCTGTGTCTTGTCTGTGTCTTGTCTGTGTCTTGTCTGTGTCTTGTCTGTGTCTTGTCTGTGTCTTGTCTGTGTCTTGTCTGTGTCTTGTCTGTGTCTTGTCTGTGTCTTGTCTGTGTCTTGTCTGTGTCTTGTCTGTGTCTTGTCTGTGTCTTGTCTGTGTCTTGTCTGTGTCTTGTCTGTGTCTTGTCTGTGTCTTGTCTGTGTCTTGTCTGTGTCTTGTCTGTGTCTTGTCTGTGTCTTGTCTGTGTCTTGTCTGTGTCTTGTCTGTGTCTTGTCTGTGTCTTGTCTGTGTCTTGTCTGTGTCTCGTCTGTGTCTTGTCTGTGTCTTGTCTGTGTCTTGTCTGTGTCTTGTCTGTGTCTTGTCTGTGTCTTGTCTGTGTCTTGTCTGTGTCTTGTCTGTGTCTTGTCTGTGTCTTGTCTGTGTCTTGTCTGTGTCTTGTCTGTGTCTTGTCTGTGTCTTGTCTGTGTCTTGTCTGTGTCTTGTCTGTGTCTTGTCTGTGTCTTGTCTGTGTCTTGTCTCTGTCTTTTCTGTGTCTTGGCTGTGTTTTGTCTTTGTCCGTTTCGGTATATTTCTCATGACAATTAGACATTTTTCCAGCTAATTATTAAGTTAAAAGAATATTATTATTATTGACACTTTTTATAAGTACAACAATAGACACAGTGTCAATGTTTGTACTCCAATAGAAAACAGTTATTGACTCAGAGGTGTCAATTATAGGAAATGTTAACACAATAGTTGACACCCCATTTTATTAAATATATAATCAACAGAAACCAATAAAAATAAGTTGAATTCTTCTCCAGGGCAATATAGCTATGTCATATATATAAAACGAATATGATCAAGCCTGTATTAAATATAGTATAATTATCCACTTACATGTTCGGACTCCCTAATAAAATACACACTTTTTTCACAAAACACACACTCGCCTAACAGTGATGTTTATGTTTTGGAATTCACAACGAACCTGACTAGCCCTAAACTATATAAAAACAAAGAGTGAGAGAATAATAAAGAGTGAAGAACTTAAAGGAAACAGTTATGTATTGTATTTGTATTTATTGTATTGTTCAGTTCTCTTCGTGACGTTGTGGGGTACACTCGTGTCGAGAATTTCTCAGTATTTTCATTGAATTTAAAAGGAAAAAAAAAAAAAAAAAAAAAAAAAAAAAATAAGCTTATAACTGAAAAATGTCTTGTGTGTGCAATCTGAAGTTGGAATACGTGATCCAAGAATTCAATGCACTCAATGTAAAACCTACTTTCATTTGAACTGTGTTAAATTGAATCCAAGTGATAGAGATCATATGAAAAAAAATAACATTCCGTTTAACTGTCCTAAATGTGTTAGCAAAAAAAAAGATTCACTTCATAATTCTCTCATAAAGAAACAGCTACTACAACACAACCAAAATTCTCCGAGCCCTCCGCTGCATCTCTCTTCTCCTCAAGCACCGCAAGTTGTGGGAGTTTCACAATCAACACCAATTCTATGTGATTCACATCTGTTCCAACTCAGCCAACAATGTTCCTACGCTTCACCATCTAATGCTACTCTACCAGCGCTAGCATCACGATCGCAACTAGTCGGAGTGGCTTCTCAACACTTCACCAATAGTTCTGAGCACATAGTGGACATCAACAATAGAACTCTCAATGCCATCTCACCGCTTTCGCCTTCAAAATCTTCTGCAACCTCTTTCTCATCGGCCCCTCCACAATCCCTGCACCATGCTAAAGACGTACCTCCTTTGTTTAATATTTCGCAACCTATCACCTTAGAAGTAGTTTATAGAGAAATATTGTCTATGAACAAAGAGATAATTTTTCTCTGAAAGAGTTTAACCAAAAGTCACTGTCTCTCATTAAAGTACTTCAATCGGAAAATTGCTCTTTGCTGTCCAAGGTTGACAAATTGCAAAATAGAGTGAATTTATTACAACAAAAATCGCATAACAAATGCATTGATATTGTGGGTATACCAGATGTCAACATACAAGGTGCATTGCCGTCGGCAGTTAAGTTATTTGCTGAAGGATTGGATGCGAATATAAGTGCAAATGATATCAAAAGTTGTTATGTGAAATCTATTAATAAAAAGATGCATTCAAAGACCAATTTAAACAACGGCTCTTCATCTGCACCTTCTAAATCTATGGACATCGTGTGTGTAAAATTCAAAACAATTGAATGCAAGGAAAAGATTGTTTCCCTTCAGCGGAAGAAACAACTTTCATCGTGTGTTTTCGGAGATCAATTTGGCAATAAACCTATTTTTATCAATGAATCACTTACTTATTTAAATAGAATTTTGTTTAACAAAGCTAGACAGTTGAAGAAAGAAAAGAATTATTCTTTTCTATGGATAAAAAGAGGAGTAATTTTAATGAAAAAACAAGAAGGTGAAAAAACAATTCGTGTATCTTCATTTGAAGATTTCAGTAAAATAATTTAATCATGAATAATACATTTAATTTAGATTTTAATGTTTTTTCGTTAGTTACTCCTTTTTGCAAATTTGATAAAGAGCTTCATAATAGTATTTTTCATTCTCATAATTATAAAAATAATTTTTTTATTATACAACAAAACATTCGAAGTTTAAGAAAAAATTTTGATTTGTTTTTAATTCACTTTGAATCTTTCGTTAACAAGCCTGATGTAATTTTCCTAACTGAAATTTGGATTTTTGAACATGAAAAGTCTTTTTTTAACATTCCCGGTTATAAAATGTACGCGAAATGTAATAATTCATATGCTTCTGGTGGTGCTGCTGTGTTTATAAATGAAGGTATAAATTGTGAGTTTTCAAGCTTTGATTTATCTAGCTGTGATATGTTTAAGATTTCTCTCGCTTTTAATTCATCTAAATTAATCTTTATCTGTTTATATAGATTCCATTTTATTAGTGAAGATGTATTTTTTGATGAACTTTCAAATGTTCTTAATTACCATAAGGCTAAGAATTTGTTTGTGTTAGGTGACGTGAACATTGATATTTTAACTGAAACTTCTTCTGTTGAAAATTATAAAACTTTGATGGCTGCTAATGGGTTAGAATCATGTATTAATGAGCCTACTAGAATAACATCTTCATCTAAGACTTGTATTGATCACATCTTTGCTAGACTTGACCTTAAAGCTAACATATCTCTCATTAGCTCCATTTCAGAGTTAAAGATATCTGATCACTGTATGACTTGCCTGTTTTTTAACTTTGTTGATATGGTAAAAAGTCTCAATTTAAATCAAGCTTCTTTTAAGACTTCGAAGAGAATTAACTTTGATCAACTAAACTCGAGTTTGATTCACGAACATTGGTTGGAAGTCTATAGTGAATCTGATCCCTCTATATCTTTCAATACATTTATAAATACACTCAACGCTCATGTGCTGAATAGTTCAGGAACATTCAGCTCCAGTAGAAAAAAAATTAAAAAACTTAAATCTTGGATGCCAACGTATCTGTTACAAAAAATTAATAAAAAAAATAAGTTAAGGTTGAAGTGCAAAAAGCACCCTAATAATTTTAATCTTCAAAAAAGCTATGAGGCTCTAAGTAAAGAGATTTCCATTGAGGTTCCTATTTGTAAAGAAAATTTCTACATCCACGAATTCAATAAAGTCCGCGGAAACTTAAGAAAAGAGTGGAGATTAGTAAATGAAATATTTGAAAAAAATGCGGATTCTGGTCCTCCAGTAAATTTGATGTATGGTAATGTAAACATAGTTAACCATTCTGACATTGCCAAACTTTTTAATGAATATTTTGTCAAAATAGCTGTGGATACTATTTCTGAAGCTGGCTTCAATAATACAATCAATCCTTGCCCTGATATATGTTTCAACGACGGAGTTTTTTCAAACAGTTTTTACTTCGAACCAATTACTTCTTTTGAGGTTTATAAAACAATAATGGCTCTGGACAATTCAAATTCTTCTACTACTAACAGTTTTTCTAATTACTTTGTCAAAAAAGTTTGCCTAAATATAGTTGATGTTTTAACTCATTTATTTAATAAAAGTATTTTTCATGGTAAATTTCCAAGCAATTTAAAAATGGCTGAAGTTATTCCTATATTCAAAAAAGGCGATAGAAAGTGTATTAAGAACTATAGACCTATCTCTCTCCTACTGGTTTTTTCCAAAATGTTCGAAAAAGTGGTTAAAAGTAGAATTTTAATCTACCTAGAAAACATTTCGTTTTTTAGCTCAAAACAATTTGGATTTAGAGCTGGAAAATCTACTGAAGACGCTCTGCTTAACTTTTGTACTCACATATATGAAAGTATGAACTTGAAAAAACCTACAGCAGCTTTATATATAGATATAAAAAAAGCGTTCGATACTATTGATCATAAGATCATGTTAAGCAAGCTTGAAAAGGTGGGGTTTAGGGGTTTTATTTTGAATTGGTTTGCTTCATTTCTTGAAGGCAGAATGCAAAAAGTTAAAATTGGTGAACATTTAAGTGATAGCCTTAATATTAATATTGGAGTTCCACAAGGCTCCGTTCTGGGCCCAATATTTTTCCTTATTTATATCAACTCTATATTTGGATTGAACCTTAAGGGTAGAGTTACAGGATTTGCTGATGATATAGCATGTGTTTATTCCAGCTTATCACTTTTAGACTTGGTTGCTGATATAAATCATGACTTAGAGTCTATAAGACACTGGCTCGGAGTTCAGAAACTTGTCATTAGCGATAAAACAAAAGTAATGTTTTTCAACTTACCTATGCTCGATCTAAGTCCTTCTCATTTTATTCAACATTGCTGCGATTGCTCAAATACTTTGTTGAGCTCTTATACTTGTCCTGCTTCCAATCAACCAACAACTTTTAAAAGTGATTTGGATTGTTCATCTCAATGTTTTCGTATTGAACAAGTTACAGAATTTAAGTATCTAGGCTTGACTATTGATAATAAAATGAACTGGCAAGCTCATACTGTGTCTGTTAAGAAATATTTACAATATGTCACTTATATAATGTACCATCTAAGTAAAATTTGCTGTAGGAAACTACTCGAAACTGTTTACTATGGACTGGTTCAATCCAAGCTCCAATATGGATTAGTTTGTTGGGGTGGTACTTTTAAAAATTATATTCAGCCCTTGATCGTTTCTCAAAAGCATATTTTAAGAATTATATGGAAAAAAAGACGGTTTGAACATAGCTTTTCTTTATTTGTCAGCTCTAAAATTTTACCATTAAAACACCTTTACTTTTATAAAGTCTTAAAAATCTTTTTTTTTAGAAGTGGTTATCTTTTTAGTCGCATTCCATCTGCTTACTCATTACGCAGTAGTGAGAGAAATCTTGCATTTGTACCTGCACATAATACTCAACACGCTTTTAGATTTTACACATCAGTAGCACCTAGATTGTATAATGCACTTCCTTTTAAAATTCGTTCCATTCGTTCCACTATTTCCTTCAATAAAAATGTTAAGAAATGGCTTTTCAATTTCAATTTTGATGAAATCAACAATCTAATAACAATCATTGTATAATTGATACTATTATTAATCATTTCCTTATTTGCTTATTGTTCACTATCTTTTATATTTTATATATTTTTTTTTTTTTTATTTTTTTCTCGATGTTCTACCCCACATCATTATTATTTTGTCTACACATATTATATTTTATTTTTCTTTAGTAATAAAAAAAAAAGATGCATTCGACACTTGTCTTAAAACAACAGAATGTATCTTTTCATCTTCATTTTGATGAACTTTTGTTAAGTACACTTCAATTAACTAAATGTTTTGTATATTATCTATGGTAATCATTTTAGATTTGATAATTATTGTTAATTTAAGTTGATTTACATGTATCTAAAACTTGGTTATCAAATTGAGGATGAAAAATAAAAAAATTTTAAATACAATAATAATACAATATATGCACTGTAAGTGATATTGACAAAATACATATGTAGCTAGACTAAAAAATTTTATGAGATATTTTAAAGAGCAAATGATAACAGTTGATATGATGGAGGAGGAGGAACATGATAGTGAATTGGAATTTGAAATTGATTTTAGGGTGCTGCATGGTCTTAGTGGTTTGAATGCTATTGATTTCAAGAAATTAAATTTATGTTGTTTATGTATGAATATTTGCTCGCTTCGAAAAAATTGGAATTGTTTTATTGCTGAAATTCAAAGCTTTCTACGTTATCTGAATATAATAGTCTTAACTGAAATAAACATTAATCATGAAGAAAATTGCTTTTATCACATTGAAGGTTTTAATATGGAATTTATGCATAGAAAAGATTCTGGGTTAGGAGGAATTGCTATGTATATAAAGAAAGATATATGTTACGAAAGGCTTTATACTCACTCATTAAGTTACGACAATCTCAGTATAAGAATGGAAAATAGAGGGGAAAGTAAACACATTCATGCTGTTTATAGATCGCCGTCACTTAATAAAAATCAATTTATCGATGAATTCGATCAAAACATCAAAAATGATAAAGACGTAATCGTTCTTGGAGACATAAATATAGACACTCAGGATATGGATAACTCTGTAACAAAAAAAATTCTGGAAATTATGTCCTCCAAAGGCTTAATGAATGTGATTAAAAAGAGTACTCGAATAAATATGTTAACAGGAACTGGATCTTTAATTGACCCCTTGATTAACACTTTTTGCGAAACACTCACAAAAATAAACCAAGAAAAAGTAAACCGACTTATACAACAAACAAATTTGCAAGAAATATGTGAAAATGAAAACGATGTAGATCGAATCTACAGTAAATTTGTTGAGAAAATGATGAATATATACGATAATTCCATTGAAACCATAAAAAGGAAAAAACGACACAACAAAAATTGGACAACGCCAGATATTCTTGATCTTTGTAAAAAAAGATATGAATTATTTAGAAGATGGAAGAATAATTTACGAAATGAAGTGTACAAATCCGAATACAAAAAATATAGAAACTATGTCAACAAAAGTATACAAATCCAGAAGTCAAACTTTTACAAAGGAAAATTAGCAAGCGCAAAACGCGATCCCAAAAAAACTTGGAGTATCATAAACGAACTATTGGGTAGAAATAAACCATCAATTGATGAAATAGTAGAAAAAAATCTTTGTACTCAATTGAACATAGCTGACATTTCCGAAAAATTTGCTGATTTCTTTTCAACACAAGCGTCTAATATCGCACACATATGTAATATAAAAACAGCCAATCAACCTAACCAATATCTTGCTCAAACAATATATCTAGAAGAAGCCGAAGAAACCGAAATTCAAAATATACTATGCAAACTAAATTCCAACAAAAGTCCAGGAGCTGACGGAATACGAGCGTGTGATATAAAATTGAATGCTAATACTCTAACACCAATCATACAAACCATTATTAACCTAAGCCTGACACAAGGATGCGTTCCAAAAATTTTGAAGACTTCAGTTATTCGACCGATCTATAAAGGAGGAAAAAAGAACGAGATTCAAAACTATAGGCCCATTTCAATCTTGCCCGTTGTTGAAAAATGTTTGGAAGAAATTGTAGTGAGACGTTTAAGCAAATTTGTTGAAAAACACCAACTGATACAAAATAATCAATATGGTTTTCAAAAAGGAAAAAGCACAGGAAAACTTCTTGGGGAATTTTGTAATGCTGTAAACAAGAGTCTGGATAAAAATCATCACGTGTTCGTAATGTTTGTGAACTTAAGCAAGGCTTTCGACACTTTATGCCACCAGAAACTGCTTGATGTCCTCTACAATATTGGAATTAGAGGAACGCTTTGGAAATGGATGGAGAGCTATCTCATAGGAAGAACTTTTAGAGTCAAACTTTTAAACTCAGTGAGCCAAGAAAGAGTATGTACTCATGGTGTACCACAGGGATCAAAGCTTGGTCCAATCCTCTTCATAATCTTTACGAATGCGCTCCTTAAGGTTTTTAAGAATAGCACCGTTTTTGCATACGCAGACGACATAGCAATTGTTGTAAGACACAAATGTCTCAAAACAGCAACTTCTCTAATGCAACATGAGTTCGATGAAGTTTCTCAATGGTGTCATGATTTTGGATTAGTTGTTAATGCCACCAAAACGAAGCTGATGCATATTCGTACACCAAGTCAGCAAGAGCAGAGAATAGGTATCTTCTTTCAAAATCCTAAATGTCCAATTTGGAAAAAAAGTGATGCCATTCAATTAGTAAAAACAATCAAATATCTCGAAGTGACAATAGATGACCACTTCCTTTGGCGCGAACATATTAACAACCTAAGACTTAATATGAGAAGTGCTTTGTTTGCTCTTTTTTACCTTGAGCAATATTCAACAAAAGATGTTCAAAAACAAGTTTATTTTTCGCTAGTTGAGTCCCGATTGAGATACGGAATACTAGCATGGGGAAACGCATCAAAAACACATATTGATAAGCTTGCTAGTTTACAGCATAGAATCATCAAAGTAATTGATAAGAACCATTTTTGTTTCAAATTTCTGAGTGTAGAGGATATATTCAAGATGACAGCTGTTCTAGAGTACTACGATGATCCAAGATTCCAGCAACGTATTTCGCACAATATCAACACCAGGAGACGAGCACAAGGAATATTTGAAATTCCGGTGGTATACAACAATTATGAGCTACAATATTCCATCAGTTAAGAATCAGCTTCCAACAAACTTAAAAAACATTCAAAACTTCAAGAAACGTAAGAAATGTATCAAACTCTTCTTTTTAAACTGAATTCCAAACACCACTTTAATTAGTTTATTTTGATATACTTTTAAATTAAAAACTTAAAAATTCACTCAATATTAAATTTCCATCTTTTTTATTTAACACTTAACTGAAACTCTTGCATATGTTAAAAAAAAAAAATACAACCAAATCAATTCATTAGCTTTTGAAAATTCAAACACCTACAGATAAGCAATAAGCTTTGTGGGTAACACAAATATTGTTAAATCTTTATAAAATGAATAAAAAAATCTTAAAAATCTTAAATCTAAAATCTAAATCTATTTCTATTTCTATTTCTATTTCTATTTCTATTTCTATTTCTATTTCTATTTATATTTCTATTTCTATTTCTATTTCTATTTCTATTTCTATTTCTATTTCTATTTCTATTTCTATTTCTATTTCTATTTCTATTTCTTTTTCTATTTCTATTTCTATTTCTATTTCTATTTCTATTTCTATTTCTATTTCTATTTCTATTTCTATTTCTATTTCTATTTCTATTTCTATTTCTATTTCTATTTCTATTTCTATTTCTATTTCTATTTCTATTTCTATTTCTATTTCTATTTCTATTTCTATTTCTATTTCTATTTCTATTTCTATTTCTATTTCTATTTCTATTTCTATTTCTATTTCTATTTCTATTTCTATTTCTATTTCTATTTCTATTTCTATTTCTATTTCTATTTCTATTTCTATTTCTATTTCTATTTCTATTTCTATTTCTATTTCTATTTCTATTTCTATTTCTATTTCTATTTCTATTTCTATTTCTATTTCTATTTCTATTTCTATTTCTATTTCTATTTCTATTTCTATTTCTATTTCTATATCTATATCTATTTCTATTTTTATTTCTATTTCTATTTTTATTTCTTTTTCTATTTCTATTTCTATTTCTATATCTATATCTATTTCTATTCTATTTCTATTTCTATTTCTATTTCTATTTCTATTTCTATTTCTATTTCTATTTCTATTTCTATTTCTATTTCTATTTCTATTTCTATTTCTATTTCTATTTCTATTTCTATTTCTATTTCTATTTCTATTTCTATTTCTATTTCTATTTCTATTTCTATTTCTATTTCTATTTCTATTTCTATTTCTATTTCTATTTCTATTTCTATTTCTATTTCTATTTCTATTTCTATTTCTATTTCTATTTCTATTTCTATTTCTATTTCTATTTCTATTTCTATTTCTATTTCTATTTCTATTTCTATTTCTATTTCTATTTCTATTTCTATTTCTATTTCTATTTCTATTTCTATTTCTATTTCTATTTCTATTTCTATTTCTATTTCTATTTCTATTTCTATTTCTATTTCTATTTCTATTTCTATTTCTATTTCTATTCTATTTCTATTTCTATTTCTATTTCTATTTCTATTTCTATTTCTATTTCTATTTCTATTTCTATTTCTATTTCTATTTCTATTTCTATTTCTATTCTATTTCTATTTCTATTTCTATTTCTATTTCTATTTCTATTTCTATTTCTATTTCTATTTCTATTTCTTTCTATTTCTATTTCTATTTCTATTTCTATTTCTATTTCTATTTCTATTTCTATTTCTATTTCTATTTTCTATTTCTATTTCTATTTCTATTTCTATTTCTATTTCTATTCTATTTCTATTTCTATTTCTATTTCTATTTCTATTTCTATTTCTATTTCTATTTTCTATTTCTATTTCTATTTCTATTTCTATTTCTATTTCTATTTCTATTTCTATTTCTATTTCTATTTCTATTTCTATTTCTATTTCTATTTCTATTTCTATTTCTATTTCTATTTCTATTTCTATTTCTATTTCTATTTCTATTTCTATTTCTATTTCTATTTTCTATTTCTATTTCTATTTCTATTTCTATTTCTATTTCTATTTCTATTTCTATTTCTATTTCTATTTCTATTTCTATTTCTATTCTATTTCTATTTCTATTCTATTTCTATTTCTATTTCTATTTCTATTCTATTTCTATTTCTATTTCTATTTCTATTTCTATTTCTATTTCTATTTCTATTTCTATTTCTATTTCTATTTCCTATTTCCATTTTCTATTTTCTATTTTCCATTTCCATTTCATTTCCATTTCCTATTTCCATTTCCTTTTCCATTTCCATTTCCATTTCCATTTCCATTTCCATTCTTTCCATTTCCATTTCATTTCCATTTCCATTTCCATTTCCATTTCCATTTCCATTTCCATTTCCATTTCCATTTCCATTTTCCATTTCCATTTCCATTTCATTTTCCATTTCCATTTCCATTTCCATTTCCTATTTCTATTTTCTATTTCTATTTCTATTTCTATTTTCTATTTCTATTTCTATTTCTATTTCTATTTCTATTTCTATTTCATTTCTATTTCTATTTCTATTTCTATTTCTATTTCTATTTCTATTTCTATTTCTATTTCTATTTCTATTTCTATTTCTATTTCTATTTCTATTTCTATTTCTATTTCTATTTCTATTTCTATTTCTATTTCTATTTTCTATTTCTATTTCTATTTCTATTTCTATTTCTATTTCTATTTCTATTCTTTCTATTTCTATTTCTATTTCTATTTCTATTTCTATTTCTATTTCTATTTCTATTTCTATTTCTATTTCTATTTCTATTTCTATTTCTATTTCTATTTCTATTTCTATTTCTATTTCTATTTCTATTTCTATTTCTATTTCTATTTCTATTTCTATTTCTATTTCTATTTTTCTATTTCTATTTCTATTCTATTTCTATTTCTATTTCTATTTCTATTTCTATTTCTATTTCTATTTCTATTTCTATTTCTATTTCTATTTCTATTTCTATTTCTATTTCTATTTCTATTTCTATTTCTATTTCTATTTCTATTTCTATTTCTATTTCTATTTCTATTTCTATTTCTATTTCTATTTCTATTTCTATTTCTATTCTATTTCTATTCTATTTCTATTTCTATTTCTATTTCTATTTCTATTTTCTATTTCTATTTCTATTTCTATTTCTATTTCTATTTCTATTTCTATTTCTATTTCTATTTCTATTTCTATTTCTATTTCTATTTCTATTTCTATTTCTATTTCTATTTCTATTTTCTATTTCTATTTCTATTTCTATTTCTATTTCTATTTCTATTTCTATTTCTATTTCTATTTCTATTTCTATTTTCTATTTCTATTTCTATTTCTATTTCTATTTCTATTTCTATTTCTATTTCTATTTCTATTTCTATTTCTATTTCTATTTCTATTTCTTTTCTATTTCTATTTCTATTTCTATTTCTATTTTCTATTTCTATTCTATTTCTATTTTCTATTTCTATTTCTATTTCTATTTCTATTTCTATTCTATTCTATTTCTATTTCTATTTCTATTTCTATTTCTATTTCTATTTCTATTTCTATTTCTATTTCTATTTCTATTTCTATTTCTATTTCTATTTCTATTTTCTATTTCTATTTCTATTTCTATTTCTATTTTCTATTTCTATTTCTATTTCTATTTCTATTTCTATTTCTATTTCTATTTCTATTTCTATTTCTATTTCTATTTCTATTTCTATTTCTATTTCTATTTCTATTTCTATTTCTATTTCTATTTCTATTTCTATTTCTATTCTATTTCTATTTCTATTTCTATTTCTATTTCTATTTCTATTTCTATTTCTATTTCTATTTCTATTTCTATTCTATTTCTATTTCTATTTCTATTTCTATTTCTATTTCTATTTCTATTCTATTTCTATTTCTATTTCTATTTCTATTTCTATTTCTATTTCTATTTCTATTTCTATTTTCTATTTCTATTTCTATTCTTTCTATTTCTATTTCTATTTCTATTTCTATTTCTATTTCTATTTCTATTTCTATTTCTATTTTCTATTTCTATTTCTATTTCTATTTCTATTTCTATTTTCTATTTCTATTTCTATTTTCTATTTCTATTTCTATTTCTATTTTCTATTTCTATTTCTATTTCTATTTCTATTTCTATTTCTATTTTCTATTTCTATTTCTATTTCTATTTCTATTTCTATTTCTATTTCTATTTCTATTTCTATTTCTATTTCTATTTCTATTTCTATTTCTATTTCTATTTCTATTTCTATTTCTATTTCTATTTCTATTTTCTATTTCTATTTCTATTTCTATTTCTATTTCTATTTCTATTTCTATTCTATTTCTATTTCTATTCTATTTCTATTTCTATTTCTATTTCTATTTCTATTTCTATTTCTATTCTATTTCTATTTCTATTTCTATTTCTATTTCTATTCTATTTTCTATTTCTATTTCTATTTCTATTTCTATTTCTATTTCTATTTCTATTTCTATTTCTATTTCTATTTCTATTTCTATTTCTATTTCTATTTCTATTTCTATTCTATTTCTATTTCTATTTCTATTTCTATTTCTATTTTCTATTTCTATTTCTATTTCTATTTCTATTTCTATTTCTATTTCTATTTCTATTTCTATTTCTATTTCTATTTCTATTCTATTTCTATTTCTATTTCTATTTCTATTTCTATTTCTATTTCTATTTCTATTTCTATTTCTATTTCTATTTCTATTTCTATTTCTATTTCTATTTCTATTTCTATTTCTATTTCTATTTCTATTTCTATTTCTATTTCTATTTCTATTTCTATTTCTATTTCTATTTCTATTTCTATTTCTATTTCTATTTCTATTTCTATTCTATTTCTATTTTCTATTTCTATTTCTATTTCTATTTCTATTTCTATTTCTATTTCTATTTCTATTTCTATTTCTATTTCTATTTCTATTTCTATTCTATTTCTATTTCTATTTCTATTTCTATTTCTATTTCTATTTCTATTTCTATTTCTATTTCTATTTCTATTTCTATTTCTATTTCTATTTCTATTTCTATTTCTATTTCTATTTCTATTTCTATTTCTATTTCTATTTCTATTTCTATTTCTATTTCTATTTCTATTTCTATTTCTATTTCTATTTCTATTTCTATTTCTATTTCTATTTCTATTTTCTATTTCTATTTCTATTTCTATTTCTATTTCTATTTCTATTTCTATTTCTATTTCTATTTCTATTTCTATTTCTATTTCTATTTCTATTTCTATTTCTATTTCTATTTCTATTTCTATTTCTATTTCTATTTCTATTTCTATTTCTATTTCTATTTCTATTTCTATTTCTATTTCTATTTCTATTTCTATTTTCTATTTCTATTTCTATTTCTATTTCTATTTCTATTTCTATTTCTATTTCTATTTCTATTTCTATTTCTATTTCTATTTCTATTTCTATTTCTATTTCTATTTCTATTTCTATTTCTATTTCTATTTCTATTTCTATTTCTATTTCTATTTCTATTTCTATTTCTATTTCTATTTCTATTTCTATTTCTATTTCTATTTCTATTTCTATTTCTATTTCTATTTCTATTTCTATTTCTATTTCTATTCTATTTCTATTTCTATTTCTATTTCTATTTCTATTTCTATTTCTATTTCTATTTCTATTTCTATTTCTATTTCTATTTCTATTTCTTTTCTATTTCTATTTCTATTTCTATTTCTATTTCTATTTCTATTTCTATTTCTATTTCTATTTCTATTTCTATTCTATTTCTATTCTATTTCTATTTCTATTTCTATTTCTATTTCTATTTTCTATTTCTATTTCTATTTCTATTTCTATTTCTATTTCTATTTCTATTTCTATTTCTATTTCTATTTCTATTTCTATTTCTATTCTATTTCTATTTCTATTTCTATTTCTATTTCTATTCTTTTCTATTTCTATTTCTATTTCTATTTCTATTTCTATTTCTATTTCTATTTCTATTTCTATTTCTATTTCTATTTCTATTTCTATTTCTATTTCTATTTCTATTTCTATTTCTATTTCTATTTCTATTTCTATTTCTATTTCTATTTCTATTTCTATTTCTATTTCTATTTTCTATTTCTATTTCTATTCTATTTCTATTTCTATTTCTATTTCTATTTTCTATTTCTATTTCTATTTCCATTTCATTTCCATTTCCTATTTCCATTTCCATTTCCATTTCCATTTCATTTCCATTTCCATTTCCATTTCCATTTCCATTTCCATTTCCATTTCCATTTCCATTTCCATTTCCATTTCCATTCCATTTCCATTTCTATTTCTATTTCTATTTCTATTTCTATTTCTATTTCTATTTCTATTTCTATTTCTATTTCTATTTTCTATTTCTATTTCTATTTCTATTTCTATTCTATTTCTATTTCTATTTCTATTTCTATTTCTATTTCTATTTCTATTTCTATTTCTATTTCTATTTCTATTTCTATTTCTATTTCTATTTCTATTTCTATTTCTATTTCTATTTCTATTTCTATTTCTATTTCTATTTCTATTTCTATTTCTATTTCTATTTCTATTTCTATTTCTATTTCTATTTCTATTTCTATTTCTATTTCTATTTCTATTTCTATTTCTATTTCTATTTTCTATTTCTATTTCTATTTCTATTTCTATTTCTATTTCTATTTCTATTTCTATTTCTATTTCTATTTCTATTTCTATTTCTATTTCTATTTCTATTTCTATTCTATTTCTATTTCTATTTCTATTTCTATTTCTATTTCTATTTCTATTTCTATTTCTATTTCTATTTCTATTTCTATTTCTATTTCTATTTCTATTTCTATTTCTATTTCTATTTCTATTTCTATTTCTATTTCTATTTCTATTTCTATTTCTATTTCTATTTCTATTTCTATTTCTATTTCTATTTCTATTTCTATTTCTATTTTCTATTTCTATTTCTATTTCTATTTCTATTTCTATTTCTATTTCTATTTCTATTTCTATTTTCTATTTCTATTTCTATTTCTATTTCTATTTCTATTTCTATTTCTATTTCTATTTCTATTTCTATTTTCTATTTCTATTTCTATTTCTATTTTCTATTTCTATTTCTATTTCTATTTCTATTTCTATTTCTATTTCTATTTCTATTTCTATTTTCTATTTCTATTTCTATTTCTATTTCTATTTCTATTTCTATTTTCTATTTCTATTTCTATTTCTATTTCTATTTCTATTTCTATTTCTATTTCTATTTCTATTTCTATTTCTATTTCTATTTCTATTTCTATTTCTATTTCTATTTCTATTTCTATTTCTATTTCTATTTCTATTTTCTATTTCTATTTCTATTTCTATTTCTATTTCTATTTCTATTTCTATTTCTATTTCTATTTCTATTTCTATTTCTATTTCTATTTCTATTTCTATTTCTATTTCTATTTCTATTTCTATTTCTATTTCTATTTCTATTTCTATTTTCTATTTCTATTTCTATTTCTATTTCTATTTCTATTTCTATTTCTATTTCTATTTCTATTTCTATTTCTATTTCTATTTCTATTTCTATTTCTATTTCTATTTCTATTTCTATTTCTATTTCTATTTCTATTTTCTATTTCTATTTTCTATTTCTATTTCTATTTCTATTTCTATTTCTATTTCTATTTCTATTTCTATTTCTATTTCTATTTCTATTTCTATTTCTATTTCTATTTTCTATTTCTATTTCTATTTCTATTTCTATTTCTATTTCTATTTCTATTTCTATTTCTATTTCTATTTCTATTTCTATTTCTATTCTATTTCTATTTCTATTTCTATTTCTATTTCTATTTTCTATTTCTATTTCTATTTCTATTTCTATTTCTATTTCTATTTCTATTTCTATTTCTATTTTCTATTTCTATTTCTATTTCTATTTCTATTTCTATTTCTATTTCTATTTCTATTTCTATTTCTATTCTATTTCTATTTCTATTTCTATTTCTATTTCTATTTCTATTTCTATTTCTATTTCTATTTCTATTTCTATTTCTATTTCTATTTCTATTTCTATTTCTATTTCTATTTCTATTTCTATTTCTATTTTTTCTATTTTTATTTCTATTTCTATTTCTATTTTTATTTCTATTTCTATTTCTTTTTCTATTTCTATTTCTATTTTCTATTTCTATTTCTATTTCTATTTCTATTTCTATTTCTATTTCTATTTCTATTTCTATTTCTATTTCTATTTCTATTTCTATTTCTATTTCTATTTCTATTTCTATTTCTATTTCTATTTCTATTTCTATTTCTATTTCTATTTCTATTTCTATTTCTATTTCTATTTCTATTTCTATTTCTATTTTCTATTTCTATTTCTATTTCTATTTCTATTTCTATTTCTATTTCTATTTCTATTTCTATTTCTATTTCTATTTCTATTTCTATTTCTATTTCTATTCTATTTCTATTTCTATTCTTCTATTTCTATTTCTATTTCTATTTCTATTTCTATTTCTATTTCTATTTCTATTTCTATTTCTATTTCTATTTCTATTTCTATTTCTATTTCTATTTCTATTTCTATTTCTATTTCTATTTCTATTTCTATTTCTATTTCTATTTCTATTTCTATTTCTATTTCTATTTCTATTTCTATTTCTATTTCTATTTCTATTTCTATTTCTATTTCTATTTCTATTTCTATTTCTATTTTCTATTTCTATTTCTATTTCTATTTCTATTTCTATTTTCTATTTCTATTTCTATTTCTATTTCTATTTCTATTTCTATTTCTATTTCTATTTCTATTTCTATTCTATTTCTATTTCTATTTCTATTTCTATTTCTATTTCTATTTCTATTTCTATTCTATTTTCTATTTCTATTTCTATTTCTATTTCTATTTCTATTTCTATTTCTATTTCTATTTCTATTTCTATTTCTATTTCTATTTCTATTTCTATTTCTATTTCTATTTCTATTTCTATTTCTATTTCTATTTCTATTTCTATTTCTATTTCTATTTCTATTTCTATTTCTATTTCTATTTCTATTTCTATTTTCTATTTCTATTTCTATTTCTATTTCTATTTCTATTTCTATTTCTATTTCTATTTCTATTTCTATTTCTATTTCTATTTCTATTTCTATTTCTATTTCTATTTCTATTTCTATTTCTATTTCTATTTCTATTTCTATTTCTATTTCTATTTCTATTTCTATTTCTATTTCATTTCTATTTCTATTTCTATTTCTATTTCTATTTCTATTTCTATTTCTATTTCTATTTCTATTTCTATTTCTATTTCTATTTCTATTTCTATTTCTATTTCTATTTCTATTTCTATTTCTATTTCTATTTCTATTTCTATTTTCTATTTCTATTTCTATTTCTATTTCTATTTCTATTTTCTATTTCTATTTCTATTTCTATTTCTATTTCTATTTCTATTTCTATTTCTATTTCTATTTCTATTTCTATTTCTATTTCTATTTCTATTTCTATTTCTATTTCTATTTCTATTTCTATTTCTATTTCTATTTCTATTTCTATTTCTATTTCTATTTCTATTTCTATTTCTATTTCTATTTCTATTTCTATTTCTATTTCTATTTCTATTTCTATTTCTATTTCTATTTCTATTTCTATTTCTATTTCTATTTCTATTTCTATTCTATTTCTATTTCTATTTCTATTTCTATTTCTATTTCTATTTCTATTTCTATTTTCTATTTCTATTTCTATTTCTATTTCTATTTCTATTTCTATTTCTATTTCTATTTCTATTTCTATTTTCTATTTCTATTTCTATTTCTATTTCTATTTCTATTTCTATTTCTATTTCTATTATTTCTATTTCTATTTCTATTTCTATTTCTATTCTATTTCTATTTCTATTTTCTATTTCTATTTCTATTTCTATTTCTATTTCTATTTCTATTTTCTATTTCTATTTCTATTTCTATTTT